>CABFOV010000012.1:475786-511168 GCA_902141375.1 Timema poppense | reverse complement strand
AATGTGTAATGGTAGGGTGATTGTGAGATGGAATGGAGGACCTACAGTTTAACGTGGAATCCGAACCAGGGTGGAGGCCTGGTATTCCACACATTCACAAGTTGTGATTAATACACGTCTCGTCAGAGGTAAAGGAAGGGTTTGGCAATCAGATAAATCTGTGCCGGGACCGCCGTCATGTTCATTATATATATTCAATAACTATTGATATCACCATGTGAAGACAATTGAAATCTATGTTTCTACTGAAGCAATATATTATTTATTTTGGCAAAAAAAAAAACTTTGCTATAAAAACTGAAAAATACAATCCGCTTTTCTCATGTTACCTACCCTACCATCTTACATCAATGGGGTAGAAATAAGAAAGGCAGAATTTAGGGGAAATTTATATCTGAATTTACGTGATGGAAGGGTAGGATATTATTTAGGAATAACTATATCTGAACACACATCCATTATTCCGACCCAGACCTCCTCATGACCGAAAAACTCAGGTCAGAATAGTTTGTTTTGTTCTTTACGTGCCTGTAGGTGTGAGTGTGGACCAAATTAATTTATTTCAAATAAAAAAAAATTCCATTACCGTTTATTTTTAATCATGGCAACATCACCGCGGGATGTTTTGGTTGATACACTCAATAAGCATATGGTATTGTCACTAATTAGTGGAGAAGATTTACTGTAATGTATTTTAGTTTGTGACCATTCTACTGCCGCTAGACACCCGCTATATTTCCTCGTTCGGAGGCAAGGATCGACCAATAGAAACCGTCCATGTAGGCGACGGAAGTTAATTGAATTAGAGCTGAAGTTCATTTGCTCGACACAAGCAAAGTTTATTTGTCTATGGAAGGTTTGCTCATGTGTTGGCATTGATGAAACACGTTTAAAGGGTCAAAGTTGGTTACTCGCTGCTTGTGTGTGGAAGTTATTTATTCTGTCACTCAAGGCAAATATTTATCAAATTGTCATGACTTAAAATATCGTGTATCACTTAAAGAACATTTTTAGTTGTGTATTAATTTTGATTTTGAGATATACAGTTTTAATAGGTCTTTTTTATATTATACATTTTATTAAAAGTATAATTTCTGACAGTTTAAAAGTTACTAGGTTCACTTTTACGTATTCATACGTCAGGCGATGTCATTGTTCATAGATATTAAAAATACTTTTAAAATAACCCAAATAAAAAAGTAAAATGTTATCAATGTTGGCCGCAAATAAATATATTTTTGTATTTTCTAGACGATTCTTCTTGTAAAAAAAATGAACTTTAATATAAAAACTTAATATATTAATATTGTATTATGAATGTAAATAGATAATGAATATAACTAAGGAAACCTTTGTATTAGTTAGTAGTGAAATATAAATATGAATTTAAACTTTACCTGATTATATATGTATATACATTTTTATAATTATTACATATATCTAATTATATACATAGTTTTATTTACAAAGTTGTACACCTATAAATTTATATATATATATATTAGGCCTGTATATAAGTTTATAAATATAACATTTTATATAAGTTTTATATATGTTACCGTCCAAACCCGATTTCAGAACAAACTAGATCGGACTAGTCCAAATTGACACATCCTGCCGCCCGTAGGATAGACCGATATAGTCTGATGTTTTTAGGAAGTACTAGTTTTCATTCTTCTTAACCCATACGATGAATCGACCTTGGACAAGTTTCATCATTCACAGTTCACGCGCAAATGTTGTCAGCCAACCTAGCCTAACCTCGCTTAACCCTGGTCTGGCCTAATAAAATTGTAGGCTATATTAATTTATTCTATGAACTAGGACAACATTTCAGGGTTAACTAATTTAGTCTAGGCTAAACTAATGACCCCTGAGGCTCTTTGGATCTATCAATTTGGCTCAGTACGATCAAGCTTGTCCTGTATTCGTCTTTGGATGGTAACGTACACACATTATATATTTTATTTTTTTTAAACTTTTCTCACCCCTGATACACGTTGTTTTGGTGAATAGGGAATATATTTTGAGGGCTGGTTAAAGTTCTAGGGTTCAGATACCATGGAGACTCATGGTGAGTAGTTTTTAAAAGGGGATCTTTGGAGGGGAACAGAAGGGGATTTAGCCCACATTCTGGTGGGATGTCAGCGCAATTCTATTAGATTTAGGGGTGGGTGAGGGGGGTGATAGGGAGGGTGTACTTGAGCATAGGGCGTGTGGGTATTTTTCAGGCGACCCGGAACCAATCTACCGTAATATTGCACCGGCGAATTCTTTGTAAAGGTGGCGATGATGGTATGACCTTCAGGGAGAAAATAGGACGAAATTGTTTTCACCGGAATTTTAAGAAGGCCTATTACCATCAATATTACATATATGGAAGTTATCTTCAAATACCTCCGGTATTAGATATTTTATTCAAGCAATATAATTTCAACCACTTCAGTGGCTGAATGGTCAAAGGCGTCATTGAGTTGGACTGCCTTGCTGATGACCCCGAGATCGTGGTTCAAATCCCGTTCAGGTTCACTTAGGGTGATAGTTTTCTAAATGGCTCCCCACTTTACTTCCTCGCAAATGCGGGTAAATTATCACTAAAATGTTTCCATTCTTATCCCTACCCCATTAGAGTAATTATCATATCTGCGTACAAACCAAACTGGTAGTAAGTTGCAGTGATAGTATAATTTAAAGTTTTTAAGTAGAAATTTAATATAACTTAAAAATAATTTTCCTCAGCCAGGTAAAGAAAAGATACCCGCATCGGTGGTCGCGTGCTCTAACACGTCACTCTATTGGTTTGTCGGTTATGGGGAGATCGAAGATCAAATCTCGGTTGGTGTTTCCTAAATTGTTTGCCACTCCCCGTCCAAACGAATTCGAGTAAGTTTTATCTTAAATTCTTCTTTATTTGTCACTATTCCACTATCGTGATTAACGTGCAGATATAATCCTAACGGGTATTAAGATAGTGTGAAAAAAAATAGATAAAACATTACGGAGGAGTTTGTGGCATTCTACATAAGTTTGGGAGAACCTTGTTCTGAAAACGTGTATATAAAATCACACCAAACTTTTGTCTAACATTGTGAGAGCTATATTTAGTAGTTATGTAAACTTTTAAGTGCATTAGTTCTTGATTTGAAACATTTGTCCTCTTCCGCCTCAAGTTATTTCCACTTAAATGTTTTAACTCAAACATCCTTATCTTCCTTTTGACGAGGTAGATTAGTAAAAAAAATTTTAAATCCCTTTTAGGTAAACAGAACAGAAAAACATGTCAGGTAAATAAGTTAAGTCTAATGAACATGGTTACGGTATTCATAGTCAGTAATTTTTGTTTCTTTGTTTTTGTGTTATTCTTTTGTTTTTAAAACAAGATTAACTTCTCTAACAAACACAAATATCCAAAAACTTCTCCGTATTCATTAAGATTAAACATATAAAAATTTATCTTTTTGTTGTAAATTTAAGATACACTTATGAGCGTTTCAAGCAAAACAATAAGAAAATAAATATAAAACTAACAAGGTATTTTATTGAACTAATGACGCTAAAAGATGCCAAAACGGATTTTTTTTAGGTTAAATTAGTAATTAAATTACATACGCTTAATCAAAATAGTAGAAACGTTTGAATAAATTATTATATACTATCAATATTTTTAAATTTTAGTTGTATTTTTTTAAATCAAAATACTGTCAATTATTTTAACTGTATTGGTGGTCGCACGGTAAAAGCAGCCATATACTGTATTTCCGGTGCCAGGGAGGTTTGGGTTTATTCTCAGTTGGATTGTTAGGGGTATATATATATTTTCCTAAATATTTTTACACCTTTCCTTCACTAAAATGCGACTATAACATATGGGTAGAGGGATTCAAAGGGTAAAAAAATATATTAGTAAAAACCATAAATATATTTGGTCATTAAAATTAAAATACATATAAACACACAATTCTGTAACTTAATTTAGTGCTATTTGCTCTAACTTATAATATATTGGTAACATTTCAGCGAACAATCTTTATGCATTTTATTATAATTTTCATAGAAAGGGCCATGCTTATAAGACAATTAGAAAAGTTAATAGATATATTTTCATATTACGTTTTTTATATATTATCAATACCTATGAAATAACACTAGTAATGTGGTAAAATGTTATAAATACCGACTATAAAAAATATGTTTGTATGTTCTAAAACGGCCCTTATTTAAAAAAATATTGTGTATTTAAGTGCCGATTGCCTGTTCTCTTAGTCTTACAGCGAGAAATGTCATTTCGCGGATATAATTCATTAGTATTTAAAATATGAAGATGTACACAAACACATAATATATTTTAATTTTGAATAAAATAAAAGTGCCTGGAATTTGGTCGTATAGTCTAAACTCTTAAGCGTCAATCTCACGAGAGATTGAATTATTAGTGACGTGAAGTAAATGATTTTAATCTCAGCCTGGAGTACTGTGTGTAGTTTTATTAAATGGTTTCCCAAATCCCCTTCACGCAAATTTGTATACATTTCCTCTAAATGTTACCTACCTCTTGCCTCATATTTAATAAATTAGTGTAAATATGAGAATATCCCTTATAGATACACATTTTCAAGGTATTTATATTAAAAAATAATTGTATCGTATGACACATAAATGACCGGGAGGAAAGATGACTTCCAGGTTCATTCGCCTTAAGTGTAGACTATTAGCCGCTCTGTTGGCACAGAACGTTGCCCCGGGTACACCATAGAAGGTTGTCTACATGTACCCGCAATGAGTTGATGTGATGATAGTGATTATAGAGTTGTGGATTCGGGAGGAGTCTTAACCTAACTTAAGCCTAATTTATCAAACCCTGATGAATGTTGGGATTACTCTCCCCAAGGCGAAAATGTCCAACGTACCAGCCTGGAAACGAACCCGAGACCCCTAGACACGTAGCCAGGTACACTTACCACTACACCACGGGGCTAGGTTATAAAATAGTTATAATAGTATATGGGATCGTTTTTGGTTAAACTCCATAGCGTCAGCACGCAATCGAGCCATGACGACCGAGTGGCCGCCACTTGTTGGTGAAGATAGTGCTAACATCTGCGTATACACTGAACACCATTTCTGAGCGAACAAACTAATTTAACAGTTGCCAAATCTCCTTGCTCTCTGTTATGTCTGAAGGTGGTGTGCGGAGGTTGTAAGAAGCTACTGGCAACATCGACTATCCAGCGTTGCGAAACTTGTCTTAAATTGAGGGGAGAATAAACACATGAAAACGAGAGAATTGCAACGCTGTTTCCCCAATCGTAGCCATGTTGTTCACTCAACGATTATATCTAGTGTAGAGGGTGTCATATGGTCAGTACAACCAAACCTCAGACCAATAATATCAGTTTTCTAAAACAGAGCTGCTACTTTTTATTTCCAGTAGTTCCTCATTTGTCCTCACGAGTTTGAGTTTACTCCGTTTCCGACCCACTGATTAACAGAAAATCTTTAAGCAGCAAGGGTCGAATCAGGGACCCTTGAATCTGTAGCCATAAGCTCTGACCACTAGACGACATACGTTCTTCGGGTTAGTACAATATATTATTAAAATCTCCGAAACAAAATAAATACCACTTAGAAGAACGATTCTCCAAACCTCTATTTCACCCCTAATATCTTCTCACCCCTTTTAAACTACTCTCGGTAATTTTCTTCCCCTTTCCTCCTTTTCAGCTATCACAATTCACGAATCATTTAACCCACCATTAGATTGTTCGTCTTGCAGTAAGTACGGTTCGACGCAAAACTTAACGGAAGTACAATTTAAACTTGCTAAGTTGGTGGTGCAAACCTCCGTTACGTTTATCAGCACATCCACCCCTCCACCTACACCTTTATCGTCGAATGAGCGCACTGTGAGATAGGAAGACACTACAGAGATATATTGTATAGTTTCTTCAGCTCATTTATAAACAACAACAAAAATAAATGGTTGATTCTCTTGTTATAAAGATCATTAATATTAATTATGTGTGAAAATATACTTGTTTGAATATATTTCCAATTTATCTTAATACACATGGCATTTTTTAAGGATTAGTAGAACCTACTCTTCTACTTTTATATATATATATATATATATATATTACTTTTTTTTTAATATTTTGCAATGCTAGGCAACTAGTTACCTATACCAGCGGCTTCCAACTTCTCTTTAGTTGCAGATTATTTTTTTCTAAATGTGATCAATAAATTGCGGACCAACCATTATAATTATGCCTTGTGATTTTAGAACAAATTTTTCGTGAACACCTTAAATTAAGAATAAAAGGGAAATATATATAAAAACTACGATAATACACATTATAAATAATTAGAAGAAAATAATTTAATTTTTAGTCGTGTCTATAATATTATATAGACACGTATTAATATTATAAAATATATACATAACATCTACACTAATATTATAAAGAGGAAAGATTTGTTGTTTTTTTTGTTTGTAATGGATTAACTCAAAAACTACTGGACCGATTTTAAAAACTCTTTCACCAATAAAAAGCTACATTATCAGCGAGTAATATAGGCCATATTTTATTTTGAAAATTTAATTATTTTTTTGAAAATTTAATCTATTCCTCATAAAAATATCGATAGCCACTCATATTTTATGGTAGAGTCTATGATGATTCTTCAATAAGTGTGTTGAAAATATTAATGGGGGTGTGGGGGGTCTAGTATTATATATATATTCTAATGAAGGTATTTTAAACTGAATCGTTTGATATAAAATCATTCTTAGTATAAATACAAAATGTTATGTAGATATGGCTTTACAAAAATAGCTTCTTGAGCTACGAATTAACATAAAGTTCTAAAATAAAACCATAAACCACCTTCTATAACATTACGGACCATAGGTTGTAGAATGTAGACCTATGGTCAAAATCTCCTCAACACATAAGACTTATAATTGGTTTGAATCCTAAATTATGAGCGATAACACTTAGGTTAGAACCTTTCGATTAATTTTTAAAACCGACACCTTATTGATATTAGCCATATAGCCACTTATAATGTAATGTACACTTAGTTTACTCAGAGAGGTAGCAGATTTACCTCACTTATTTCCACTATGGTGCATCTTGTATGATAGGACCATAGTGGATACTACCAAGGTATGACTGTTAAGATCTCACTGTAAATTTAGTGTGTATAAAAAATAGTTACACCTTATTTTTTAACGTTTTAACAATGAGAATTTAGAAAATATAGTCTATATTAACTACGTACCTCCTAAATTTTTCTATTTTTATATATATAATATTTATACATAAATTTCCAACTCATTTCAATACCTCAACAAGACAAAAAATTAAATCAAATTGTATCATTGATATGTTCTCATCACTTAACACGAGAGTCGATATGCTTAGGTGGCAGCATGGTCTAAGGCGCTACTCTAACAGTAGACTAGAGTGCTGATGACGGGTAGACCGAAGTTAAGATCTCAGGCGGGTGTACCGAGGGTGGATTTTTCCGAGTAGTTGATTTTCCAGTCTCCTTCCACGAGAAATGAGTCACACTTCCTCTCTATATATATATAACTAATTACGCTAATGGTTGTAGGGATTAGGAAGGGTATATATATATATATATACCCTTCCTAATCCCTACAACCATTAGCGTAATTAGTACATAAGCAAATAACCCGAACGGATAATAAGACGCAGAAAACTAAATAAATAGCAAGACACTCATTGATCAAGTATAATTCTAATTGGAGGTATGTAAAAGCGATTTTATTCACAAATGTTCAAATGTCGAGAGGGTGGTTTTATGAACATATGACTGGTACAATTTTTTAACAAACTCTACTTAACCTGGCAACACTCCACGATATTCCAGTGCAGAAAAAATATTAGGTACAGAATTATGGAAAGTTCTTTGGAATTTTATACAATACCGAGTAAATTTTAGGAAATGTGGAAAATTAAGTTGTTTTAAATATTTTTTACGGTTATTTTATTTTAACATAACCTTTTCTAACTCTAAAGAAACAGTATACAATTATGTTAATATGAAAGGCGAAGCTTAAGAGGATGAAAGATTATAATTATGGAAATCAGCAGCACCTAACCATATTCGAATGAATTGAAAAATTACACTCAGACACGGGAATTGAAACTAGGACGTTTATCTTAGAACACCAATTTTCTATAAAAGATACATCCAGAGATCGTCCCGTGATCAGTATGTTTTATAAAATATTATGCCCAATGAAGAACACGCTTTTATTGTTAGGAAATCTTAAATATTTTATATTTAAGTTTTTTATTCCAGACATAAACAAAATTATAATTTGTTGATGCCAATATGGTGTCCTCGAGAAATATTGAAAACTTCATTTACTTGTGTTGAGAAAAGCAAAATTATTCTATATCAATCATAGGGTAATATACACAAAGTTCTTAAAGCATTATTTTATTTACTGCAGTTTAGAAAACATACGGACTACACGCATCTTAATTAAGTCAAATACATCAGGAGAAAGGGAAAATGTATATGAAATTCGCCGCGGAGGTTCTGTGGGAAAACCTTTAGGTAAAAAAAACCCAGCTTAATCCATGTTGTAAGCCCGCAAGCGATTTATACCGACCGAGCGGCCACCGCCTTTAGCGATGATAGTGTCAACATTTGCGGATAGAGGGTGTCATTTGGTCAGCACGACGAATAAAATAAAAATGTTGGTTTAGTAAAAAGCTATACTTTATTTAAGAACGCTGATACTATTTCAAAAAGTCATTATATTACTTTTTTATTGTTAATGATTAATTTTCATTAATCTATAAAAAATATTATTTTATTGATAGTATAAAGGGAATTTAATTATTATAGGTTAATTTATACAAAAACTTTAATTATGATTAAAGAAACAAATAATAAGTAGCAATATATTTTATAAACATATGCAGTACATAAAATTATATTCCATATATATTATATTATGCATGTATTTTAATTTAAATAATTTAAACATGTTCATATACATGTCACCACTTTCCATGATATATTACTGTAAATTTGAGTATCATCTCCCATTGGCTAGACCCAATCACGTGTCTCACCCTTCACACCACTGTCGAGTGTGTGTATGGGCACGTATTGTTTGCCCTCTATTGGTGAAGGCACAAAGCTGAATCAAGCTAGGGAGAGAATCCGCACGGATATTTGTGATTTATCGTCAACATACCGGTACTTACAGTATTCACATATTTGTTGGTATTTGATCATTGGTATAAAACTTTAATAATCTAATCTTAATAAGCCATAACAATATTAGAGTGGAAATTATGAAAATATTCCATTCGAGAAATGCAAGCTATTACTCGATCAGTAAGTTAACATCTCACCTGCTGTCCTGGAATGTAAAACACAGAATTAAATATATATATATGGTTTTACCAGTTGTTTGATCTTGTGTGAAAAGTTATATATTACTTTACATGAAGAAAACAAGGTTCTTAGGAAGATATATGGTCCAAAAAGGAATGAAAATACTGAAGAGTGGAGGAGGTTACATAACTATGAGCATATACTATGTAGCCATCACCAAACATAATTAGGCTAAATAATCAATCCATGTAGATTACGGTGGGTGGGACATGCAGCGTGAATTGGAAAATCTAGAACTGTGTTCGGGGTGCTGACTGTAAATCCCAACGGGAAGACATAAGACCTAGACGCAGAAGGAAGGGTGGTATTAGAATATACCTGAAAGAGATAGGATATAATGAGGTGGACTGGATAGAACTAGCTCAAGATAAGGATATGGTGTAATGAGGTTGACTGTATAGAACTAGCTCAAGAAACATATAGGGTGTAGTGAGGTAGACGGGATATAATTAACTTAAGAACGAGATAGGTGGCATAGCTTACTTTCATAAGTGCGTAACTAAACTTTCCGAGTTCCTAGTGCGTTAGAGAAAGTAATTAATAGCGATATACGTCCCTAATAAAATCAGGGATTAAACATGTATAAGATTGTCTAACTACTAGAGACAATGCTTTCTTGATTTACTATTACCTTGTAATAACTAGGTGCACACACATTCTTTGAGAGTATAAATTCATAATATTCTAAATGTGTGTTGGATGCCGCGAGTCTGCTAGTTAGTCAAAAAGGATCGTTGTAATAACTGTACAGTATATAATAAGATCTAGGTTTACAAGTCGACCCATGCCTGAACAAGGATATCCATAGTTTGTTTACAGAGCGGGGCTAATATATATGAAAGTATGCTCTAAACGTCACAAAACTAATTTAGAACAAGACCTTATTTCTCTAAATCTCCGCTGAGGAGTAACGTGGTTATTGTGAACACAGACCGGTATGACCTTGTGACATTTCCCGTGAGGGGGCCCCCCGCAGGTTGCGCTAATGTACCCCCTAGGGCCGTGTACTCGACACAGCTACCACGTGGTTCAGAGAGGAGATGGGGGTGGAGGGGAATTTTGTTAGGGTATACTCACTGGCAGGTGGACGAAACACAAAGCCTATTATTATATTTATTTGTCACCGAGTCTTGCTAAGAATTTAACTATACTGTTCCACCTCCACAAAATTGTTAAGAGTTGAACTAGACATAGATAGCTGGGAGAGGGGTGGTTTTAATATTATGTTGGAGTTGAATTAGACATAAATAGCTGGGAGAGGGGTGGTTTTAATGTTATGTTGGAGTTGAATTATAGATAGATAGCTGGGAGAGGGGTGGTTTTAATGTTATGTGGGAGTTGAATTAGAGATAGATAGCTGGGAGAGGGGTGGTTTTAATGTTATGTTGGAGTTGAATTATAGATAGATAGCTGGGAGAGGAGTGGTTTTAATGTTATGTTGGAGTTGAATTAGAGATAGATAGCTGGGAGAGGGGTGGTTTTAATGTTATGTTGGAGTTGAATTAGAGATAGATAGCTGGGAGAGGGATGGTTTTAATGTTATGTTGGAGTTGACTCAGACATAAATAGCTGGAAGAGGGGTGGTTTTAATGTTATGTTGGAGTTGAATCAGACCTAAATAGCTGGAAGAGGGGTGGTTTTAATGTTATGTTGGAGTTTAGCCAGATATAAATAGCTGGGAGAGGGGTGGTTATAATGTAATGTTGGAGTTGAATTAGACATAGATAGCTGGGAGAGGGGTGGCTTTAATGTTATGTTGGAGTTGAACCAGACCTAGATAGCTGAAAGGGGTGGTTTTAATGTTATTATCTCACTGTGAAGCGGGAAAATATACGCATGATTTTTTTAAACATAGTATAAAGGTTTAAAAATACATTTTAGCGGGATAATCTGCAGCCATCGCAATTACGCTAATGTGTAATAGTACGGTGATTGTGAGATGAAATGGAGGACCTACAGTTTAACCTGGGATCCGTACCACGGTGGAGGCTCCTGCTAGTAAAATAATAAATTGATTGGGTAGCAACAAATCAGATTTTACCAGGATCACTGAAGCGAAGGTGGATTTAAGCTTACTAACACACTGATACAAACAATAAATTACCTCAAATACCTTATGTTAAGCTCGTCTAGTTTGATTGACAGGTGACGAGAGGTCAGGGCTCTAATTCCGGCCGGGTGTACCGAGTGTGATTTTCTCAGATGGTTTACTACCCTACTTCCACGTGAATTCTGGTACATTTACTATAAGGTACTGCTTCCTCACCCTTATCGCATTAGTGTAGTTAAATGAGAATAATCCAGACGGATATTAAGGTTCGGGGTTAAGTAGTTATGGGCAAAACAGACCAAAGAATTTAACGCCTTAGCCTACGTGCCCATCGATACATGTGATATAAGTTATAATACAGTAAGTTTTTATCATTTAAACTCATCTATCACTCATACAAGCCATATTTAAAAATATCCGTGGCGTCAACCCGTAATCAAGCCATATCGACCGAGCGAGCACCACATGTTGGTAAATACGGTGCCATAATATGCGGATAAAGGTTAGCATGTGGTCAGCACAGCGAGCCCTTTGCTTATTAATCTCAGTTTTCCGAAAAGGAGCTGGTACTTCTTTATTAATGTTGCTCCTCAACTGTCCTCATGAGACTGAGTTGACCCCGTTTTAGACTCATTGCTTCACAGAGAAATATTGATCAAACCCAGAACCTTTGGGCCTGTGGACTAGAAATTTGACCGCTAGAACACAAAGGCGGTATTCAATATATTTTAAAACATATTTAAATATATGATAATTTAATTAATATTTATAACGCCTATGATTGGCAATTTTGATGTTATTCTCTTAAACATAATTTGGAGAAATTATCAAACTGAATCTTATTTTGAGTTGCTGAAGTATAGAAAAAAAGTGTATCTTGTTCAGCTGGAGAATGTCGCGTTAAGAGTGTAGAGTACTTCGCGAATGAAAGCAATCTTGATTGGCGAGGATTTACATAACAATGAAAACATGATGACGGTTCTGAAGTGTTAAAAAATTTAGGTAGGGGAGAAATGCTTTAAGAGAAGGGGGTTTAAAAGTTTAGAACATGATTACGTTCATTACGTTCGTTTGAGTGAAGTTTTGTGGACTCTAGTAATGGTGGGTTTTGGATCCGTCCCCTTGTTGGTCGTGGATAACTTTTTGATATTGCAACATAGTATGAAGAGCCTTCATTAAAAAGTTTCAGCTTTCCCGTACATATTTAATATCTGTCCGGTACAAAATGTGGTCATGCACATTTTTTTATTAATATCTTCACGACTTGATTTCAAAAGACTAGGAAATTCATCTAGGGAGTTAGGAATGAACAACCATTGAAATAATTCTGGATGTGTCTAAATTAATAATTGGAGCATTTCATAGCCCAAGCCCTCTCTTTACCCCCTTCTCTTTCCTTAAATGTTACATACATACACACACATACACACACAATCATACATTACATAACATACATTACATAACATACACTACATAACATACACTACATAACATACATTACATTACATACATTACATTACATACATTACATTACATACATTACATAACATACATTACTTAACATACATTACTTAACATACATTACATAACTTGCATTACATAACTTGCATTACATAACTTGCATTACATAACTTGCATTACATAACTTGCATTACATAACTTACATTACCTAACTTACATTACATAACTTACATTACATAACCTGCATTACATAACCTACATACATTACTTACATACAATACTTACATACATTACATACATACAATACTTACATACATTACATACATACATAACATACCATACATAACATACCATACATACCATACATAACATACCATACATAACATACCATACATAACATACCATACATAACATACCATACATAACATACCATACATAACATACCATACATAACATACCATACATACCATACATTACATACATACCTAATCACGCCGTTCCCTCACGGGATGGTTAAGAAACTGGGCATATAGTTTAAAAAAAACTGCTTACATAATCCATCCTCACTAACTTCTTTCTACACAATTCCCTATCCTTACATACTCCTTTCACTTCAACAACATCCATACACTGAGTCATACATGCTCTTATTATTCTCAAAACTATTATTGTTTCTCTTTTTTCACACATTCGTCTACAACATTTATACAAATCTCACATGACTTACACCTTTCTTTTGATCCACACCCTCTACCTTCATATATTTTATTCCTTACTCGATCCACACTCATCCTTTAAACATGCTCAAACCAACGTAAGACGCTTATTTTACATTTACCCATTGGATTCTCTTTCAAACCGCACTCCTTCAGCACCCATTCATTACAGGCTATCTATAAATATTTAACTAAACATTATTAACATCTATAATTATATTTGTATTCATTAATTTAACACTGATTTAAACTTAACTTATGAATTTTAACATAAATGAAATAATAATTTTGTTTATATTCAACAGTATTTACTACCTAATAATATTATATAATAATCAACTGGGTGTATTAAAAAAGCAAATTACAATTATGTTTAACCAGATTTTTGTAAATTTACATAAAGCTACATTCTTTGCATCAGGTTAAGGACACACTTTTAACATCCTTTTTTATACATTTTATTACATCTCCAAATTTGTTTGTTTCTGTACACTGCCATTATAAAAGACAGTTTAACTGTTGTAAACCTTATTCAATTCTTAATAGTAAATTAAAGTGTCAACTGTGATGAAAATCTCTTTGTATTTTGAAAGTTCAGGAAGCAAGAAGAAGATAAATTGATCAATACATTTGTGAAGGAATTTCCATCTCTCTTACATAAATAAACATCCAGAGACTCTCTTATTCAAACATACATTCAGAGAAACATGATAATTATATTTGTTTGATTTTTATATTAACTAGAAGAAAATATAGAATTAATTTAAATAAATATTTTAGATAAAATTGTTGATATATTAGAAATTAAAACATATTATTGATGATAATCTAAAATAGTATGACAATTTATTGCATTTAAGTGATGTAATTTGTCCCTATTTTTATTATTATTGAAATAATTAAATAATCATCGTAGTACCCAGGCGGGAAAAAAAGGTTGTTGTAAGAAAGAGTAAAAAACTCAAGATCTACAGTAAGGTCATGCGAAAGTTTTGACGTTTTATGAATTTGGTGCAAATCTAAAACCATAAACTTTTTTATTTACAGACTTAAAATATTTTTTATGACAATTAGAACCCTTTCGTAATAGCATCCATACACACACACACACACACACACACCGATTAACGTTAATTATATATAATTTAGTCATCGTATTAAAATAAAAAAAACACTTAAGTCAATTTTTTTACTTGTCCAAATCGTAGGATTTGTAGTAAGGATCAGAGAAATTCGTAACGTGTTTGTGATTACTCTGAAAGCCTACAGCTCTAAACCTTTTATTAGAGACCTCAAGCACTTTTTTACGACCTCGCAACCCCTGTCATAATACCGTAAAAGCATTCACTAACTAACTTAAATTATATATAGATATAACCTTTTTTTACTATATCCAATGTTTCAACACAACCGATCGGCACGTTTACCAAATGTTATGAGTGTATTACGCTGATCTAGAAAAGTAGAATCTCATTTTCACATACTTTTTTCACAAATAGTTTGTACAACACAATAACCTTTAAAGAAAGAACCTTACCTGACCGATATAAAACATCCTTTGGACCAGATTTATAGAATTTGTGCGGCTCGGTACCAAACACAAGACTACATCTACCAGAACCGGAAAGGAATGGGCCTGTTTTATATGAGAAATTACATATTATGCCAAATATACTTTCACGTACCCATACGCCAAGTAATGTGCTCTGCAGCGTTCCCTTCTGATAAATAATGTCAACAGCTATATAATAACATATAACATGTATAAAATAGCAAAAGGTTACCATATTTGGTATTCAACAAATATGTTAGTATTTTATAAAAAAAAGCTTTCCTATAAAAATCGGACTGTGGAAATAATTTATACGTGGGTAAGTTATTTTATCAAGGTATATAGTAAATTAATTAATTATTAATTCAGTGGTTCTCCACCAATCTAAGTTCTGTTATTTTCGCTTAACCTAAATAGTTAAGTTTCGTTCATTTTTTTTTGTTTTTAATAAATAAGAGAAAGTGTTTGAAAACCTTGTTATACTTATTTTACAGATAATTTAATAGTTTACAATCAAAGAGTTGAGTAGTTAATTATGATCTTGTCATTCCTTACGACAAAAGTTTAAATTCATGGTTGATTAGAGGACAAACACGCTCATTCCCTGTTCAACTGCGCATGCCCTAGCCTCATGTAGTAGTGTCTACAACTTGTAACCAGCCTCGGTGGCGTAGTTGTCTAACGCGCTTGTCGTGTTGAGCTCGACTGCTGAGGACGGCGAAATCGAGGTTTGAATCTCGGTCGGGTGAACTGGGGGTGGTTTTTCCAAAATGGTTTTCCACTCTCCCTCCACGCAAATGCGGGTTCACTTCCTTCTAATCCATTAGCGTAATTAGTACTTAAAGCGTATAACCCGAACGGGTAGTAAGACGCGGTGCTAAATATTATTATTATTCACTATTGAGATAAGGCAGAGGAAGGTATAATTTAGAAGAATTGCATCCATATTTGAATGGAGGGAGAACAATATTTTTTTAAAGAAATTCGCCTTCAGTACACTCGGCTGAGATTCGTAATTATTTCCTTGTCTTCATCAAATCAGACCAGACGAGTCTGACGTCTTATCCAGCGTGACCACTGATTCACTTTATTGGTATATAAATGCACTGAGATATGTTATACTGTTTTAAATGGCTTGATATTAATTTTAATCAATTCATTAGCTTTCATTTATTTGAGGATCACATAAGCATTCTCAAAGAGGCCTGATATTTATTTAAATAAAAGTAAATTCCAAAGTAAATGATGAACTTATATTTGATTAATTTATTTTGGAATTGGTCATCGCCCACTGTTATACTGTGTTACAGAATTATTTATTACTTCAGCATCTACTTTCTAAACTAAAGGCCTTCTAAACACGACTTACAAAATAAACTACCCTAAGAAAACCCCATGTTGGTAGGTGGTTGATTCTAAGACGTAAGAATGACATAATCTTTAGTGACCGTTGACAAAGAGGCCAGGGTTAAAATCCCAGTTTGGTGCGTTTAGGGTTGTTTTAAAATATGTAACTGTAATGTTAAGGTCTTCTCTCAAGGCTAATCCAGATGAATTTCCTCAAATAGAATCTCCTCCTCTCTAACCTTTAGATTAAGTCATTACTCAGTAATTACCCAGTACTAATTTCTCATTAGTAGCTCATGTGTTTAACGTGTGAATTAATAGAATAGCTAAGAGAGAACATCCAATATTACACACCCAGCCCTTGCACCTTAAGGTGGACTTACTAAATATATAACTATTACTCAGATTATAATAGCTCGGTTATTATATTAATGATAATTAATTAAATCACTTTAAAATTATATTTTAGTAGTTTATATTTGATAGTAATTGCAACATTCTTACTTACAAAAAAGAGGGAGGGGCAAATTATTCCCTTATTGATTTCCAAGTATTAAAGAAGAACTAATGTCAACTAAGTGGTGAATTTTAATAACCTGTAAAAAAAATTACACCCTTAATATTTCCTTAATAAAATATTTTAGACAGAAAAAAAACCTTTCATTGTAATAAGGTAATATTTTGAGTACAATCTGTTTACCCTGAAAGATAGCATTACTTTGACCGGTTACACTATGGTCCTATCTTATAAGCTCTACCATAGTGGAACCAAGCAAGGTAAGCTAGCTGCTACCTTTCAGATTAAACGGAAGACATGTCAGCGAACCAGGGGATCTTAAATCCACTAGCCTTACCAACCACTTGACCACGAAGATGTAAACAAAAATTGATTTAAAGGGTTCGAACCAGGTCCATATTGCGCCCAGTTTCAGGTGAGGAGCGCAAGTGCGTTGGTCTGCAAGCCCTGGCTGTGTGACGTCACAGCTGCGGGGAACGAGGGGTGACAAGGGCGAAGGTAGTGGGAGAGAGAGGGGGAGGGAGGTTTCTAGAAATCAATACCCCGGGGTTTCTACGCTCTTTCTATCTACCAGGGGTGTGTGTAAGTGCGCGCACGCGTGCGTGCGTGCGTGCGTGCGTTACGACCAGATCCGTTCGCGACGGTTAAATGGAAGCGGTTACTGTAACCGACTGGTTACAGAGGTTCACTATGTAGGCAAGAAAGAACTGGTTCTATTCCAGTTTCGAGTGCATAAAACTTTGTACCGAAATAGTGCAATAGCTGATGCTAGGTTTTGGGAATACATGAATGGATTTTCTGTTTTAGATGAGGTATTTTAAGTGATTTTTAATAATGTTAGTAAAATTTAAATAAACAATATTTTCATACACATCTATGGGCACGCGGGCTATGGAGTCAATATCTTCTAGTCCTGTTTGCCGATGAAGTCATTTGGAATTCCGGCCGGGTGTATTTCAAGTCTTTTTCCTACATGTTCTCTCACTAACGCTTGACACAAACGCGGGTACAATTCCTATAAATTATGCCTTTATTATTACTAACAAATTAGTGTCAATATTTGTATAGTCCACACGGTAGTAGGACGCAGTGCAATTAAAAAAAAGAGAAAATTACGATTATTTATATTATTTCTTTACGTTTCTACATGATGTATTTTTATGGTAAATTATAGGCCTATTTATTTTCTGATTTATGTGTAGAATTCTAATCATTTATTTCTAACACACTGGGTGACCTGGCGGTCTAGGGGTAAGGTGTCTGACTTCTATGCTGGCGGTCGGGGTTCAATCCTCGGTCCCGGCGAAGATTTATCTGATTACCAAACCCTTCCTTCACCTCTGACAAGACATCTTGTGAAAGTGAGGAGTGCCAGGCCTCCACCGTGGTTCGGATTCCACGTTAAAATGTAGGTCCTTCATTTCATCTCACAATCACCCTACAATTACACATTAGCGTAAGTGCGTACAACCCGAACGGGTAGTAAGACGCGGTGCTAATAATAATAATAATCTACCACACTCAAAAATTTCTGATAAAAATAGAATCTGTTTATCTATTTTAAGCGTTTCTTATTTTAGTTCTTTATTACATTAATCAAACATACTAATTTCACAATCCTGTGTACCTATAACGAAGCCACATTTGAAAAACAATTGCAATTAAAGATTATTGTGCAAAGAAAATATCTCACAACATTATTATTGATGCGTTCAACATCGTTAAAAACGTTTTATTTCGAAATTAAACATTTTGTCCAGATTTATGAGGGGCCATTTATTATCTCTGGCTGGGATGGAAATCAGCAATTACTATCAGAGCTGATCTAATGTCAATCCACGAGTCGGCCATTTATCTTTGCGATGTAATAATTGAATTAAATTGTCTTTCAGCACCGAAACTCTGTCGATATATTCTGAGTTCCACTGGTTTAATAGTTAATAGTCACCGCTGACACAAATAAAATATTAAAATTATCGATAAATAAAGAATAGCATTAAAGTCTACCTGAGTTGTCGAATGGTCTAAGATTTCTACCTTTCAATAAATTGGGTTTCCTACTATGGGGAGGTCGGGGTTTGAATTTCGTTAGAATGAAGCCGATTTTTAATTAGTGGTTTTCCACTATCATTCCACGCAAATTAGGATATACTGTGCTTCCTATACGTCCAACCTTATTCATTTCTACCAACATTAGTGTAATTAGTATACACGCATTCGAACTCTAACGGATAGTGACCAAAAAAAGCACGTTAATATCTCTTTAAGTCACACCTATACACAAAACAAATGGTTTAGTGTGTTCCTTAACAGATGTTCGGAAAATCTAGTTCGGTACTATGTGGAGCCCAGGCTATTATAACATGTGTCCAATAGTTTGTCCTACTGCTACGATATTAACGTTCCCGTTGACCGGGTTTGTGGTTTAGTTTATATTATATAGAATTAACTCTAAAAAGTTAGCCGAGTTAATTTTTAAGCTAAGTATACAGTATGTAAACAAATTCTTACAGTTCTTCATCACGAGATTACTTATAGCAGAAAATGTTAGGGTGATATCAAAGGGAACGCGAAAAAATGGTCAACGTTTTGCAGTTTTTATATCAAAACATTTTATGGTGAAAATTATCAAATAATTATCCAGTAGAAAAACAGCATTTAGATTTCTTCATATAGTGAAGTCAACAGTTGTCTGATATCTTTAAGTATTGTCCTGGAATTTAATGACTACTAATAGAAAGTTTCTGCACAAATGCCGCTATTCTGATGACAGATATTCAACAACTGTTGATATAACTATGACGTGAAGAAAGTACTATATTCCTACTGAAGCAAAATGTATTTACTTTGGCAAAATAAATGTTGTTCTGTGAAAACTGACATTTTAACGCGTCCTCACCACTTTCACCTTAAGCAAAGATTTGTGGGGTGCTTAGCACAGTCAAATGGGGCTAGGATACATATAATTACTTCCAGGTAGCGTAATGAAAGGTACAACATGTGCTATAAAAATATGTATTATTTTCCTCCTTTACATCATTCATGCATATAGTAAGTGTTTAAAAACACACAAGTGCGTTGTATTATGCTCTATTGTATTTCTGTATCAACTATCTCACAAACGTATCAGACGAAACTTAAGGTTTGATATTTTTGTTTAACTTTTAAGGAATCGTGCTATTAAGAGTAAATGTGCTAATTCATAAACACTGTATCGAACCATGCAATTATAAAATGTTCAAACACATAATAGAAAAACTATGTTTTTCTTAGAAAATATTAGTTATAACGTATTGAGAGGTTAATATTTTTTTTTCAACTGAACATGGGAAGTACTACATCTTTTCAACACCATTGCTTTTAACCTCACGAATAGATGCAAACTTAACCTAGTGTTTCAAATATAATACAATTAGTATCAAACTATTTAACCTTATCCATCAGTGTAATAATTTTTTTTATATATATTTGTTTAGCACCGTGTCTTACTAGTACCCGTTCGGGTTATGCGTCGATATACTAATTACACTTATGATTTAGGGATTATAAAGGTGTAATTGAGAGTAAATGTACCCACATTTGCGTGGTATGAGAGTGGAAAACCATTTAGGAAAAAACTACCCAGCCAGGATCGAACCCTGATCTCCCCATCTCCGAATTAGAATAATCAAGCATTTTAGTTACATAAATAATCACTTGACGCTAGTAGGCCTATTAAATAAATTAGTATCTTCCTGACATTGCTTGGATATATTTTTATAAGTACAAAATTGTTTAAAAATCGTAGACTTGGTCAAACATTTCCTGTATCCAACCCTATTTTAGTGGGAATGTGGTTTGATCGCAACCGGATCTAATAAATATGGTTTATCTGTATATTATATCTATACGGTTTCTAACATATTATATAGAAATTAGCTGGCATATTTAAACATTAAATCTGGATACGTGAAAAGAAATCAGGACTTTTGGCTTAGAGCATGAATTGTATTTGCACTTATATATCCAAAAATATTCCGTAACCAGGGTATTACATGACAAATTCTTAGGCAAAAGTCAAAATTATGTAAGACTAATCATAACGATGTATTGAACTAATACAAAAATAAATAAATAATAGAATGGATTTCCAACCTTTCATGGAATTCTGCTAAAGTTTCTTTGTATTTGATCACCCCTGTGCTTCTTCCAACCCCCCTTGGGAGTCTATCTCCCCTACCTCCCATTGAGTCCCGCACTACCCCAGTCTCCCCTATACTGCACCCAGCATCAACCCTCTCCCGCCCCCCATCACCGCACCCCTTGATGTTGGTTTTTGTTTGTATTCTTCGTGCGAGTCCCCGAAACCCACTGAGTCCCTCCCGCCAACCTGTTACTGGCGCCCTAGATCCCTTCGTCCCCCCCACCCCACTACCCCTCTCGTGCGCGCGACACACTTCACGCTTTCTAAGGCTACTGTCGCGTGACAAGAATCGGGTCGGTGGACGAGGTAGTGCTTTTTATTACCGACAGAGCTGTCTTCTGGGACTTGATGGTTAAGATCCAATAAATGATCGTCTGCTACCGAGAGGGCGCGGCACTAAAATGTTAATTGTTTTAACCTCACAGTTTAATCAAATTAAATATAATGTGTTGCGGCATATAATTACTTATTGTAGTGTTGTCAACCTCGGTGGTGTTGGGGGTAAATATCTTGCCCCAGGGCCCAGTTTTCGTGGGTTCAAACCCAGTCGGGATCGACGAATTTTTATGAAACCATAAAAATTTGTAGCACAACCTCCTTCGGAGGGGAAGTAAAGCCGTCAATTCCATGTCGATTGTGGCTTGTAAAAAAACCTTGGAAGGTTTGTGAAAATGCCTTTCCTGGCAAAATTGGTAGATTCTTTCGCCATCGCTCAGAGAAATGATCGAGTGCTAGTATAATCAGTGGGTTCAGAAAGTGCACGTTAAATACATCAAACAAATAAATATAGTAGTGTTCTGGTATAGAAGGAACTTTTAAAAATTATAATAACTTTTATTGCGGTCAACATTAATTTATTTTACTATATTATTAATATTGTATTATATAGGTATTGATTATAATATATTATCTATCAAAAGTGACATCTTCAGATCACATGGATTGACGTATGAATGCGTGAAAAGTATAATAACTAGTTACTTTTCTGTCAGATAAAGTTATTCCCATAGAAATGGAACAGTGGTAAAATGCAATACATGTAGAGTAAAAAAAAGTTTACAACGTTAGACAATATATATATTTTTAAACATGTATTTACAGCATATACCATCAGAAACCTTTTATTTTATTCAAGGGTGACCTGGTGGTCTAGGGGTAAGGTGTCGGACTTCTATGCTGGAAGTCCGGGGTTCAATCCTCGGTCCTGGCATGGATTTATCTGATTGTCAAACCCTTCCCTAACCTCTGACAAGACGTGTATTAATCACAACTTGTGAATGTGAGGAATTCCAGGCCCTCCACCGTGGTTCGGATTCCACGTTAAATTGTAGGTCCTCCATTTCATCCATTACACATTAGCGTAAGTGCGTATAACTTAAACGGGTAGTAAGACGCGGTGCTAATAATAATACTAATTTATTCTACGACTTTCCCGAAGCTTCGCTCGCATTAAATAGTACATCAACACAATCAACTACTTCAAATGCTAAAAGAGAATGAAACTTAGCCAAAAACTGTGTTTTAAGCGAGTACAGAGATTCACGAAAAAAATTAATAACCCACCCCTTTCCCCCACCACAACCCAGCTCATATAACGTGGTATCTTATGCACCCACAGCACCAACCGAAACAATATTCACTACTTCACTTCCTGATCAAATAGCGTAGAGTTATATAGATTACCATAGTCCTCAAAAAATAAGTACACCAAAAGAAGTCCCATCTCGATAGGATGAATACGGTTTGAATTTACTGGCAACAAACAAATCGACAATCTTGACAATATAAAATGGATTATTCGGTACTAGTGTCGTTTATGATAACCAGAATAAAGAAAAACTTCACAAAAATTAAATTTACTATCTGAGAAAGAAAAATGAAGTAAATTAAATGGAAGCACTATATAGTAAGCACTCTCACATACCAAACAAAATTGTTCTGTTGGCTTAGTACCAAGAAACCAAACTAAATAAACCTAACTCACACGAAACACCATAACATTACTGAGAACATTATGACTTCAAACATTCTCTATGACTTCAAATCTTTAACTGAAAAAAAAATCCCATAAACGCACACAGTACCTTTTCTTTAATTTACAATTAATGTATGTGAATGAGTTTATATAGAAACTGCAGTAGCTCTTGAACTGACGCGCAGTTAGTCATAATCACAGAACAAATCTCAAAATGTTAAGTCGAACGTAATGCTTCTCAATGTATTAGAAATTGGCTCGGAAATTACAGAATCAGAATAAAACAAGAATGTTAGAGAGTTTAATGACTTGAACGTGGTAGACATGGATTGCCAATGACTGTGATATTCAGATTCAAATCCTAGTAAGGTGTACTGAGGGCGATTTAAGATAAATTGTTTACAACTCTCCTTTCACGTGAATTCCAGTACATTTAATCTAACTCAATCCTTCCTAATCCTTAATCCAAAGTTCTAACTCTACGGATAACCCAAACGGAAAGTATGCCATTGTGCACAATAAAATAATAATGTAAACTTGTACGTTTATAAGTATATATATATTTTAATAATAGTTTCAGCCTACTTCAGTGGCCGTATGGTATAAGGCGCCATTATCGCAATAGACTAATCTGCCAGCGACAGCAATATCGGGGTTGGAATCACGGTCTGGTGAATTGAGGGTGATTTTACCTAAATGGATTTCCAATTACTCTACACGCCAATGTGGGTACATTTCCTCTAGGTTTAATCTTCCTCATCCCTAGCTCATTTTTTAATCAGTACATATACATAAAGCCTAACTTGAACAGGTAATAAGACACATTGCTAAAATAAAATAAAAACCGTTTACCTTAGCGTTTAAGTACGTAGACGTACTATAAAATTCCCTCACTTGAATTTAAATTTCCCGTTTTTAAACTAAATTATCGAATCAATTATATTTAAATAATAAAAATAACTTTTTTCTATACAACATTATTTAACTGTCTTCATTAACTAAGCAAGGGAAACTGACCCTTACATGTAAAACAAGGCGATACAAATTATTAATAGGATAGTCATTTTTTACTTAAATATTTGCCATTATTAAAACTTTGTTTATTATCCCCTCCGATGAACTAACCTTAACTTATTTTGACTGTTTACTTTCGTTCTCTCGTGTTGGAATAAAGCCTTGGCGGGTAACTCAATAAATAATCGACATCTTTTCTCAAAAGCTGTAGCTTTCGTTTTGTTTGTTTTTCATCCATTACTGCACAACTTGTTGGCAGGTGCGAGGCTAAGTAATAAATATCGACTGTGTAAGTAACTCGCGGGGGGGTGGGGTTAGGTTTCAAAGGGGCGATAGGAGGCGACGTCGTCCGTATGACTTGTTCCGCTTCGACACCACCTGCCAGTTATGACGTCGTGAATTTCAAATACAACTGAAAGCTAGGGGAGAGTCGTAAAGAGATTCAACATTATATATTTTACGTTTTATTTTAGTTCACAGTGTGAGTGCTTAGTGTCATTTGTACAGTCAAGTGAAGTTAAAAGATTCCGACCAACTCGACTGTACTTTGGCTTTCTTTTATTAATGGTTTTTATCGCAGTGTGTTTGTTTTATATATAATAGAACTGTAGTGGAAAGAACTATTCATTCAGTCCAAATTTTTATTAAAGGGCCTTTTATAAAATACATACTCTTTGCAGTAAATAAAATATAATTTTACTATATTAGTAGTTTAGGTATTGGTAATATCTAACATAAGTGATAACTGAAGATAACGTAACTTTACTCATGAATATATAGAAGTATACAAGCTTTACTAGTCGTCAGATAAAGATTTTCTTATGAAAATCGGACTGTACATTATACCAAAATTTACTATTTTTTACTATTTTCTTAAATTAATGTGTTGGTAAATATTCTTAAATAATTATTTCACCGATTTAAAAAGAATATCGAAAAGATTCATAGGTGCACCAAGGCGTTGACTAATATTGCACTTTCACTTGAATCCCGACGGGTACATTTGGATTCGCTTTGGCTTTGACAGCCTCTGGTTTTCCGGTTTCCGGCATTTCGGGGCTCAGATATCGACAAACTGTAATGAAGCTAGTCTTTCCTAAGTGTTTTCTCACTTTCCCTCCATGCAAATGTTGATAGGATACCTTAAAAGGTCATCCTTCATTAAATTGATGAGAGTTAGAATGTGTATGGCTCAGTTGGGTAATAAACTGATTGGGGGGAGTTTATAGGAATAATCTATAAAATTATATTAGTATTTTACTTTGTAATAACGTCAAATGTCAAGTTCATATTGGTTTGTAGTTCAACAAATTTGTTATAAATTTATTAATTAATAAACAAAGAGTGTGCTAGCCTTAAGGTGTAGTAGAAGGGAGCACAATTAGATTTTTGCATTTAAAAAAAAAGTTTTTGTCATGAATAAATAAAATATTGCTTAGGTGGATAAGATTAGTTTAATTTTTCGCACACATTAATATCAACAGTATTTATTATGTCATGATCTTTGTGACATTTTTACAGAAACGTTTGTAATGAAACAATAAAGTTTTGAGCAAATTACACTATGACCATGAAAAAATATTCAAGAACTTTTGAAATTAATATGCGTATAATATTAAACTGAACTTATCTATTGGAGCAATGTATTACGTTAAAGTCGCGATTATCCGGCCTTCAATCATCCGGTCCTCCGTTTTATACTGCCCAATTCTCGGTATTAATTACGTTTTAAAATAAACAAAGCGGTACATATACACTATAAAACATTTTACTTAATTTATAATTTTACACTATTTTAACTTCATGTTATTGCTTTGCAGCCAATGTTTCATGTTCAAAATAAAGTACTGTATAGAAAAGATTTTAAAATTTTTTCTCTCATTTAATCTTTAATCTTTTTTTTTGGCATCGAATCTTACTACCTGTTCGATATAAACTTTTGTACTAATTACGCTAATGAGTTAGGGATTAATGAGGCTTAATTTAGAGAACGTGCACCCAAATTTGCGTGGAGAGTGTGTGGTAAGCCATTTAATAAAATCCACCCTCAGTGCACCCAACCAGGATAGAACCCCGATCTACCCGTCTTCAACAGTCTAATCTAAAACGAGA
This sequence comes from Timema poppense, assembly GCA_902141375.1. Lineage (NCBI taxonomy): Eukaryota > Metazoa > Arthropoda > Insecta > Phasmatodea > Timematidae > Timema > Timema poppense. The sequence goes on along the minus strand of CABFOV010000012.1, from coordinate 484,797 downwards.
CTAACGCGTTAGATTACGCAGCCATTGAAGCGTATTTAATTTTTACTGACCCCTCCCCCCACATTCCCATTTACTGTATGACTGACTATTTTACATTGCAACCAGAAAATTGAAAGATTCTATTAAAACAACGTTAAAGGTTTTGTGAAAATTTTTAAAAAAATCCTCAAACCCATACTGATAATTATGTACACTCGGATTCCGTATTATCCGGCTTTTCCTTTATCTTGGCTGGAATGCCACCAATTTAGGCCGGATAATCGCGACTCTAGTGTTACTTATTCTGTTTAAAAAAGTATTTTGTTGTAAAACTTGTAAAAATATGTACCTTAGCTTTGCGTTCTCTTCCGCCACACCCTAAGTAATATAGAACGTCGTCTCATCCCAAGTATAGAGTTGTCTTCTATCTTAGCTTGTGTATGCAACGCCGGGAACGTTGTATCACGGCCCTAAAGTGTAAAATTAAGTTTCAGTAAAACGTTAGGCACCTTGTAAAACGCAGCTGCAACATTCTGCTATAAAATATCCTCGCTAAAAGCTTCGTAAGGTAATTGAAAAATCTGTACTGGTTGAGGAGTGAATGGAAAAACTGGATTCACCTGGAGTTTAAGGGGGTTAAAGACTTTGTAACAGCAGTAAAACATCACCTCAATAGCCTTACACTCTTCAAAATAATCTGTTTAAGTTTATAGAGATTTGAGACATTTTTGATCACAAGTAGATGTATGAGATATACAACAAGGGATTAGTTTGTTTTTAAATACAAGACATTGTCTTATTTTGTGCATGTAATAAAACTCTACCTACCTACTTTTAAGATCAAAAATTGTTATCTTATAAGCAAAATTGCATATACATATAATCCAATTTTCATTGAAAGATTCTTATATGATAGCTATAAAATTACAAGATTTACTTTCACCTATTCATACGTTAAGTCATGTGATATACAGCTGTCACTTTTGGTATCAATACCTCTAAAATAACATTAATAATATAATAAAATATATAAATTTTGGCCACAATAAATTATGTTTTTATTTTCTAAAAGACTCCTCCTCCATATCTTGGTAATGACACGTTGTGACTAGGGTCAAATATTTTTACAGTTATGAATTAATTCTACTATTTATCTTGAAATAATTGCTCTTGTTCTTATATTGACGTACTTCCTCTATTTACTGTCATAAAAGTAGTTTATTAAGCACAACGTCCTACTACCCGTTCGGGTGTACGCATATAATTATGCCAATGTGCTAAGGATGATAGACGTGGAATTAATAATAAATTTACCCACAATGATGTGGAGGGAGAGTGTAAAACCCTTTAGGAAAACCACCCTCAGTATATCCAACTGGGATCATAACCCCAATCTCCCGATCATTGAAAGTCCAGTCTATTTTGAAAGCGACGCCTTAGACCACACGGCCACCAAAGTGAGTCTTAAAAGTAGTCCCTCTGGGAAATTTCTGAAGATTTTATAACTAAGTAATATTCCTTTATTTACTTATAGAAGTAATTTAGTTAATCTATTGAATTTATCCAGACAGTTACTGTATTGAATAAATTTATCCAGTTCCTATATTTAAGTAATGTGTCCTTTTTTCTGTATTTAAGTTGTAACGCCAGTTCCTGTTTTAAAGTCCTTCCGCTAGTTTATGATTGTATTAAAGGAGTTCTGATAGTAAATGTTTTTGAGTAGTTCTTATAGTAGTTTTGTTTGTCACTGTAATGAGAGTTCTTGTTCGCAAAATTATCACATCAGTTATTGTATTTAAGCAGTCTCATTAGTTATCATGAGCTACGGGTTTAATTTTGTTTAATAGATATTAGTTCTACGCTTTTGTAGTGATTATGGATATTTTAAGTCTTATTTGATTTGATTGTAGAATATTGAATTTTGTATCGGGTCAGATTAAAATATTACATTTCTTGAAAAAAAAAATATTATAATTTGTATTTGTTTACATGAAAAAAATTGTTTAAAATTCAATATCCTAATTTATTTTGATACATAAATATCCAAACATAATTAAATATTATATTTATTAATAATAAATCATTAGAAAATTGTTTTTAACGTTTATTTGTATTCTTATTATTTGTATAGTATTTTAGCGAAATTGTCTTTCAAGCGTATATATTTGGTCATTGATATGCGGTAAAGATGAACCAAACCATTCATTAACCCCATCAAGGACTACTGAACAATTCCGCACTTCTTTTTCCGATCTCTACTACGTTTATTCGTGTGGTAATTGTGGTGGACAAAGTGGTTTGTAAACTAGATTCACACTACTAATCAATATGTAATTTGTCCCGTACTTAGCTCAAATTATCCCTTTCATAGTATGCGAAATAGCCTTTTACATTGTGTTAAAAGTACCAATAAAAATAAATATAGTGAAACAAGCTGTTTTTAATGAGATTATTAGGTTTTATTTTGTTATTATAAAATCACGTGGAGTGAGTTCAAACCAATAATAATGTAATATTAATTACAAGACTAGAGCTTGCGTCGGATATTGGGCACTTACAAAACGATGCTACACTTCTACGAAATACGTTGTATATTATTAGTAGCTAATAATCGTGGGCAAAATATTTGGTGGTATTCCTACATAGCTACTACCTATAAACCTACATTAATATCCCCCCTTTCCACAACACAATTCTGATATTCTTAAATTTTAATCAATTTTAAATAGTTAAGATAATTTTAACGTATGAAAACAGAAAATATGTTTCATGTGTATTTTTAAATAGTGAAGCAACAATCATCCAGTTTTGAAATATCAGCCAAATATTGAATGGATTCACATAATTTCCTCCTCTTTGGATGGTCTGGCACATGCTCCTCATTCATTCCTGTCAATATCTCCAAGTTTATCTCCATGTCACGTGTCCGCTGGTCACTCCTTTAGCCTACATGTCGTTCTGCACTTCCCTGCAATATTTTCTTCCTTTTAATGAAATACCCTTTAATCTAACCCTAAATTTTTGTTCCTTATCCTGGTATATCCTTGTAATATTTCAATATAACTTAGCAAGCGTATTTGTGCAGCTTTCAATATATTAAAATCTCTCCTTCAAGTCCAGGTTTAAGAGCCATACATCAATATTGGTTGATAATAGGCCTTATATAATAAGTTTTCGGCTTCTTTATCTTAAATTACATCGCCAAATTATATATTTAACCATGTGATAGAATTTACCTCTCTTCCACGTCCTTTGTCTTATTTCCTCCTGAATCTTTCCTGTTTTGGTAATCTTACTTACTAGATAGCAGAAATGTCCCACTCTTTCGAGTTCCTTTCCAATGATCAATTCCTTTGTTGAATTTAAATTTCTAGCCACCTTAATTGTCCTCCTATTCTCCACGTTCATGTCCAATCCATATTTTTTTTATCACTCTTGCCCATTTGCTTAGTTGAATCTCCGAGTCCTCTTCCGTATCATCCCATTTCATAACATCATCTGCGTATGTCATCACCTTCAATTCTATTGGGTTTATGTGACCCTGCACTTTAGCAATAATTTCATCCATTACAATGTTGGATAGAATTAGTAATAAAACTATTCCACGGCTCCCTACCCTCTCACTTGGAAACCAAAATGTATCTTCTATTCTTACACCAAGTTCACAATTTATCAACAGTGTTCATTATTTTTTTCACCATACCTTCAACCACTTGCATTTATCTCAAACCCAACCATATACTTTCTCTTAGTACCTTGTCATAAGTTATCTTTATGTCAATGAAGGTTAGCTTGATATATTTTTCACTCTCCTATATTTTCTTAATTAACTGTTTAAGCACAAAGCTTTCGTCAGCCATATATCTTCCGCTTCAAAAACCACAGCGTTCTTATCTTGGTGTTTCTCTATCTTTTATTTAACTTTTAATAGTAGTAGTTTTTACTATATTTTCAAGCAGTGAAACAGCAATGTAACTTTCATATTTTGACTTGTTCCCTTTTTTTTACATATGAGCATAACCCCTTTTCTCCAATACTTCTTTCCTTCCATACTGCTGGCATAACTCGATACAACCACTGAATTCTTACTTAGCCTGCATTTTTTTCATCTCAACCGTTATTACGTTTACTCTTAGAAATTTCTTATTTTGTAGCTACTATTACTTTTAACTCTCTTCCACTATTTATTTCTGTTGCTTCCAATAATCCCTTAAAATATTATTTTCATGCTTTCATTACAGCCTCTTCTCTCCAATGAACTTCGCCAGATGTATCCAGTAGTTTAGTCAGCATCTCTCTAGGCTTTGTTTTGTTTTGTTTGTAGTTCTCTTTTAGTTTCTCCAATAATACTTCCCAATATTTCTCCTTCATAAATTTAATCATTTTCCCTTCTGCTTTAGTTATACGTTTCCATTTCCCCCCCTTGTCTTCTGTTTTGCCTTGAAACCACTTTTTACATGTTTTGGTTTTACTTTTTACAAATTCTGCTATACGTTCATTCCATATAGGTGTTTCATTTTCCTTTATCTTGCTTGATGTTATTTCACACATCCTTTCTGCTGCTTCTAATATTGTTGTTCTGAATCTTCTCTATTCTTTCGCCATATTTCATATTTAGGTGAATCAATTAGTGACTGTGTCCTAGGAAGCTTATCTTACACTTACACCTGCTAACGTCCAACACTTGATTCTATGAATTCTACTGGTCAGTGCTTTTCCTAATTGGAGCTTCTATAAATCTGCCACAAACAATCTGTGATCTCTTCCTAGATTTACACTTTGTATAACCTTAATATTTGTTGATTTCGGATGGATACATTTGGAGAAGATTATTTAGTCTAAAATATTTCTATTTCGACTTTTCCAGTTATACTGGGTGAATTTGTGTTTATTTTTCTATACCGGGTGCTATATATAGCTAAAGAGTTCCTTAAACACAGGTCCTTAGTTCATGGTCTTACCTCATGGCTGCCCTTTCCTATCTCTTCCAATCTGAGCGTTAAAAAAATACATGTCAAACAGCTTGAAGTCTGTTGAATTAAAAAAAGAATTACACTAAAATAAGATTTATGAAAAACTAGATATTCCAACTTCTTATTAAATTTATCACACGCTTAGGCCCATGAAATTAATGTTACGTTATTTTTACTACGATGAATAATAACGTAATGGCAGATAGTAATATGATTTATTTTATTTATCATTTGCATTTTTTGGGTATGAGTATTTAAGTATTTTAAAAAGGTTAGCTTTAACTATAAATTTAGAAATATTTTGTAAATGAGATTTTATCTGCTATTTATACAAAATATGGCATCAATACAAATCTAAAGCAAAGTGTATAGTTAGTTACATGATATCTATTTTGTAACAATTGAAGTAAATAGTTATTACAACGGATACAGATTTTTTTTTAAATTATATTTCAGTGAAGTATTAATTTGATATGAAATACAAAATTCCACCAATATTAACTTTCTTCAATATTGCAATTAAGTATGGCCGTTTTGTTCAATAACTAAACATTGAAACAATTTTTTTTAACCACTATATTGTGTAACCATCCCCTTAGAATAATTTATTTGAATCATATGAAGATTTCAAAGTACCCAAAGCACTTAATAATAAGATTTGTATATAAACATAGTGTTATTGTATATTAGACTGGTATCGCGCGCTAACATGTTTGCGTGGAACCCCGTAACATTAAACTAAACTACCCGCCATACAATCATGTACGACCTTTAGTATCTAAAACTATCTCGCGGCGTAATGCTTGAGCGGGACAGTAAAACCAAGAAGCGACATAATCGTTATTTGTAACTTGTCAATTACTGCATACAACTTAGGGCAGCAATGGTTTTAAGGGGGGGAAAAAAGGGTTAAATCAAAATATTATTTTCAATGTCACATTTACAAGTATTATTTGCAGAAAAACTTAATATAATGAAAGCATTTCTTTAATACATACGAGAGTATTTTACTCAACAAGATAATAAAACAAATTTGCTCACATGAGATGTATTGTTACCATATTTATTGAAATATTTTCGCATAAATAGTCTACTAACTATAGTATTGGCAAACCACGTGAGCACGGGCCCAAATTATTAGCGGTGCGGTGCTATCAATACATTATTTTATTGTATTATTAAGATTATATATACAGTTAATCTCTATGCGTGTGTCTGGATCTTTGAATTAATATATTTTTATGTACAAGTCTCAATAAACTTACGAAAATAAAACTTTGAGAAATGTATATACAGGATGTTCACGAATTAAACGGCTAAACTTTGGGAAATGGTAGTGGATCAAAAAACTAACTCAAAATGTATTTAGTAGATTTACTAGTTTTGGACTCCTTTTTTGCACACACAGCAAAACACTAAACAAAAACAAATTTTTCTACATAGTTACTCAGAAATAGTTTAATATTAATTTTCCTGGAAGATGGATCGGTGGTTTGGCCTCTGCCGTCACCTGGTTTAACGCCATTTAAAAAATATATATATATTTAGCTCTGATGTAAAAGTGTACGAAATGGTTGTTAATGACCTTCAATTATTACAAAGGATAAAGCAAATATGAAAGCGAAGAAACAACAGTCGCACAATGTCGGTCAACCCTCGTTCTGTCATTATTTGTTTCGGGGCTGGAGGCCGTCGATTTTAACCAAATAAATAAAATATTGTTTTAATACCTACTTATAGTATTTGTATTTATTTGTTTGCTGTTTGCACGAAAAGGAAGCAAAAACTAGAAAATCTCCTAAAGACATTTTGAGTTAGTTCTTTGATCCCCTACTAATCCCAAAGTTTGGTCAATTAGTCGGGGGAAATCCTGTACATATATTTATAAAGCATAGTAATTCTTACAGAATTTCACTTCAATTAGTACCAAACCTTAACTGATTTTTTTTAGCTTGTGTACTATTCTACGCAGAGTCAATCTTTATAATTGTGAAATGACGAGAATAAATTTAGGATGTTAGAAAACAAAGTAGATACTTAGGAAGACATTTTATACAAACCGCATTAACGTAATGGAAATTAGAAGAGGTTACTTAATGGTGAGTTATATACCTTCACCCGATTCGGAGGAGACACTTTTCCAGTAGACTAGACTACCAATAACGGGGATATCAGGGTTTAATTCTCGGTCAGGTGTAGCGAGGTTTTTTTTCCTAAATAGTTTTCCACTTTCACTCAATTTATATGTGGGTACACTTTATTTTTAATTCAACCTTCCAAATCGTTAATACTTTAGCATAAATAATACATATTCGTATAACCCAAACGGGTAGTAAGACGCGGTGCTAAAAAAGGTGTTATATACCCTATAATTACTATCTGAACTTTTAAGGATATAGCCCGAGCGGGTAGTAATACAAGGTGCTAAATAAAAAAGTTACCTACCCTATACTCACTTCCCGACATTTTTAAAGTAGCGTATAGCTCGAACGGGTAGTAAGACACGATACTATTCTTTTTACATTCCCTCTACTCAATACCCAACCTTTTTACGGTAGCGTATAGCTCGAACGGGTAGTAAGACACGGTACTAATTTTTTTTTACATTCCCTCTACTCAATACCCAACCCTTTTAGGGTAGCGTATAGCTCTGACGGGTAGTAAGACATCGTACTAATTTTTTTTTACATGCCCTCTACTCACTATCCGACATTTATAGGATAGTAAAGTCTCGCAGGTTCTAATGAGCAGGCATTGCAAAGCGAATAGAAGAAACTAGAAGACCGTCCAAGGTATTGACTGGCAAACCATATTGTAATTAAACCAGTTGGAAGACCTAGACGCAAATTGGAAGATAATATTAAAATGGACCTGAAAAAAAAAGAACTATTTCAAGGTAGGTATAGATGGCATACTTTTTTTTAAGTGTGGCAGTAAACTTTAGAGTTCCTAATGCCATAGAGTAAGTAAGTAAAAAGATATATAAATATAAGAGTACTATCAATGAACTGAACACAAACGCCGTGAGATAGTTAGGGATACTATACAAGTTACAGATATGTACGACTTATAGTATACCACTCAGTTTTTAGGGACTACACAAGAATACAAAAAAGGTGTTATATAATGAGACTACCCGGATGTATAAATCTATTATTTTACTTTGATACGTGTAAAATTTGTTTGTCTAACATAATTAAGCTACATATTTAATGAAATATTGTTTTAAAAGTGATCTGTAATCCAAGCACGTGGACTACAGGAGTGTTTACATTATTCCTAACCTTTTCGGATACTAACGGAACTGTTTACCAATTAGTTTAGAATGGGTATATAGAGGACGCGAGAAAAGATATGTTTTTACACCTTTTATAATATCAAAACTTTTTTTTTTATCCAAAATAAATCAAATATTGACCCAGTAGAAACATAATTTAATTTTCTTCACTTGATGATTTCAACGGTTCTTGAATATCTGTCAAGATTGTTCTAGAATTTAATGACAACTACTTCTCTTCATTTAAAAAGTTTCTCATCTAATGCCGTTATGCTCATGACAGATATACAACTGTTGATATTACCATGTGAATAAAATCAAACACTTATGTTTATAATGGGTAAATCTTATTTATTTTGGCAAAAAAAATTATTTATTTATTTTTGCTATAAAAACCGCAAAAACACTTACCTTTTCACGCGTCCCCTTCCATCCCACGAATGAAATACCAGTTTGATCATCAACAAATATTATGGTGATTTTTTTTTTTTAGATACGTTACACATATTTACTTAGTACTTAATAGGCGAATTAAACAAAGCTCTAAGTTTATTAAAGTGATCATGTTATTTTAGTTAGCGAATTTTCTAGTTAATCACAAAGTTCCAAAGTCGACATATTATATATATAATAACAGCTATGCTTAAGATTTCGGTATTAACGAGCTCGTAATATCAAGCGAGACCCCCTCAGAGAACCACGGCACCGCAATCAGACGTGCTAACATGAATTGGTGGTTATGGTACTGGTTACTCGGGCCGGAATTAGCACAGATTGTAAAG
>CABFOV010000012.1:453700-475341 GCA_902141375.1 Timema poppense | reverse complement strand
TTTATTTTCAACGCACATATTGAATAATTATTATAGATTCTATCATAAAATATGAGTGACTATCGACATTTTTATGAGGAATGAATTAAATTTTCAAAATAAAATATAGCCTATGTTACTCGCTGATAATGTAGCTTTATATTGGTGAAAGAATGTTTAAAATAAGTTCAGTAGTTTTCGAGTTTATCCATTACAAACAAAAAAACAAAAAATCAAATCTTTCCGCTTTATAATGTTATAGTGTAGATTAATAATCATTTATTATTATTGTATAACTATACTATAGTATGCATTTAAACACAATAAAAAAATATATTCTTATGTATATTTATGTTTTAAATAATTTAATACTTAATTTTACGTCATTGACAGATAAAATGTAATATAAAAATAAAGGGCATGAAGTAGGATTTTAAGGGGGGCGGCACCTTTAACCTGAAGATAATATGATTTATCTAGTTTTATAATACCCCCAAAAACCAGTGGTATTGTCTTATATCTCCAGAATCAGAAACAATAGGACTTACATAATAGATTTCTGTTTTTTTTTGTTAAGGTGGTCATTTAAAAACCACGGTTTGGTTGTGAAACCTTTCGAAGGTCGTGGTATCAGACTAACATTTTCACTTCCCTTGAACGAAATATATCATATAGATCCTTAATCGAAATTAAAAGCTTCTTGGACTTTGTAGTGTTAATAGTAAATGTGAGTCACGCGGACTAAACGTTCAGTTCATCTAGTCTAGTTTTCAAGTGACGAGAAAGTCAAGGATTGAATACTGGCTGGGTGAACTGAGAGTGATTTTTTCTCTTAGAGAAATCCCACTTTCCCTCCATACAAATGTCCCTCCATACAAATGTCTTCTATATCAAATTAGTGTAGAATATTCAAATATCAAAGATGGCTAATAGGGCGCTGTTCTTTATCGCCCAAAAATTTCATAGTTAAGGTGGGTTGGAATGGGACGTGAAAAGGGCCAGTATTTTTGCAGTTTTTATGGCAATATATTTTTTTGGCATATATAAATTAACTATTGCTCCAATATAAATATAAAATTTAATTTTCTTCGCAAGATGGTATCACAAGTTCTTGAATATCTGTCAAGCGTTGTCCTGAAATTTAATGACAACTTTTTCTCTTTATTTAAAAAGTTAGTCATTTATTGTCTCTATACTCATATTCAACAACTGTTGATACCACCATGTGGAATAAATTAAACTCTCTGATTCTAACGGATAAATGTTTAATTTATTTTGGCAAAAAAAAAATGTTTTCGCTATAAAAACTTAAAACATACCGCCCCCCTTTTTTTCTCACGTCCCCTTCCACCCTCACTTTGAAGCAACATATAACGTTAATACGTTACCTTGCCGCAAGAACGCTATCGTAGCCCCACAAACTTTCGAATGGAATAATAGATTACTCTCGATGTAGGCTCAAGTATTCACTCTGTCCAAGTCCTTCTCCCGATGATAAAATATCTCTTAACGTACCACGGAAACACGCAATCTGAACATTTATCTGTGAACGGAAATGTCCTTCTCATTCGAAGTCGGAAAATGAATTGATCTAACATTCTAATACGAATCGTTCCCGAATTTACCGTCTAGTAAGAATGAAATGGCTTCTCTCATTATTTTCTTCTTGGTCGAGTTTTACTAGACTAACCGTTTCTATTTTTTTTTATATTAAGATCGATTTTCCATTACCCTATCTGAAACGTAACAAACTAATATAGGACCCTGGCTCTCAATCTCCTACCCCTTAGTAGTAGCGAAACCAATATATCTCAGGGGTAGATTATATCAGACCAGTGGTCGGCAAATATCATTTGATAAAAAAAAAAATGCCCGGCCAAGCTCACCACCCAAAAACCACCCTAGCGAGAAGGGGATGGAATAGGGGTGGACCATTGAAAATGAGGGCGCGGTTATCGCTTCATGGACTCTTGAAATCCCTTTTTAAACCCTCTTCGTCCTTTTCCCATCCACGCTTTTGTCTCGCTGTAGTTATCCCTCTCTATTTCTGAGCGTCTCTCTTTTTTTTCTCTCTCCTTCTCGCCAATCTAAATCGTAACATAATTCTCTCTCATACACACGTTTCCACTTCCCATGTCTTTTAGAGGGCGTGGGGATTTGGCACTCGTTGTTTATTGGTTCCTATCGAATATTTAAACCTCGATTTGAAGTTTATATTCAACGGCTGTACAAAACATTTAGGAATAAACTTTCCAAATGAAAATATTACTACTATTATTTTGAAACATATCTTTGTAAATACAAAATAAATTATATGGCCGTTTTAAACAATTATTTTAAGCACTTAAAAATCATTTAGAGGTTTATTTAAAAACCATTAGATTTAATGAATAAAAACTAAACATCCAAAAAAGTATTTAGATCTAAATGTTACAAAAAATATATAAATAAAAAAATCATAGTTTTAATGTAACTTAAATTTAGGTATCTGGACTTCCAAGTCAATATTTGTACAATAAGTGAAAATTTGTATTTCTCAAATTTTTTACTATATCAATTAAATTCTGTACAAACATTACTATACAAAAAATATATTTAATTTGTAATAACTAACTTTCTCCTAATATATGAATATATTTTAATCGTGAACATTTTTAACATCTTGATTAAGATGGAGCTTGGCGTTTTATGTTCACTAGGTATAGTAAAAAGTGAGTGTTTTATATAAGAAAAGTATCACTTCATCTAACTACTTGTTCAGGTTGTCCGAAAATATTATTATTACTCAAGTGGGATAGGGTTAGGAAAGGAAGCATTATAGAGGTAATTTACCCACATTTGCATGGAAGGAGAGTGGGGAACCCTTTAGGGAAAAACCAAACAAGGTAGATCCACTCAGGGTTCGAACCCCGATACACCCGCCATCAGCAGGCCATTGTTACACGAGAGTAGCAACTCAGACCATTTGGCCAATGAATTTTTTTCACAGCTCTAAGATACTATTAAAGAAATTGTATAGGGTTGGTTCGTAATATGTATTTAGCTTGTTTAACAAAAGTATTTAATCAACGTTAAATTTAATAGCTAGTGAGAACTATTATCTGATGCAATAGTCTTACACAATCCAATAAAATTATGAATGTAGCCAAGGTCAATAGCACTTTCAAATTTAATATGCGGGCAGGTATACCCAGGGGGTTACTAGAGTTAATAATGCATGTGGCCTAAGACTAACAGTCTCTCTAAACCGTTTCAGTGGTCTCATGGTCTAACGTGTCAATTTTGTGTTATACTGGGCTGCCGGTGACGGATAAATCGGGGTTAGAATCCCGATTAGGTGTAATTTAATTTAATCGAGGTATGATACCAGTTTGAACAGCACGCATATAATTTTAAAATAAATGTATCCGCATTTTCGTAAAGGGATCAAGTGAAAAAAAAACCACCCTCATTACTCCCTTTGCGAGTTTCGAACCCCAATATCCCCGTCACCATCAATCTAGTCCAATGTGAGAGTTGCGCGTTAGCCCATGCGACCATCAATATAGGTTTGAGTGTATTGAGATTTTTTTTTAAATAGTGTTTATTTTTCCTCTTTATACAAATTTGGGTACCTTTTATCTAAAATTCTACTTACTGCATCCTTATTAAAATAGCGTAGTACATATACATATGTACAAACTAAACGGGTACTTAGACGTGGTGGAAAAAACATTATGTTCAATATATATAAAAAAAAATCAAATTAACATTTGCGCGAACATGTAACACCCAGATCTTTATCAGAATCAGACTATATTATAACATTTGAAATTAGTTCTCTCCCTGCAATTCTCATTGTTCCCACCAACCCATTGCCCCCGACCCTTCCTCCCCCCTTTACAATCCACCGAGCCTTTGGATTTAGGGCAATTCGCACAGAGCTTTTACAGTATTGATTCCCGCCAACAGACTCATTTTCTCACAACTCTCTCTCTCCCACTCTCCTCCGCCCACCTTTCATGACCGTCAGCAGACTATTTTCAGACCACGCGGACACAGAGATTTCTGAACTAAGTACTGACCCACAATCCCTTAATCTTCACCATGCTTCACATACTTTTATCAGACTTAAATGTCGCCAATATCTCCAGAGCAAAAACAACTGCAACACACTCTATAGTTTCACAATCCTTCATACTCTAATCTAATATAGGTGCCACCAATATTTCTAAAGCAAGAAACAATGCACAAAACTCTTCCCTTTCACCACTCTCCACAGGCGCTCAATAACTCTGGATGTAAATAATACTTATAAATCAATAACCAATTAAATACACTCTTCTAATTTCACCATACTATACAGACTCTTATTAGACCAAGATGTCAGCGACATTACTGTATCATACTGTTCTGATTTAATCATAATACTCCAACTCTCATTAGACCAATGTGTCAGCGCTATTTATGTTGCAATAACTGTATCATACTGTTCTGATTTAATCATAATACTCCGACTCTCATTGGACCAAGATGTCAGCAATATTTATGTTGCAATAACTGTATCATACTGTTCTGATTTATTCATAATACTCCGACTCTCATTGGACCAAGATGTCAGCAATATTTATGTTGCAATAACTGTATCATACTGTTCTGATTTAATCATAATACTCCGACTCTCATTAGACCAAGATGTCAGAAATATTTATGTTGCAATAACTGTATCATACTGTTCTGATTTATTCATAATACTCCGACTCTCATTAGACCAATATGTCAGCAATATTTATGTTGCAATAACTGAATAATACTGTTCTGATTTAATCATAATACTCCGACTCTCATTAGACCAATATGTCAGCAATATTTCTGAAGCAAACATTGTATCCCAATCTTCTAATTTCCCCATAATACACAAACCCATTAATAAAATATCATCGATATTTACATAGAAATAACATTAATATGACTATGGTGCTCCTCTTCACTATAGTTGCTAAGTTTATTTATATAATTTTAAGTATAGGTAATGCACATACCATAAAATGTGGCGGGCTAACCAGTCCTGGCCCGTACAAACTAAATCAGGCTAGAGAAAATCATTTTACGTAATAAAATATATATGGATGTCTAATTATATAAATATATATATTAATGTTAAAACATAATATGTTACATACCACGCCTCGGGAACATTGCTGGGTAAGAACGGTTCCATCGGAAGAATTGCACGGACACACACGGACCTCCATTCAACACTATACTCTACTCGACTATCAAACGAACTAAGTGAATTTCATCGTGGCTCGTGAGGGTGTGAACTTCATAACCTAGGTGCCTACGTGCAGTTCTTAACGTCGAGAGGGGCTTCAACCCTCCCCCCGCCCCCCTTTTGATTATGGTTCGTCAGTTCAACCAGTACAAATGCATCAGTCCGCTGGGAAAAAGACACTGTTCCAATCTAATATTCGACCGATATACAGTATAACAGGACATTGTGATCACGACGATGGTGCAGTCAGACTCACCGGACATACAGAAATATTATTATTATTATTATTATTATTAGCACCGCGTCTTACTACCCGTTCGGTCTATACGCACTTACGCTAATGGGTAATGGTAGGGTGATTGTGAGATGAAATGAAGGACCTACAGTTTAACGTGGAATCCGAACCACGGTGGAGGCCTGGCATTCCTCACATTCACAAGATGTCTTGTCAGAGGTGATGGAAGGGTTTGGTAATCAGATAAATCTTTGCCGGGACCGAGGATTGAACCCCGGCCACCAGCATAGAAGTCTGACACCTTACCCCTAGACCGCCAGGTCACCACCATACAGAAATAACTTATCGTAAATTATAAACATTTTTTTAGTCAGGGGCGGCATGATACCTTGTTTATAGATAATAACCTATGTCTGATATGTGGTTGGAATCTACAGTAGCCCCATGGCTTCTTTGGTGCTGACTGACAGCTTTGATAAAGTTACCAGACCAAATTATGTATCCTTACGCCGAACCATATGATCTGCAAAAACATGTGTTTAGCAGCTGTCACTTCTTACAGTCAACATTTAAGTATATACCTAAATTTTGACTGTCATAAATCAGCTTTGAGCTGTCAGTCAGCACCAAAGAAGCCATGGGGCTACTATAACTTCACTGGTATAAATCGCTATCACCTCTTAAAATAGGATTGTTTGTATTAGGATTTGAGTAGGTTCTAACCCTGCCATGCTCGACTGTGTTTATCCATTAGATATTTGTTGCAACAAATTTACTATTGCTACTCTATTGTTTGTAGTCTGTCTCCCGTAGTGGAATAACTTTAAATAACTTCAGTTTTGTCTTTCTCTCTAAGGTGACCTTGCGGTCTAGGGGTAAGGTGTCAAGACTTCTGTGCTGGTGGTCCGGGGTTCAATCCTCAGTCCCGGCACAGATTTATCTGATTACCAAACCCTTCCTTCACCTCTGACAAGACGTGTATTAGTCACAATTTGTGAATGTGTGGCCTCCATCAAGGTTCGGATTCCAAGTTAAACTGTAGGTCCTCCAATTTATCTCACAATTACCCTACCGCTACACATTAGCTTAAGTGCGTATAACCCAAACGGGTAGTAACACGTGGTGCTAATAATAATAATAATAATAATAATAATAATAATAATAATAAAAATAATAATAATCATCTTTCTCTAAGAAATATGATTATACCTATTCTAAGAGTGAGGCGGTAGTTTGTAAAACAAGACGAGTTTCGGTCTAAATTCGACTGTGTCAAACAGTTACATAAATATTAAGTAAAAATAAATAAATAGTTTATTCATGCCACAGAATAAAGGGTTTTTTTTTTGCTAAATCATATTAGTATTAATTGAAAAAAATAGCTAAAAATATAATTTATGAATGAAAGGCAAATCGGCCCATGTATTTTCATTCCAACTGAAATATGCTTTGATAAACAAATTAAATATTTTAAACGTGGGGGTTACCTGAATTAGTAAATGTTGTATTTACCCCCAATGGGATGTAGGGACTTATGTGTTAACCTCATTGTGATATGCCCAAGATTGTACGTGTTTCCAATGTGGTCATTAATTATTTATTTATTTTGAATGCATGAGTCTAATGTGGCATGATAAATAATTAATGAGTTTGTACAAATTAACTTAACAGTGCAAACAACAAATAAGTTAATAGCACTTTAGCGTTCCCAACTAGTACACAATTAATTATCAGAGAGAATATTATAGTCTACGTTTATGGTGCTCTTTAATATATCTCTCGGGGATATTTACAGTATGGTTGTTTCTATAATCCAATTTTAGTAATAATAACCTTTTAGAAAATACAAACTTATTTTTTGTAGGTGCTCTCTGTCAAAATAATGAGTTTATTTAAAACTGGTACTTTAGTATCATATCAAACAAAGCCACGTAACAATTATTATTATTATTATTATTATTATTATTAGCACCGCGTCTTACTACCCGTTCGGGTTGTAAGCACTTACGCTAAAGTTTAATGGTAGGGTGATTGTGAGATGAAATGAAGGACCTACAGTTTAACGTGGAATCCGAATCACGGTGGAGGCCTGGCATTCCTTCAGAGGTGAAGGAAGGGTTTGGTAATCAGATAAATCTGTGCCGGTACCGAGGATTGAACCCCAGCCGCCAGCACAGAAGTCCGACACCTTAACCCTAGACCGCCAGGTCACCCACGTAACAAATAAACATTAAAGTAATACATATATATACATATATATACATATATATACACATATATATATACATATATATACACACATATATATACACATATATATATATACATATATACATACACATATACACATACATATATACATAAATATATACATACATATATATACATATATACATATATATATATATATATACATATATACATACATATATATATATATACATATATATACATACATATATATATATATACATATATATACATATATATACATATATATACACATATATATACACATATACACATATATATACATATATATACACATATATATACACATATACACATATATATACATATATATACACATATATACACATATATATACATATATATACACATATATATACATATATATACACATATATATACATATATATATATACATATATACATATATATACATATATATATATATATACTTATAAGAACAAGAGAGCGTAATGCGGTTTACTGTGGTAAGTCTATTCGTAATTAATTTTCGTAATTAATTACAATAATGAGGTAAGAATGAAGACGGTAGAACTTAGAGGAAATATAACACTATTTTTGTAGAGGGAAAGTGGTAAACAGTTTTTTTTAAATCACCCTCAGTAGACTCATATGGGATCTGAACCCCAACCTTAAACCAGACAAGACTATATTGACATTTGGTCCATATGCCCACTGGTTCGACTTTATATACAATTAAAATTTAATATATAATATATTGATAGTAATAATTAATCTTTGAAACTTTTAAATATAACCTCATTTATAGATATTGTAGTAACAAATAAAAAATATATAACTGGGAATTTTTTCAGTAAAATAATGAAAGCGCAAAATCACCAAAGAGAAAATCCAAATCCAAAATATTTTCAATAATTTTTTGATTATTTTAAATTATACTCACATCTAACAAAATATAGTTGAGAACACCATATCAAATTTTAGATAATATTTTGGACAATTCTTATTTGAGTGTATTAGATACATTATTCCACCAAATAAAATACAGAAAAAATTAATAACCATGTTTAAGTGATATACTTTACAAAATAGGTCATTATGCTTAGAAATAATTGATTTTATTATTATTATTATTATTAGCACTGCGTCTTACTACCCGTTCGGGTTATACGCACTTACGCTAATGTTTAATGGTAGGGTGATTGTGAGATGAAATGAAGGACCTACAGTTTAACGTGGAATCCGAACCACGGTGGAGGCCTGGCATTCCCCACATTCACAAGATGTCTTGTCAGAGGTGAAGGAAGGGTTTGGTAATCAGATAAATCTGTGCCGGGACCGAGGATTGAACCCCGGCCGCTAGCACAGAAGTATGACACCTTACCCCTAGACCGCCAGGTCCCCGATTTTATTATTAATAAAGCTCAGAACCTGATGGCTATAATCGCTATAATTTAAGGGAATGATATATATATACACAAATACTAGTAATCAGTGACTATATTTTTCAGGATTAAGTTTTTAGCAAATTGATTAGCAAGTTGTATCGTTACTAAAATTATACAGGTTTTTAGGTATATTAGGGTTTTAATAATTACTTTAAAAAAAAAATATGAGTATTTTTTTTTTGGAAAGTGAACATAATTATTTATAAATCATACATATCCATTTATAGATATGAAAATTATTTTGATTGTATTCAAAACAATGCAGGTTTAATTAAGGTCAGTTTTATTGTGCTCCCTTATTAATTAGTTTCGGGATGACAGTATCCTGTGATTTGTTAGAATTGATTGGTATTCATTTGGTTAGTTTGTTACGTTTTGTTTCGTCAAATTATTTTAATACTACTAGGGACTTCTCATTTGATTTAAATTTGCTCTCACTTATTTCTTCTCTCTGTCTTTCTCTTTAGTTCATTTTATATCTA
The DNA here is from genome assembly GCA_902141375.1 of Timema poppense. Taxonomy (NCBI): domain Eukaryota; kingdom Metazoa; phylum Arthropoda; class Insecta; order Phasmatodea; family Timematidae; genus Timema; species Timema poppense. The sequence continues at coordinate 465,711 of CABFOV010000012.1, read as the reverse complement.
CGTATCTGTTGTGCCATGTGCTGGACAACACACTCAGTAAATGAATTATTAGTTAGTTAACTACAAATAATTAAGAACATGTGTTATCCATTAAGTGTTAGTAGTAGATTGGTATCACTTGAGTGACAAACTAAAATAAAAATTATAGACTATAATATGTATATTATTATTATTAGCACCGTGTCTTACTACCCGTTCGGGTTATACGCACTTACGCTAATGTGTAATGGGTAGGGTGATTGTGAGATGAAATGAAGGACCTACAGTTTAACGTGGAATCCGAACCACGGTGGAGGCCTGGCATTCCCCACATTCACAAGATGTCTTGTCAGAGGTGAAGGAAGGGTTTGGTAATCAGATAAATCTGTGCCGGGACCGAGGATTGAACCCCGGCCGCCAGCATAGAAGTCTGACACCTTACCCCTAGACCACCAGGTCACCTTTTTATAATATGTATAATAGTTACTGTAAAAGTACAGGTTTTGCTAAATTATTCAAATCAAATATTGTTACTTACTTACTTACTTTATGGCGTTAATAACTCGATAGTTAATTTCTGCACTTAAAAAAGTTGGCCATTTATCCCTACCTCTTTCAGGTCCATTATAATGTTATTCTCCCATCTTCGTCAAGGTATTCTCAATGATCTCTTCCCATTGGGTTTGCCATTCAATACTCTGAACTAGGTTCTAGAGTCTCCCATTCGCGCTGCATACCTTGCTTATCGTAATCTACGAGACTTGATTATCCTAACAATGTATTGTAACGAGTACAGGTTATGTAACTCATCATTATAAATAAACCTATACTTTACTAGAATATAAAAAAGTTTACACTATTTTTGACCAAGACCATAGATGTATAAAAGGTACCGGATAAGTGTTTCTATATTATATTGTGAATGCACATAAATGTTAATAACAAAATATGAAAACATTTTGTGCCACATTATTTAAAAACGAAATACTTATATTTTAAACATATAATGTTAATCTTAAAACGTGACAAGCCTAACGGTAGCTTGTGATAAATTCAGACTTGCATTTTATGAATATAGTATGAAACTGGTTATAAATCCAGTCTTGAATTTTATGAATCCAACCTAAATTATCTTTGCCTTTTACTAACTAAATAAAGCATGCGGTGAACTTTCCTTATGATAAATCTACCCCTTCCTTTTATGAATCTAGCTTGTGAAGAACATAACCTGGCCTGTTCTGAGTTTAATGTGATACTATTTTATCAAAATATTGTAAACACAGTAAAAGCTGCAACAAAAACACCTACCAGGATTTGTTAAGAGGGCTGTATGGAAGAAAAGTAAGAAGCCTCGTAGACGTTAACAAATCCCGCATTATTTATAAACTTGTTTGATATGTTTTAATATGGTTTCCACCATAATGTGGGCGAGGTACTGACTAATTAAAACTTCTAAATTTAAAAATTAAATGTATCTTTAATGTGTGACAACTTACATAAGACCCAATGAAACAATTCCACAATTACCTTTTAACTTTATGTTGTGAACTTATCAAAACATGACTTTAATTGATGGAAGAAAGCTAGATCTGTGTTTTTAACATTTTGAAATAATCTGAAATGTATAAATTTTTCGTAAATTGTCGTTAATTTGATTTTTTATTAAAACTTTTAAATCGTAAAGAACGTGCTGATAATTTTTGCCTACATTTTGTTGAACTTTTTTTTTTAATATCTTAAAACTTATTAAATAATGACGATTTTCTAAACGTCTGAAAATCTTTTAATTGTTTTACCATAAAGCCTTCTCAAAGTTACAAGCAACGAAATTATTTTGACGTAAAGTATATTAGCGAAAGAATAACAAATATATTTACAGTTCATCAATAATTACTAAGAAATTCTATATAAAAGTAAATTAGAAATTGGATATATTCAAGAACTAAAATTTCATGAAATCACATTCTATAACATTCACATGTCAACCTCTGTGGTCTTGGGGTAAAGTGTTCACCTTAGGATCCAATGTTAATGGGTTGAAACCCATACGAGGTCAATGGTATTTATTTAGCGGTAAAAATCCGTAGCACAACTTTCATCGGAGGGAAAGTAAAGCAGTCGCTCTCATGTCAATTGTGGCATGTATAAATAACCTTGGAAAGTCTGTTAAATTATTTATCCCGGCCAAAATTGTTAGGCTCTTTCACGATCGCTTATAAAAATTCAATGTGAAAGATAGCGGAGAGCCACCACTTTTTTTTAACTCCTATAGCACATGGGATTTCTACCAGATGGTGCAGGTAGCAATAACCAGACGAAGGGTTGAGTGCATGCCCAGCTCAGGATGGATATAAATCACATACAACCAACATTCAGGTTGTTGACTAAAGAAGAATAACCATCCTTTATCACTTTTGAAAACTTTTATTCAGTAAAAACATTTTTATTTGTATATAGATATAAAGATAAATTATTTGATACCTTTCTAAATGTTTTGTAAACTAAACTTTAAAATTAGTCTTAAAACGTTTCTTATATTTATAAAAAGGAAATTTTATAGAAAATCTGGCATCCAAGACACAATTTTGTTCCAATTAATTCTGATACTTCTCGATCCAGTTCAAGCTTAATTTTCAATCTTACCCATCTATATATTCGCCCGTAAACTTCTATCTCCCTGTGAAAAAGACCTTTCAATATATATTCCAGTAAAGGGTGAACAACCCTCATCCCATCTTTCCACACTTCACCCATATAACTCTATCTACTTCTCTTCTCAGGTTTTCAACCGTTTTTCCAACTAAAATAGATATCCCCCTTCGTTTCCTTTCGCTCTCTCTTTGTCTCACCATCTCACTTTCTCCGGCACTGTTACGTCGGTGATTTTTTTCTGCCCGGAATCAGCCCCCCCATAATTCTTGGCTCTCCGAAATCAAACTGCCAAGCCCAGTTTTCTGGGTTGCCTTGCCTTTTCCTCTACAACCCAGTCCCTCCCCTAAATACCATCCCCTTTCGCTTCCTATTACCCCTGAAAAAAAAAAACACTCCTTGCCCCTCNNAACACTCCTTGCCCCTCAAAATTCCCTACCGTTCATTCGTTACTAGACCCACGCGCGTTTGTGTCTGCTCCAGCTTTGCTCGCGAAACTCAACATTGGGTCGATCCAATCTTAACTTCTCAAGATAGAAAAAACAACACTTCTTTCCATCTGGTATGCAACGAGGAAAGGCATTATGTCCAGATTCGACAACTTCGCTACTATATAAAACTGTGGAGTCATTTAGAATAGACACTGAATCATTTAGGTTGATAATTTATTTTGATCCACTATACGTTTTAAAATACACCTAAAAAAATTGATACTATTTTTATTTTATTTTATGTTTTAAATAAATAACTACATACAATCTATATTGGAAGTAACGTCTTTTATTGTGGAATAACAACGATAACACTCTTTTTTTCACCCAAAACCCTCCGTTTATCGCCCTTCCCCCCATTTTCTAGGAACTCGGAACTTGACACAATTTGTTGTTTTTTGTTCTTATTTTTTCTCCCTTTTTTTCCTATTTTTCTTGTTATCTTTCCGGACATCTCATTGACTGACGCTGCCTCCTATTTTCTCAAAAGAAGAGGGAAAATGTTGTGGTATTAGTTTTCTTACGCAAATAAAGATTTGTATCGGTGTTGAGAATAAACGATTTTTTTTCTAGAATAGTTTTGAAGTGGAAATCAATCACATAATTTGCATTGTATACATTTTGGTTTTAAGTTGGAGAACTTATAGAATTTGATGTATTAAAACTTAGTTTTAAAATATTGATTGAATTCTAAGGTGTAAAATGTGGGTGGAAACAAAATAAAAATAAAACAGTGCACTAATCCCATGCATACATAGGCTATCTAATCAAGCATTAGTATTATTATATTCGTTTCTCATTTATTTATACTGAGTAAGTTAATATAAACTCTGATTATAAGTTGAACAGCTAATGAGACTCATTAAAGAATAATGAGCTCATTTACATAAAATAATAAATATACTTCATCAGATTAAACCCACAAGTTGAGCAAACTACGCGAAGTTATGTTAGCCTTTAAAATAAATACCCTTCATGTATCCTTAAACGCCCATTCCTTAAGTGTGTAAATACACGATATAATTATAGTTGTTAAAATTGAACATATTTAAAAAAAAATATGTTTATTTGTTTCATTATATATATATATATATATTAATGAGTCAAAATACGAAAAATTAGATGTATGCATCGTGTCTCAGTGGGACCCTTCAAAAATAATGTATACCAATTTTTAAACAAATTTAACCAAACTAGGTTATAGAGATCTACCCAAATATAAAATAATTTTAAGGAAGTGGCAACAAAATGTATACTTTATGAATTCCAGCATTTATGTTTTTAGTATGGTAAGTATTTTTTGTAATTATCTCATTACGAAACTGTATTATTATTATTATTATTAGCACCGCGTCTTACTACCCGTTCGGGTTATACACACTTACGCTAATGTGTAATGGTAGGGTGATTGTGAGATGAGATGAAATGAAGGACCTACAGTTTAGCGTGGAATCCGAACCACGGAGGCCTGGAATTCCCCACATTCACAAAATGTCTTGTCAGAGTTGAAAGAAGGGTTTGGTAATCAGATAAATCTATGCCGGGATCGAGGATTGAACCCCGGCCGCCAGCACAGAAGTCTGACACCTTACCCCTAGACCGCCAGGTCACCTATGAAACTGTACAAACTGAGGCAAACACATTACAATAATTTACTCACCAAAAACAATTTCTAATTATAATACTTCAATGACTAAATGGGATTCGTTAGGAGTATTCCTTTAGTAAACCAAAAATATATTGTATAGTAGACAATGGAAATAACATTTTTGCATCCAACCCGAACAGGTGAGATGCGGTGAAATGTATTTCTTTTAATGTTTAGACATCTTAATATTATATTGTTTTTATTGTATTTGTCATCTTGCTTGGATGTAATATGAGAAGAAAAATATAATAACCAAATATTCTCTTCATTCAAAGTTTGGTAAAGGTTCTGATAAAAAAAAGTATTTAAAATCATATAAGTAGCTAGAGAAAATGTGTGGAAGTATAATATATGTTATATTGTTACAAAATAAACAACTAACCAACCTGTATGGACAGCCATGTGAGTTAAACGTAAACCTCATACATCCTGTTTTTTTCTCTAAGGGATTTCATGTTTCGAATCCAGGCCCTATTTTATGTGTGTTCACCTTAATGGTGTAACACCCTTTCTCCACGCAAATGCAAACTGATATTCAAAATTATGATTAATTTTTATATTAAATAATACTTCTAATTATAAGTCTTTGTTAAGACATTTCAACTGTAATAGAAAATAGTATGTGAACCTTCCCGAAAATGCAACCTGAACGAGTTAATTGACGAGGACAACTGAATACTTTGTCCTATGACCTACCGTTAACAAATATAGAATGAGTGTCCCCGCTTCCAGGAACAACTGGAATCTTGGAGAAGTGGGTTTCTTCAACCATCCTTCTATTAGTCAGTCATAGCATTATATTGGGTCTATGGTGTAAATGACCCACCCGCTTGGGGTAAACACCCCATAACGGCACCTGGCTGACTCGTCGCTACCTACACACACTACCGAACAAAGCAAACACATCCTTGTTTTGTCTAATTATGAACCAAAACAAACCTATTATTATTATTATTATTATTATTATTATTATTAATAGCACCGCGTCTTACTACCCGTTCGGGTTATACGCACTTACGCTAATGTGTAATGGTAGGGTGATTGTGAGATGAAATGGAGGACCTACAGTTTAACGTGGAATCCGAACCACGGTGGAGACCTGGCATTCCCCACATTCACAAGTTGTGATTAAAACACGTCTTGTCAGAGGTGAAGGAAGGTTTTGTCAATCAGATAGATCTGTTCCGGGACCGAGGATTGAACTAACCTATTAAACTCACTGCTTATAAATTACTTTAAAATATAACATAACTGATAGGATCTTTTAGGCAGGGATGAAGGGGACGCGATATAAGGAGAGCATTTTTGCTGTTTTTATCTCAACACATTGTTTGGCCAAAGTAAATAAAATATAGCTTCAATATAAATTTAGAGTTTGAATGTTCTTCATATGGTGATAAAAACGGTTGTTGAATATCTGTCATTAGCATAGAGGCATTAGATGACAAATTTCTAAAAGTAGAGGAAAATTTATCATTATATTCAACGTTACCTTTGACAAATATTCAAAAAAGGTTGCTATCACAATGTGAATAAAATTAAATTATATGTTTACACTGAAGCAATATTTGATTAAATTGACAAAAAAAAATATTTGCCATAAACACTGCAAAAACACTGACGCTCTCACGTTTTTTCTACATCCCAAACTTTGAGAGGTGATCATACTAATCTATTACAATGACGTACAAAATATTGAATTGATTAACGCACCTGAACCTTGTATGTTAACAGTTTTCCTTAACATGCATGTACTGTACTTCCCCAGTTGACCAGACCAATGACGTTTGAGTACCAAACAAGTGCATTTAAGGTATATATGACCTACAATGAACATTTGTGGACATGAGCTGTTGTATTTACTTAAATTTGAAACGTTTCGTTTGATTTTATTTAGTTGAATGGGATGGATTGAATAGCTAACAGAGAACAAATTTTCCAGTTGTAAAAAAAAAAAAAAAAAATCCTCAGTAAAATCCTATTAGAGAGATCCTTTTACAAAAATTAAACAAAAAGATTAGATCAGCTTCTAGCATCGACAAAAGGCTACTGATTTATTTTACAGCTGTAAAATGTGGGTACGCGATATGGCTACACCGATACATTTCATATAAATGTATTGACTAGCTATTGGGAGAGCACGTCATCCACATCAGTGGCCGATTGTTTTAAGGCGTCACTCTCGTGTTGGACTGGCCTGCTGAATATTGGGAGATCAAGGTTCGAATCGAGGTCAGGTCTACCGAGGATGTTTTTTCCTAAATGGTTTCACACTCTTCTTCCATTCAAATACGAGCAGATTACCTCTAAAATGCTTCAATAGCTTTAAAGGTTTAACAAAAGACACTAAATGAATGAATGGTAACGGTGCACTGACGCAAAGTAATTTTGTATTTTTTGAAAGGAACGTCAACGTCATAACAATTTAATCAAGATTATCCGGCGGTCCCTCCCGGCAATGGTTCGTAAATTATTATTATTATTATTATTAGCACCGCATCTTACTACCCACTCGGTTTATACGCACTTACGCTAATGTGTAATGGTAGGGTGATTGTGAGATGAAATGGAGGACCTACAGCTTAACGTGGGATCCGAACCACGGTGGAGGCCTGGCATTCCCTACATTCACAAGTTGTGATTAATACACGTCTTGTCAGAGGTGAAGGAAGGGTTTGGCAATCAGATAAATCTGTGCTGGGACCGAGGATTGAGCCCCGGACCCCAAGCACAGAAGTCTGACACCTTACCCCTAAACCACCAGATCACCAACGGTTCGTAAAGTTGCAAACCTTTAAAGTCTAGTGAATAATATTTTATCGATTATCCCGAATAGGTATTAAGATGCGATATTAATATAAAAAGAATATATATCACGTGACGTGAGGTTTATGTGACGTATAACATAAATTGGGCTTTATTCTACTTTGATGCTACGCTCCAAAGGTAAGATCGATCCTCGTGGCAATCAAATGGGCAACGTATTATTGACGCTGCCCTTCTCACAGTTGTCCTGAGGGAAACCGCCATTGTTTCCGTGTCACTATTGGTCCGATCTATGGGCGGTCTTTGTGCCATAGTTTCTTGCGTCAGTTCGGCGCGCCCAGTTTGTGTGTGTGGCACCTTTCAAAGCCAGTCATCAGTAGTACCACCACCACAGATCTGTCGGCTCGTTAATTTACCTACACAACAAGGTTTGAGAAGGAGGGTTCGAGCCATTGTTTTGTTTTGTTTTGTTTGTCGTTCGTTTTTGTCAGAGGTGTCCGGGCGCGAAACAAGGGGCAGCTGTCGCCAGCATCCCACCTCGCGCCATGTTCTTCTGTTACTTGTTGTTGTCAACTGAAACTACCGCTTCTGTTCTTCTTCGAGGAAACTTTGGGGGCTGTGTCCAGTTTGTTGGTAGTAAAGGGTGATGCGGGTATAATGGGGGCTTGGAGTCAAAATAGCGTGTAGCATAACTAGACATATATACCCACTATTAATTAGCATATTAATTAGTTATTTGAAGTTTATTTCATAAGTGGAGAGCTCATGAACAGGATGATTAGACTTTTAATAGTATATATTATAGATAAGAAAAATTATAACCTAAACAATTAAAAACAAAGGGACCCATTACGGTGGGCGCATGTATACATAATTTAGTTTTCCGATGTCAGGAGGGTTCGTGTTCGAATTCCTGCTAGACGTGATGAGGTGCTTTTTATTTAATGGGAGGTGACCTGGCAGTCTAGCAGTAAGGTGTCAGACATCTGTGCTGGGGGTCCGAGGTTCGATCCTCAGTTCCAGCACAAATCTATCTGATTGACAAACCCTTCCTTCACCTCTGACAAGACATCTTGGGAATGTGGGGAATGCCAGGCCTCCACCGCGGTTCAGATTCCACGTTAAACTGTAGGTCCTCCATTTCATCTCACAATCACCCTACCATTACACATTAGCGTAAGTGGGTACAACCCTAAAGGGTAGTAAGACGCGGTACTACTACTACTACTACTACTACTACTACTACTACTAATAATAATAATAATAATAATAATAATATTTAATGGGTTCCTAATCACACTCCACACGGCTACGAATACATGTCCTTTTAATTATATTTTCCCCTTCTACTCCCTTAGTATAAATAAATTGATAGCTCAGGAGGCAGTATGACGTGGAGTGTGGTGAAAATAAAATAAAATTGAGGGAATGAGTCGAGTGAATTTTAAATGTAAAGTATGAAATGTCTTTTATAATGAGGAGAGTCGATATTAATATGGTAAAAATTATCACCTGGGGCTCAAACCTTGATTCTACGTATCAGACTCAGGTGTAATATCGTTGAGGTCAAAACTGTATCAAACAATCACAGGATTACTTCTAAGCAATAAAAATCATATTTGGCAAAATAATCAAACAAATAAGACAATAAATAGAAACAAAGTATTGGAAACTAGATTATTTTGTTATAAAGAAGCAAATTCATAATATCTGTTTGTTTATTTAATAAATATAGAAATAATTTTATCATATTTATTAATTATTTACATCTATAAATCATAATAAAATGACATAAACGCTTTCATCTAAAATAATATCCATATTGTTAATTATTTCCCACTCCATTTTAGTAAAACTTTATCTCAGTAAGATTGAAATATAAAATTAGTAAATTATCTACCCAACGTGTGTTTGTTAAATATAGTTTGGTATTTTTATTGCAGTGTGTGGTCTTTTAAGGTCATTACCATTACTATTGGAGGCAATTACTTTTTATTCTCTACGTACCAAATTGGTAAGAGGATTTCGTCAATAGCCCGTATTGCTTTCTACAGGGCACTTGATTTAATTTCATTATGCAAGCAGTAGAAAATAAGGGAGGAAGTTTTAAATAAAATGGAGGGGGAAGGATTACTTTGCATTTTTATATCTTCTTTAAGAAGTCGATGGGCAACCAATTAACATTCAATGAGGTTTTCGCACCTAGATTGGATTTATTTATAAGTGTATTTAATTTAGAACTAATTAACGCAATTTAGATTAAATAGGGATATACAAAATAAATTATTTCATTTTTATTTCTGTTACATAAACATTTTGTCATTACAATACAAATCACATTTTAAAATGTTAATTATGACCTCAGCATATAACATTGCGTTCAGATTTAGTGTTTTCAAATTTTTTTTACCAAATTTGTTTTTAAAACCAATTTATTAATATCAGAAGCACTGTACAATAATACTTTTAAAATACGTTGATTAAAACTTAAAACAAAAAGGGATTTTTTAAATAATAATGGTTGGAATTCCAAATAATTAAATTATTTTTTGCTTAAATATTTTTTCATTTAGTGTTTTACTATTTGTAAGGGCTGTGCGCAGAAAATTACACTACCTAGGAAAGAATGAAGGAGATATATTTTTTTGATAAATGTACACACATTTGCGTGGATGGAAAGTGAACAATTATTTAGTAAAAACCACCTGATTGTACACAGGCTAGAGTCGAACACTGACATTTAAGTAACAGAAAAAGAAACTGTATTAAACGAGATTGGAGATTAGTCCACATGGCTATCAATGAAATGAATACTAAAAGATATGTGAATAAGATAGGATATATTAGTGTAATTTTAGTTCCCAGGCATCGAATGTAGTGTCGTTTCATTCTTTTTAACAACATGCATGATATAACCAAACTGCTTTATAAATCCTGTGTATGAGAAAACGTGCAGATTTCAGTAAAACATGTTGTGAGTTATAACGTGACGAAGCTTCCGGATAACAACGAAGCAGAGCTGGTAAACTTAGCGGTGCGTGGTAAACTCGGGCCACGGTAGTTTACTTCTGGTACAATCGTATCCACAAAAATAGACCTAAGATGTTGCACAATGACTTCACAAAACGGCCTTGCTGTTGCTATTTTTTAATTAGTAGGGAGGTAGTAAAATAATAATTTATTTCTCCAAGACATTAACCCATCTCTTTTTTAAGTTTCTTCACACATTTTTAGTGAAAAAGCCATAAAATAAAATAAAGATATTTCAGTAAAATACGTTCTAATCCCTTTTTAAAAATATGTATGTGATTATCATATAAATATGTACGAGTACATGTGGATTTTGTTTAACTCTTACGGTCTTCAAAATGATAGGTAGATATTAACCAAACCTATTACACATATCGGTAACTGTGCCAACATAAACATATTCGTGTACGTCATTACCCCAGGGCTAGGGTTGTAAAAAATTAAATAAAGAAATACTTGCAGTTATGAAAGTGAAGTTAACCTTGGTGGTCTTAGGGTAAAATGCACGCCTCAGGACCCAATGTTCTTAGGTTCAAAACCAACCGAGATTGACGGATTTTTCTTGAGCGATAAAAATCGGAAGTAAAACATCTTTCGGAGGGGAAGTAAAACCGTCGTTTCCAAGTCAATTGTGACGTGTAAAAGAACCGTGGAGGGTATGTGAAAGTACCTATCCTGACAAAATTAATAGGCTCTTTCACATTCGCTCGTAAAAATTATATGTGGAATATGGTTTTCTACCAGATGGTGTGGAAAGCACTAGCCAGCCGAAGGGCTGAGGGAATGCCTATCTTCAGATATATAGTTATCACACCCACCTCAGTGGCGTAGTTAGCTAACGCGCTAGTCGTATTGATCTCGACTGCCAAGGACGTGGAGATTAAGGTTCGAATCTCGGTCGGGTGAACTGGGGGTGGTTTTCCCCTAAATGTTTTCCCACTCTCTCTCTACGCAAATGCGGGTTCACTTCCTATAAATTCAACCTTCCCAATTCCTAATCCATTAGCGTAATTAGTACTTAAGCGTATGACCCGAATGGGTAGTAAGACACGGTGCTAAATACGGGTGCACCCGTATTAGTTGTTCCGCAATTCATGTGCACCGAGATAAAATGCGTAACTAAAACGGTACTAAGAAGCGGTTGGGGAAAAAAAAGAGGGGGATAAAATCTTTAGCTCCATCCCGTGAGCCATTTACCATTGGCAGTGAGCGTACCCTAGCCTTCTCGCCGACATAAGTTGGTGTGAATTGTTAGGCGAGTAAAGCTGGTCCACCGGATGACCGCAAGCATATGAATATCTTAAACAGTTGCCTGGGATCGAACAACGGCCTTGCGAGGTTAGTTGTGCGAGGAAGATTCCCCGAGGAAATCAAGCGAGGCGTGAGCTCTGTTATGCATACCAAGTTAGCGCGAGGGAGGAGATCGGCAAAGAGAGAAAGTAGGGGGG
>CABFOV010000012.1:433730-453602 GCA_902141375.1 Timema poppense | reverse complement strand
GGGGGGGGGGGGGGGGGGTTTCACCGCTGCAACACTGCAGGGACATCCATAACAGGAGCGTAGGAATTACTAGGAGGTTGTATTCTCACCTGTACTCTAGCGTTTAGTTTGTACCTCTTGCTCAGTCTCACCTCTTGCGTGTCGGTTTTTCTCTTTCCTTTATAGCTCATTCTATTGTTGGTGCTATTTGTGTCTTATTATTATAGTCCCACTTTAGTAGAAAGGGCCTTATTTGATTGCTAGAGATGCTACTAGATGTTTATTTCATTTAAAATTTAAGGGAGCAATCTTACCTTACATCTGAGGTCAGAAACTGGTCGATCTCGCCGACATTTACAGTTGATCACGTCAAGAGACTTTAAAGCCATTTAAAAGTAAATTTTTGAGTACTTTAAACTCACAAAATAATGTTTCAAGAACTTGCAAATAAAATTTGATTGTGACTAAAATAACCTTGATCGACCATAATCTATTTTTTATAAGAAAATCAAATAATTGAAAGTGAAAATGTATATTTTATTTATCCTAGGAAGGTTGGGGCACAAGATTGATATTAAGAACTGTATGTAATATGTATGGATTAATATATATATAGTGAAGAAACGATGGGTGATCACGGGAATTTTGCCAACCCTGACCTTACATTATTTCACATATTATTATTACTAGCACCACGTCTTAATACCCGTTCGGGTTATACGCACTTACGATAAAGTGTAATGGTAGGGTGGTTGCTAGATTAACTGGAGGACCTACAGATTAACGTAGAATCCGAACCACGGTGGAGGCCTGGAATTCCACACATTCACTAGTTGTGATTAATACACGTCTTGTCAGAGGTGCCGGGACCGAGTATTGAACCCCGGACCCCCATCACAGAAGTCCGACACCTCACTCCAAGACCACCAGTTCAACTATTTCACATGGTATAGCTTATAAGTTAGAATATTAAGGTGATTTATCAAGGTAAGACTGCTACCTTTCAGGGTAAACGAATTCGAGAGTATTTTTACGTATTCTTACTACATATCATGCTATATGTGACTGTCACTTTTGATATATATTATCACTACCTATAAAATAACACTAATAATAAAAGAGTAGTATTATTATTATTTAGTACCGCGTCTTATTACCCGTTCGGGTTGTACGCTTTAAGTACTTATTACGCTAATGGATTAGGAATTGGGAAGGTTGAATTAGAGGACGTGAACCCGCATTTGCTTGTATGGGGAGTGGAAAACCATTTAGGAACACCCCCCCCCCNCCCCCCAGTTCACCCGATCGAGATGCGAACCTCGATTTCTCCGTCCTAGGCAGTCGAGCAGCTCAACACGACTAGCGCGTTAGCCAACTACGCCACCGAGGCGGGTAAAAGAGTTGTAAAATCTAATCAATGCTTGCTGCAGAAAAATATGTTTTTTTATTTTTTAAAAGACCTTCACTATGAAAATTATACTGTAATGACGGGTACAATAGAAGTTTCTTAGCCTCACAACCCTCATTTAAATTTTCTATTATTCGGTGGTATGGGCGCTTATAAATTAATGTAATGTTATGTTGGAACAACTCATCGTTTATTAATGATATTTTTAACTGATTTACGCTTACCAGTTCCAAATATTTTTTTAAAAGTAAATATCGGTGAATGCATTAAATTTGGAAGATTGGTTTATCTAGGGCTATTATTAATATTATCAGTTTTTAAGCAATTTACATTTTGAAAGGTAATTTACTTTCTTTGGTTAAAGAACCAATCAAATTTTACATGCTTTTTTTTCGTAAAATTGTATTATACGATAATGAACATTTTTTACCTTTATGGATTATATTTAATTACATGCATATTACATGAAGTTTATCTAACCTGAGAACTAATTATTTCCACAAAATATCAACGAGCTCGATAAAAATTAAAAATATTAAGGTACATTGACCAAATTTTAATAGTATTTAACGGTTGATTGTACATTCCCTTTAAAAACAATTTTAAAAAGTCTTATGAATACGAATTAAGCTTAGGCCCAATGTATGATAAATACTATAACACATAACTTTTTTTATATTTAATGAAATTAGATAATCATTTCAACAACTTATTTAAGTACGTATGAAAGAAATTATTGTTTTGGTTTTTTTAAATTTTAGCGCCGCGTCTTAATACTCGTTTAGGTTGTACGCATGTGTACTAATTACGCTAGTGAGTTAAGGATGATAACGGTTGAATTTAGGTAAAATGTAGCCACGTTTGTTTGGAGGGAAAGTGGAAAACCATTCTGGAAAAATCTCCCTCAGTGCACACAACTGGAATCTGAACCCCGATCTCCTTGTCATCGGCAGCCTAGTCTAAAACAAGAGTGACGCCTTAGACCATGGACCACCGAAGCAGGTGAAATTAGTGTTAATCCACTACTTCTTTACAAGACTCAATTATGACAAAATCCCGCCATTTACGAATATTTTGTGACTTCCTCCTTTCCTATTGTATTGAATATAGTCTATTATCTACTGATTTACTACTTTATTTTAAAAGACGATGTTGTTTTTGAATGTTTGTTCATTTGTACTAAATTTGTAAGAAATAAAATCGCATGCTTTAAGCTCTTCAGCTAAGAATATATATAATTATCCTCAGATTTTTACATCCCAAATATGTAGACTGTATTCAATATGCTCCTTTATAATATTTATTTATTCTTTTGAAAGAATTCCTCACATTTTGTTGTTAGTGCATGCGCTTCAAAGAGGAGTAGTAGTAATGAGGACTCTTATAATACCACTATGCCAAAAAGAAAAAAAAAAGGTTAGGATATAACTTTTCTCGTATATTTTCTTTTGTTCAGCATTGACTTTTTATTTTTAATGAAAATATACCAAACAAGAGATTTGTATTTGACTTTATATTATTATTTTTAAAGTTTCTTAACTAATTTAATCCACACACAGATACAATTTCATCCTCATATAACAGGATGTGACGACAAAGAGGAAGATAAGAATAAGCTAACCGTGTGCCGGACGTGACGTTCAAATGGTTGCGAAGGAGCCTGGGGGATTTAAGGGAAAATCCTTGTTGCCATGGTAACGTTCATAACACCCTCGTCTTGCTCACTGACTATGTATATATGTGTGCGTGTGTGTGTGTGTGTATCACGTCACAATTTGTCCACCAAGGCAACGTGTTTTAGGTGTAATGACAGCTTTCCCTTCAAAGTTGTTTGTGAAACCACTATTATAATGGTATGGTGGGGGTCCTGTGGTTAGGTTGCCGAGTTTAAAAATGGAATTTCATTCGGATTGTAAATACACAGACTCTTACATAAAATATTATAGTTACATATGTATAAAATAAGGTGAGGTAATACTCATTTTTAATTAAATTTTTTTTAAGAGTAAAAATATTCCGCATTCTTCAGACACACGCCAGTAAAAGTAAGATTATAAAACTTAAAATCACTACCCTAAAACTAATTATTAAATTCATTAGATGTAACTTAAGTGAACCTTAATTCACAAGACATTTTTGTTAGTCTTAAATGTAACTGAAAATTTTAGACCTACTGAAAAAAATATTAAAGTTCTTTTTTAACACATTTCTATAGGATGTATTTTTCTAGTCGCCGCTTCTATATCTGTTTGGTTCATACGTACAAGCATTAATTAGTAAACTATGTTAGAGTGAAGAAGTTTAATTTAAAGCAAATGCTCCTATATTTGTGTAGAGGAGTAAAAACCCGTTAAGGAAAAAAAAAAATCCTCAGTTCACCCAAACGAGATTCTATCATCAATTTACCAGTCATTAGTAGTCCAATTTATTGCAGGCGTAATGCCTTAGACGGTTAAAACAATGAAAGAGGCTTTAGAATGTAATTAACTCTTAAATTATTTTAATCTAACTTCACTATAACTAAACTCCGCAAGACATAAACCAAAAAAGAACTAACCTCATAATATATAGTTTACCAAACCGATCTTCACTAGCTCTCAATTCAAAAGGCTCAACCTCACAGGACTGTATGGCACAAGACCTTACCCCATTTGACCTAAGTCACACATAAACTCAGGAGATCTAACTATACAAGAAATAACCTCGCCAGATATTAGTTAAAATACCTTTATTAGACCTTTGACCTCAGGGTTAAAGGTAATGGTTGAAATTGAAGTACAATTTGTTTACCCTGAAAGGTATATTATAAACTTGATTGGTTATAGTATGCTCTTAGCTACTAAGCTACAACGTAGTGTAACCAAGTAATATAATCTCGCTACCTCTAAGAGTAAGTGAAGGGTACAATAAATCAAAAGTATGTTAGAGGAAGAAAATAGGGTAGTATTCTTTAGTAAAAGAGATCATTATGGGTATTCCTACATAAAGGTTGTTTATCTCAGCGTTATATAATATAATTTCCTATTGCCATGAAGAGCTTGCTATGTGTAACAAGCTAAATAAATATTACATCTGTACATAATGTATTTTATTCAAATGTGTAATAAAATAAAGTGTGGTATTCATACTTTCAAGGCACTTTTTTCTTGATAATTTTACAATAAACATATATTTTCTCATCTTACACATATCACTTATGACGTGAACCTCTCTCCAATTAAAAGGGCGAGATTTGATTGCTTGCTGCTAATATAAAATGACAAATAAACCACCATTATTCCACATCCCTCGTCACTTCGTCCTTTGGAAAAAAAAAATGCTGGCACCTATTTTAACTCTCGATGGTTGGCAGCAACCAAACTATCCTTGCCTACCAACAAAGCAAATATATAACACACCTTTTAAAGGTAAACAAAACAAGTTAACTAGAAAATTATATGCTTTACAATTGATTAAATATTGTAAAAAAAAAAAATATGGCAGCCTCTACATATTTGGATAAGTTATAATATTTTGTCAAAACTTGGAAGACGCATGTTGGTTTCCTTAGATTATGTTTGCTGCACTCGTTTAATCATAACTTATTCGTAAAGAAGATGCACGTGGATTTTGAATGATAAACTGTTATTGAATGTGTTTATGATAAAAACTAAATAGATAAGTGCGTATAACCCGAACGGGTAGTAAGACGCGGTGCTTAATAATAATAATAATAATAATAATAATAATAATAATAATAATAATAATAATAATAAATAGATAAGACATATTTATAATTTTACTCTAGAAATCATACAAGGGAGAGTAATCGTTAAAATTATTCTGTAATATGTGTAAATTGTTTCCAAAGTAGACAAAATATTTTAAAAAATTATTTATTTCAAAGGATTTCCGCTAAAATGGGAGAACTAGGTAAATGTATTCTTACAAAATTGCAAGGTTCCACTAGAAAAAAATTGAAAGTTCATAATTTCCAATTAAACTATTTGCTTTTTTAATTTGATCATTCGGGAAAGCAAATATTAAATTACTAGTTTCAGAGTATTTAATTAGTTACGATACATTTTTAATGTGTTAAGCAAGATATTTTAGTTATTGATATATTAATATCAGAAAATATTTTACGAGATCTCTAAACAATAAGTAAGGTTCAGATATAAGACCTCTAGGTGAGTATACCAAACATTTATTATCATAACATTAATATTCTAGAATATTACCTAAATACCTTATGTAATTAAGAAATCGAAAGTTCATTGCCGAACTTACAAAAGTACGCCAACTATCCATATCTTGAGCTAGTTCTATCAAATCTACCTTATTACATCCTTATCCCTATCTTTAGCTAGTTCTATCCAGTCTACCTGATTACACCTTATCCCTATCTTTAGCTAGTTCTATCCAGTCTAACTGATTACACCTTATCCCTATCTTTAGCTAGTTCTATCCAGTCTAACTGATTACACCTTATCCTTATCTTGAGCTAGTTTTATCCAGTCTACCTGATTACACCTTATCTCTATCTTTAGCTAGTTATATCCAGTCTAACTGATTGCACCTTATCCTTATCTTGAGCTAGTTCTATCCAGTCTACCTGATTACACCTTATCCCTATCTTTAGCTAGTTCTATCCAGTCTAACTGATTACACTTTATCCCTATCTTGAGCTAGTTCTATCCAATCCACCTGATTACACCTTATCCCTATCTTGAGATAGTTCTATCCAATCTACCTGATTACACCCTATCTATTTCAGGTCCATTCTAACGTTATCCTCCCATCTACCTTTAGATCTTCCCAATGGTTTCTTCCCACCGGGTATGCCAGTCAATACCTTGAACATAGGTTCTCTATTCTCCTATTCCCGCTGCATGTCCTGCCCATAGTGATCTGCAAGATTTGATTATCCTGACAACGTCTGGTGATTAATAAAGGAAATGTAACTAATCATTATGTGACCTCCTCCGCTCCCCAGTATATTCATCTATATTAGAACCAAATCTTTGTTTTCGAACACCTGATACTTACTTTCGTCACATAAGTGACCACGTTTCACACCACTATAAAACAACGGGTAAATATATATATATATATATATATATATATATATATATATAATGAGTTTTACGTTACTGGACAGCAGGTGAGATGTTAACTTACTGATTAATTAATAGCCAGCATTTCCCGACTTTATTAGTTTCTTCATTTCAACTTTAATATCGTTATTGTTAGTTGAAATTGTTTTTAAATATAAAGTCATTAACCCTTTTAAATAATTTACTGCTCGCAGTAATCTCATAATTAATGTCCACAATCTGGGATCTCTGTAGATGATATATTATTAGAAACATAATTTAATTTCCAGTATTATAATAATTACAAAATAATAAAAGATTATTAACTGTATTATATAACTTTCTAAATATTTAATGTTATGCTTGTTTATCTGTTGGAATAACGTTAAGATATATTTTTAATTTAATAAATATATTTTTTAGAACCGGTGTAGGTAGCTTACATCTTGACAAAAAAAGTTTTAAAAAACCAGAGTTTCTTTGAGAAATTCAAATTCATCCTACACATTATTCATGTCACCTCATGAAATAAACAACTTGTACTATATATACTTTGTGAACTCATAATACTGAGATGTTGTTGCCCTAGGATACCGGTAAAGAAGATTAAAGAACTCGGTAATGAAATATCTTGAACATACAAAAGACGCGGTGTTATTATACGTTACATTCTCTCGTAGTTTTGTTATGAACATAAAGACGGAAGAAACTTTTTAGTGATAGAAATATGATGCAAACATGTTTACGATCTGAAAAGGTTCATAATATAAAATAATAATGCCATATTTTTGGAATAAAAAAAATACTTATTTTTAAATGAAGGCTGTACTTATGTTTACTAATGAGCTATGAGTACTAATGAGGTTTCCAAATATTAGGTAGTATGGAAAATGATGTAAATAAAGTATGTGGGAAAAAGAAATCAAAGGAGGCCAAGAAAGAGATGGGAGGAGTATATAACAGAAAGTGTGCAAGTGAGAGTGAGAGAAGAATGGAAGCAATTTAGGGATAAAGAATGTAGAAGGATAGAGGAAGGTGGAAGCATTTTACCAAACCAACCAGTTGCTGATGACTATGATGTGAAGATACTGTATTATGTAACATCACCTTTACTTTACCTTAATGTTGTCATTACAAGAGAAATTAAAGAAATATTATTTAGAGAAGGTTAATTAGTATTTTCTTGTATATTTAGGTACTACTGATTAATATATATATATATATATATATATCCCAGAATAATTTAATATTTACTAAAGAATCACTTAATGTATAGTGCAAGAAAAAAAGCCTGGAAATTTTAATATTATTGTTAAGTGATTTTCCTTAATATTGTTTAGAAAAAAAATTAAGTTTGAAGCTATAAACATGAATTATATTAGGCCTACAAATAGTCCAGACAAAACAATAAAACATAAAAAATATATCTATTAACTTATACATTATGAAGCATCAACCAGCCACCTTCTTTTACGAAAACATCATTTGTACGTGCATTTTTACTTTGTATCTACTATTTTCAATTTTATTTTAAAAAAATTTTATCCACTAGATAGTGAATCACTCGCTTCGGTGGCTATATGGTCTAAGGCGCTACTCTCATAGTAGACTATAATACCGATGAAGGGGAGATCGAGGTTTGAATCTCGGTTTTGTGTACTTAGGATGGTTTTCCCAAAATGGTTTTCCACTCTCCCTCCACGAAAATTTGGGTAAACTTGTTATAAATATAACCTCCCTCCTCTTTAAAAACCATTAGCGTAGTTAGTATATAAGAGTATAACCTGAACGGGTAGTAAGAAGTTATGCTAAAAATAAAGAAAAGAAAGAAGATATTGAATCAATAAAGCAAAGATTTTCACATAAGTGGAGAAATATAATACAATTAAGAAAAACTTAGATGGAGGTGTGCTTTAGTTACTAAGTTAATCATGTTATTACTACAAGCAGAAAAATTAAAATTAAAATCATTAATGTTTCCAGCCTATGGCCTGTGTAAGTTTTTTTTATTCAAGACATATATTTCCCGCAACTGGCTTGCTAGGCCTGTCATAGCTTCATATGCCTTATAATCTAACTTAAGACGAAGACAGACGCAACATCCATTCTCCAGCCATTAATTTATTAATGTGAAAGTGTAAAACAATATTTCATCCATGATAAAAATGTTGGCCATGCCAGGAATCGAGCTCGGGACCCTTATCTTTGTAGGAAAGATACGCTACCGACTGAGCTAAGATGTCAGATGAAAATTTAAATAATTATTGAAAAATAATGAATGTGGTTTAACTACGTAGAAATCCATTTTGTTTTTTTTACGGGCATGATCACTAATTCTAGCTGAACATTCACGTTAATAAATAAAAAAGAATACTGGAAATAAAAAGAATGTTTGATTTTTATATAGAGCAATTTACTTGTGATTCATGTCCAATTTCTACCAGATCTAGCGAAATAGCCCTTACACTCCCTTCGCCCCTAAAGAAACTCTCCCACGATCCTAAAAGTTACTTGTTCCCCTCCGTCCTTCCCTAACCCTCTATAGAATGCGGACTTTTATAGCTGTGTTCCTCAAAATGAAACAATTCTCATGCAGGCCACACCGTGTACCACATGCTACAAAAGTTTGTAAGCACTTTGTTACTGGGGTTCAAAGCGTTAAAGCTGTCATTAAAACGTCATTTTCTAAGTGATTCTCCTCGAAGAATATTGGTTGTTCTTCGGGAAAATACGTGTTTGGAAAAAGGTCATAAAGGGCAGAGTAATGGATGACAAAATAAAGGCCACCTCGCTAATAATAGATACTTTATTCTGAGGTAATGGTTTGTATTTTGGTTTTTAATATGCCTGAAAATATTTCATACTCTCTCTACGCCCATTAACTTTAGTTTTAAAAAAACGCAAACATATTTTGAAGTAATAGTTCTAGTAGCATTTTATATGTAGTAGAAAAATGCAAAAAGGCCTAAAAAAAATTAATATTATTTCGCTCTTTGAATTTGTGCAAGTAACAATTAATTAAATAAACCCATATATATCTATAGTGTTTGAAACTCCATAGCCCAAACTGCACATATAGCTTGTTTGAACCTAAAGTAATACAAAATCCCTGTAGTTACATCCGGAAAGCTATGCTAATAACGTTAAATTATGTTCAAAGTTTCGGCGTACAGTGCAGGGATAGCAAAGCTGGTCAAGCATACGTGTACAACAGGTTGCATAGGAGTTAGGCGCGTGGCTATACACACCTCAACATCTTGCAGCAGAACATATCACAATTAATAGTAACCAACACATCAATCAATATAGAAATGCGAATACGTTCTGAGGGTCATCATTAACGATCCTGCATCACCAAAAGTGCTTGTCATTATTACATGTGCTGGTGCCGAGCGCCTAGCTCATATGCGACTTGTTGTACACGCATGCTTGACGGCTTTGCTCTCCAGGCGCTATACGCCGAAACGTTAGAACACAATTTAATAATATTAGCATAGGTATACGGTTGTAAGTGTATTTTGTATTACTTTTGATTCAAACAAGCTGCATGCGCAGTTTGGGCGATGAGTTTCCAAACACTCTGTATATAGAGGAAGGGAGATGTGTGTGTGATTAAGGTATTTAGCACACACTTGCCAAGCACATACACAAAATATGCACAAAATAAATGTAAATTAACTTGGCCGGTGATAGTACGCTTAATTCGACAAACTCAGCTCTTGCATCCAGATATTGACTAAATGGATAGCAGAACGAACCTTTATTTAAATGATAGATTCATCAGCACCCTTCGGAATCATATAAATTCATCAGCACCCTTCGGAGTCCTGTGCTCACAAGTATTTAATGTATCGCACTAATAATCAACTCATTAACCCGAACTTGTTCCCATTATTTAAAGTAAAAAGTATTATCTTTAAGAAGCTGTAAAAGGCTAAACAGATCGACTCATTGTCAGCCTATCATATCGATTACTAAAGATTATATTTTACAGGGTCTGTATGTATATATAATTTGTTGTAAAAAATTAATCAATGATGGTGATTTTTGTCAATAGTTATAACAATGGTAATTTTATATAAAAAATTAACGTTTTTATCTCTAATATGAAAATAAAATGTCCAATGATTATCTTAAACTAAAGGGTAGAGAGGAATAGGTTAGTTTTAAGGATAATGTAATTGAATTAGTGTGAAGAGAGAATATGGAAGATTTAGTGGAATTACATCTGTAAATTTAAACCAATTAAAGACGTATGAGGTTCAAACCCCGAACCTTCCATCAATGATGATCAAGTAAAACGCAGAATTAAGATGTTAGTCCACTCAAACAGCACTGTAGGTAAACAATTAAAAACCGGTTTGATATATATATTTATGTCAAACCAGTTTTTAATTTTAAGTATAAGGTTTAAGTAGCCTATATATTATCTACTTAAATATTCTTAGATAAAAAAAATTTCCAAATTTTACTAAAGTAGAAAAATATGTAAAGGTTTACCAAATTTTGGATGCATTCAAGCTGTCAATTATTATTAAATATTGTTAGTAAAAATTATATATATATAGCCTACATTAAAGTACATAATTTGTAATCATTACTAGGGATCAATAGCCCGAGTTTCAACTAATCTATTGCAAATAGGCTTAGATTAGTTGTTGCTTGTACCAAAGATTAATGTCAATATAATGTATGAATAAACATCATATTCTTTAATTTGACACGGGAATTGAGCATGGGACCTTGCACCAATGCTCTAACCACTGAGCTATCCAGGAGTCGCCACTTGTCCAGGGTAATTATTCACTCATATTTTACGGCAGAGTCTGTGATGGATGTGCTATGAGTGAACTACTAATGCTCGGACACACAGAATGTGGGCTACCGCATCGTCCTGCGATCCTACCACGCAGCGGGAAGGACGCTGATCTGTGATACACAATATCGCATCATCCCTGTCACGCATGCGCCGTCCTACCGCAGTGGGCTAGTTTCAGTTTGTGCTTCGGGTCTGTTACCCGTTGCGTTTAGCGCTCTAATAGGAACATGGAGACAGAAAAGATCATAGAAGAGGTACGGGTTATATTGAGCTCTAGCGCCGCCGGAACAAGTGTACTGCTTTGCGTGTGACGTCTCCGGTGTCCGGTAACGTCTCGCCCGCTGCGTTAGCCCGCATACCGTGTGGCCGAGCCTTAAGATCACGAGCTATCAGATAAAGCAGCCACCTTAGACTTCGGCTGTAGAATGACTCTGGGCACGTGACGACTCCTGGATAGCCGAGCAGTCAGAACATTTACGTACCACGCCAAAGGTCCCGAGTTTGATTCCCGTGTTCAGGGGTCTTTTTCAATTTAAAGAAAATGATATTTAAATGCGACTATTGACGTAATTAATAAATATATAATATCTTGTATATTTAATCCATTAAATAAACATCGATAACCAAATTAAAGTTTACCATTAGAAGGCAAGTGGGAAAGTAAGAAATATATATATATATATANATATATATATATATATATATATATTTTACTCATTGATGTTTTGTTTTGTATAGTTTTAGAGAGTTGTTATGTAGATATAGGCCTATAATGTTGCTAGGCAACGCAACGAGATATCTTTTCATCAATCCTCTTTCACCATCACACCATTCAATTCCAAGTCCAAATACCGATACATTTCATGTCCATAAACTGTAAAGCCAAGAGAGAATAGTCTATTTACACGTATTTACGTCATATCGGTCGTTATTGATCGTTCTGACTGGAATACTTACACACTAACAACAATTACTCAACAACACCAACAACATTAACTCCAAACTTTAATATGATATATTTATTTAGTAATTTTTGTTTAAATATAATAATTTTTGCATTTTAGTAAAAGGAAAATAATTGTAAATGGTTTAACCTTTTACCCTACTCCATTAATTAGTTTGTAATTAACTTGAAGGGTAATTAAGTAAATTAAATATCTGATATCAAATAGAGATGTATTTAAGGTCCTGTTTCTTAGTTGCGAGTATCCAGTACCATTGACAAAGAGAAACCTCCTATCTGCTAGGATAGATTTTGGGCCTTTGTGTAGAGCACAAAGGTACAGAGTGAGCAAAGATTTTAGAGACGTTTTAATTATTGGACAGCGTCACTATCAGTATTGATACAATCCTGATGTTGGGTTAGCATGTAAAGTTGGTATGACTTTTGATGGTAGTAAAATTATCAAGAATAATTCAGATAGTGATACGTTTGATACCAGATAAATTCAACAACTAAAATAATTATCTTTGGATGTCTAGAGATTTGACTTAGTATTAATTAATAGATTACTTTAGAGTTGACCATATGTCTGATACGTTTAACTATTAACAAGAGATTTTGGGTATTAAGACGTGGTACTAAAAAAAAAGGCATAAAGAAAATTGAGTTTATTAAACTTTAAAATAATTCAAAATAACCAAATATTTTGAATATAGATTTTCTCCAATTTGCAAATCATTGTTGTAGAGAGAGAAAATGTAAAATTGTAACAACAAAAAACCAAGGCATTTGTATTTTAATATAAGACATTACTCTATAAGTTGTTCTGATATAATGGTAAGCTCTGGGTTCAAATTCCAGTCGGGTGAATTGAAGTCTTTATTTAAATCTTTTCCCACTCTTTCTCTACACAAATTTGGAAATAGTTCTTATTAATTCTAACTTTTTCATAACTAGCCCATTAATAAGATTAAATGCGTACAGCCCGAAAAAAATAAGATTAACGTTTAGTCCACGCACAGAGGAAGAACACACACTCTTTAGAATGGATAGAGGATGAGAAATCTCCAGGGAGAAATTGCATGAGTATAGTTTACCCTATTCACATCCAGCTGTAAATCTTACACCAGTAAATCCAGTAATACATCAGAATCAACTCTGAATTAAACTGGCCATACAAGCTCAAATTTGATCCAATGAATCAAATCTAGATCTCAAGAGCAAGAGCAAAAAAAAAGTATCCATAGCGTGATCCCGTAACCGAGCAATAGTGACCGAACGGATGGTGCCGTTAGCGATGGTAGTGCCATCATTTGTGGGTATAGGGTGTCATGTGGTCAGCACAACAAACCCTCCAGTCATATCTCAGTTTTATGTACCATACCTGTTACTTATTGTTCAAGTAGCTCCTCATTTGTCCTCTTTAGGCTGAGTTTGACCAGGTTACAGACCTACTGCTTGACACAATGATTCTGGAAGTGCCAGGGATCAAACACATAACCTCTGAATCTGTAACAAAGGAAGTCTGACCAGTAGGCCATAAAGGTTGTCTCGCAAGAGCAAACCCCTAACGAAATTTGATCGTGTGTAGCGAGAGCTTAGCCAAGTGTTTCGCTCATTAGCGGATTAGATTGGACGGTTCGGCTCGATGGGCAAGTTAGGAGATCGGAATCACAATCACGCCAGATTCGAACGTGGGAGGACAGGATGGAGATGGTTCACGAGGGCAATCGTAGTGACGCTTGAGAGCGTTCATCAATATCCACAATCATGGCTTACTTCACACTATTTGCTTTAAAAGTGGTGACATAATCACCGTCTCTATTGCAAATTCACACACTACCGCGGCCCCTGCTTCTCCTCGTCACTAAACTGATGACCTGTTTGATTTATGACTCCTAGGAATCTACTCGAATGGATGTGGTCAAAGCAGATCCATTTTGGACTCGGCATCGGCCCCTGTTGGTCGAGTCAATAAGATCAGATTCGAACCTGTATGGCAAGCTTTAATTTTTTGATCTCGGATCATCAAATGGGCGATCGTCGAACTTATGGAACACGATCAGGACCGTTTAAAGTCGACACAGTCGAAACTTGAAGCTAAATCAATAAATGATAATGGAACCAGAAACGCGTGTTGGTGGTTTGGATTAGGAGTGCAAGGTGAAGCGTCATAGTAATTAGAACTCGGTTCAAGACATTATATTAAATAGGTTCAGTACATGATTCAGGACGTTTGAGCAACTAGTTATGTGCGCTTAAAACTCTAGTTTATATAACTTTTCTTCGCTACGTCTTACTAGCTGTTAGGGATCCAAACAAATATAATAATTACTTCAATAGAGGGATTAGGAAGGAAGCTTTTTAGAGGTAATTTATCAACATTTGCACGGAAGCAGAGTGGACAACAATTTTATTTTTAAAAAAATCAGCCTCAGTACACATGACCGGGATTCAAACCCAGTTCTCTCCATCATCAGCAGACCCATTTAGCACGGGAGTGACGTCTTAGATAATTTGGCTATTTCCTTTATAATAATATTCATATTTTTTAAAATAAATTGCTAATATTAATCTTATTCCAACCAATTTGTATATTTTTTTAATAAGCTAGTTTTAGCTCGCACTGGTGGTCAGGTGGTCTTAGGCATCACACTCGGAATTTATGGGACTGCATGTGACTTTAAATGTTAGAATGTCGACAAGGTGCGTTTAGGGTTATTTTCAACATCCCTTTGGTTTTACCTTTATTCTACTGAGTGTACACTTCATCTTCGCTACATTCATAATCCTTATACCCTATTTAACTGTTCGATTATTGCACTAATTTCATTCTTACACAAAATTGACGTCAGTGGGCAAAGGAAAAGTTACGCCTTTCCTCAACCAAATATAATGTTGTATAAATTGAGTTTTATTATTACCTAGATAGTAAAATAAAGTTGAAATATAATACACTTAATATATTGAAAAAAATATTAATATAAAGGAAAGTATTGACTTAATAATGTTTTGGAAAGCGAAGTATCATAACAAAACGTCACAAAACACCAAATGGCGTAACTGACTTTTACTTACGTTTCAGGAAACCAAAAACAAAGTTGGGGCCTCTTTATTCGTTCCACATCCCGAGGAATACAAATTTTAAAAACATTATATTTTGAAAATATTCTCTTAAAGGCTCACGTTTCTTTTTGTTAGAGAAACAAAAATATTACTTGTATATAAAAAAAATGTCTCTTTGTTAAGATACGTCAGTTTGTGTTCTGTTATTGACAAAAAGATTGACTTACGTCAGGTAATAAATAACAATCTTAAACAAGCAAATTTAAAAAAAATCTTATGTTTAAAATACATAATGACTTTACCTAAACTGTTCATTTATAAAGTGTGATCCGCCTCGGTGGCGTAGTTGGCTAACGCGCTAGTCGTGTTGAGCTCGACTGCTGAGGACGGGGAAATCGAGGTTCTAATCTCGGTCGGGTGAAATGGGGGTGATTTTTCCTAAATTGTTTTCCACTCTCCCTCCACGCAAATGCGAGTTAACTTCCTCTAATTCAACCTTCCCATTTACTAATCCATTAGCGTAATTAGAACTTAAAGCGTATAACCCGAACGGGTAGTAAGACGCGGTGCTAAATAATAATAATAAATATAAAATGTGAAGCATACATTGCCATTTGGATTATTTATTAATTTTTGTATAATGGTTGGCTATAAAAAATAATTACTCTAATAAGAATTTAAATAAAATATAAATATATTTTCATCAGAACAAAGGACACTATTTTTAGCATGTAAAAAAAATTGGAGCAACATTTTGCATTCAGGAGATAACGGTTTAATATATAAAATTTACTATGGTAAAACAAGATAATTAAGTTGCCATTCATTGAAATAACAATCTGTGAATAAGTTGAAATAGTAGTGTTCCATAAAGTTCATTTAGGTTCATTTGCTTTAAATGTAAAATGCCATTTTCCAGAGAACGTACATTCTATCTGTAATTCGAATCCAAGTGGTTAGTCTTAGAAAATATTGTCTTTGATTGAGACTTCTTGAAGTGACGTTCCAGCATGGAAGGCCAACTAACTGCTTCATTTTGTTCACTGGTGGAACAGACTGTTGGTATTCTCAGCTCCTTTGTAAGGTATTTGAAACTAACAACATTATTTGTTTACATTTGTCTGACTTTGTAGAGTTGTTTATATCTTGCTATCTTCATTATTGCTACGAGCTGGGAAGGCATGAATACATGGCAACTTGAGAAACTACATAATAAATAGAGCACTATGTGCAGAATCTCATTCGTTCTAACCGTGATAGGGCTCAAAAAATATGTTGTCCTAGTGAATGTAAGACAACAAAGCGGTTTACTCAAGTCAGTTTTGTTTTGGGGACAACCGCTTCAAGGAGCAGTATCTATAACCCAAACTGAAGTGTAGCTACAGTAGTCCCGTGGATTCTTTGGTGCTTACTGACGGCTCAGAGCTGACTTCTGACAGTCAACATTTAGGTATATACCTACATTTTGACTGTCAGAAGAGACAGATGTTAAATACAAGTTTTTGCAGATCATATGGTTCGGCGTAGGGATACCTAATTTGGTCTGGTAACTTTTCAAAGCTGTCAGTCAGCACCAAAGAAGTCATGGGGCTACGTCAATGGGTGCTTTGTAAAATGCAGCGCAAATCATGACGCCATGCAATATTCTTATATCTTGTAAAGAGTTACAGATACATATAGACCACTCCTTGACATTAAACCCATCTTTACCTACCAATGGACGACATATTAAGAAAAACAACAGCGATCTTTTTTTTCAGTTACGCCACTTAATGTTTTCACCGATGAAAAGATCTATGTATATCGAAGCAGGAAGATTTGTGGCTCATCTGGAACTGCCGTTTGGTTGATGTTGATAAGATGAGAGTCTGGGGGTTAAAGACGGTGGTTTGGTGTTCAGGGTGATACTAAACTCAAATAAAGGGACCCGTGATCGTTAAAACTTTACACCGTGTACCTCTTAGTTTAATTCAAGAGCAAGTAGCGGACCAGTTGGCGTTGAAATAGTGGCGGAAAAAAACTAACAATTTTGAAACTATACATAAAAACAAATCTCATGACCGGAAAATAGTATCCATCGTATTTATAATGTATATCCAACCGTTCTGTATGCCGTAAATGTCCGAACGCGTCATTTTATGGACACCTTAGTGTCAAAAAATACGTAAAGTATTGGCGTGCAGAATCCTGAAAAGGTTCACCCCATCTTTTTACGATAGACCCGATGTCAGACATGACAATTTCCTGGCTCGGCGATAAACCCCAACAGGAGTTGTCAGGTCCGATAGTTAATTTAGGTCCTTATTCTATTTACATCCCTAAAATAAAATATCGAATGGCGTCTTTTTATTGTACCAGTGAAATATTACATGGCTTAGTAAAATAATCATTATAAATAACATAATCTAACGTACAGTAAAAGATCCGCATTGGTGGACGTGTGGATAAAAACGTCCGTCTAGTCTGGTTTGACCGTGACGAGGTGGTAGACTGCATTGCCATGTTATTTTTTTTTATATTCTTATATAGATGCATTGGTGTAGTCGCAAAAACAAATACCATGTTATTATGGTGTGTCTAAGCGTTCTTTGTGCCCCATATCCTAAAAAGTAGGTCTTAAAATAGAAATTGTATGACGGATTTCGTTCAAATTTGTAATTTGATTTTTTTTAATATTCTAGTCCTAAAATTAAGGATAGTTTACTAATAGTTCATTACAAAAAATTTGAAATTTTTAAAATTGGACCAAACAATGGTGCTTAAAATATGTATCTGAGAAATGTTTTATATGTTAAAAAAAGAAAGTATTTTGTTTTTTAAACATTTAAGAGTTTGTTTACTTATGAGTGAATTTTGTACATTATTGTTATTGTTATTATAACTATTTTATTTTTAAACACACAATGTGGCGCATAGGGTTGCAACAAAACTTCACTACTTCGACTATTCCTTGATGCAGTTTCTGTGAAAAGTTAATTTCAGCCGGAGAGGGTTATCAACGCCCTACCACATGTATTTCTAGGAGCGAGCGAAAACGGTCCTACAGATTTCACCGAAAAAGTTATTTCACTTCCAAGGATCTTTTACGTGCCACAATTGACATAGGGCCAATGGTTTCACTTCCCACCCTATTGTTGAGTAAAAATTCGTCGACCTCGACAGGGTTTGAACCCGCGGACATGGAGACCTGAGGAGAGAACTTTACTCTAAGACCCTCGAGGTCAACTTTGACTATTGTAATTTAACAAAATGATAATATAGTGGTAAAATAATACTTTATAAATGTAATCTAGCCTAGATTCCGTGTCCACATGTCATTTATAAAATACATTTTAATGAATACCATAGGAAAGGTCATAGTCTGAATTAACATCAATGAAATATTAAATAAATAAGAGTCGACAAATAAATACTTTGAATGATATTCAACTATAATATATCTAAACACAAATATTTAATCAAGTTTTATTACTTTGAATGCAACCAATTTTAAGTAAAAAAACTTTGAAAATATATTAAAATTGTTTAAAGTAGCAATTTGACCTGAGAGTTTTACCACATTTCAATCAAATGTATATTTGTATTTTTATGGTATTAATAGGCTTACACCAATGTGATTAAAAATTGTTTTTATATCATCTAGATCAGTGGTTCTTAATCTTTTTTGGATCACGGACCCCAATGTGAATATGATAAGGGCCATGGAACCCCTCCCCATAAAAATGGACGTATTACATACTCAGGAAATTTTGCTTATTTTCTCTTTAATCCAAAAGTGCCCACCCTTGTAAACCTAATAGCGACCTTTTTTAGTGGTGAAAATTTACATATGAGGGCTTTAATAGCATTGCAATGCCCTTGAGATGTGCAACCGCTAGTAGAATTTCAAAATTTTAAACAAGAAGCAGAACTCTATTTTTTTTCTATTTAATATTAAAGTGTCAACTTTTATTTACCCAATATCAACCTTTTATATTGGTCAAAATTCACAAACGAGGTCCTTAATAGTAATGCAATGACTTGAAGTTGTTCACCGCTAATAATTTTTTTAATACCGTAAGTCATTTTTAATTTTTTAAGCAAAAATGAAATTACAAATTTTGTTGTTGGAAGCAAAAAAGGTTTAAGTAATTATAGCACAATTTGATAGTTTATTTTATTGCAGTGTAAATTTATTACTTTTACATGTGCATAATATAAAAACAATTTTTACAATGAATTGTATCTTCCATTTTTCCTTTTTATGCAAAAATTAATAGTAATTTCATGAATAAAAGTAAAATAATTTCGAAGTGTGTAACGTCAAAGTGAGCTTTAGTAACTGTTCAAAAGTAAAAAGTCAATGAAAAGGGTACTGTTGTTTTGCTTGAATAAGAAGTTTAAATTGTGGATTAGTCTTCAACAGTGCAGCACATATGTCATCTTTGACATCCCATCTATTTTTATTTTTTGTTTTGATGGCACCACGTGATGAATATCCTGCCTAATAAACAGTAAACTTTGAAATTGAATCCAAGCTTTGATCTACAATTCGCGGTAGGTGACCTGGCGGTCTAGGGGTAAGGTGTCAGACTTCTATGCT
>CABFOV010000012.1:380269-396641 GCA_902141375.1 Timema poppense | reverse complement strand
ATATACATACACACACACACATATATATATATAATGCATACAAACATAGCCATGACTCTCTAAACATGCATACTCATCAAATGTATAATAGTTTAAGGACTTTACTTTATCTTGACCCCTCAAAGGGAAAAGCATTGTGATCTTCAAAAAATCAAACTAGAGATTTTGATAAATGTCTTCGTTACATGATCCCCTGAAACTTAAACAGTTTTTTTAATTCCGTCTGTTTGTCTGTATCTAGGCCTAGATATGAAACTATTTTAATGATTTTGGCTAAAACTTGGTCTCTAGTGTTTTCATAATGTCCCTACAAGGTTTTTTTTAAATAAGTTATCTAACACTAAAATTAAGGGTAGTTTACTGAAGGGCAAAAAAAGAGAATAGATAGATTTCCAAAATTGGATCTAACGATTTTAAATAAATTTGTATCTAGACACTGTTTTAAACTACAAACAAAATGGCAATTTTATTTTCCCATGAAAAATGAATTTTAGGGTACTATACATAAGCAGAAATTACCAGTTTTGATCATATACCCACCACTATTATAAATATGAAATAGCTTATTGTAAAGATGTAGTACTATTAAATATAAAAATCTTTTGTTTGAAACATATTTTTATAAAACAAATTGTAATAGTTTTAAATATAAAATGGTTATGCTCTTTGGTAGACAGAGATGCTCCTCTTTACTCAATGTTTCTGTAATATTGTATATTATTTCATTTATGTTCTTTGGTGGAGTTTTTCTGTACCATTGTATATTATTTTGTTACACAAATCTTACGAGTTTTAGTAAACATCTCTATTATAAGATTTAAAGAGAAAGTATGTGCAGTGCATCGCACCGTTTTTTAAACGGGTATTATTTTTTAATATTCATTCTAATTCGAGCGTTAACCAAAAGCTATGAATGCAGCTATCAAATATTCACAAATTAAAAAAATACGACTAACGTACGAATACGTACTAACCGTACATTAAAGTATGAAACAAACATAAAATATCAACTTCATATTCAATATCAACGAAGAATTACATAATAATAGTGACTTTTTCCAATGTTGGGTGTTCTTTATTACTTTATCTCCTCTCAAACTGTTTTTCTTTAGCGGACTTTATACCTTATTAGAGCTTACCTGATAAAATATTTGGAGCTTGAGTTTAAGAGAGCTGTTTTGTTGGAGCTGGCTTGTCGGAAATGGTTTGTTAAAGCTTCAGAGCTTGCCTGTTAGAACAATCTTGTTATATATTTTCTCTCAGAAATATATTGTTGGAGCTGGCTTTTCGGAAATGGTTTGTTAAAGCTTTAGAGCTCCTGTTAGAAGAAATATATTGTTGGAGCTGGCTTGTCGAAAATGGTTTGTTAAAGCTTTAGATCTTGCCTGTCAGAACAATAATTTTATAGATTTCCTCTAAGAGCTTTATTGTTGGATTTAGCTTGTTCGGAAAGACATATCAGAGCTGATCTTCCAGAAATCCTCCCTAAATGGTAAACAACACTTTCTTAAATTTTCTTGAAAGCTTTAATGTTATATATTTTATTTATATTAATTAGTAATATTGTGTGGGTTAACCTTAATGACATTATTGCGAGCCATTCGGTAGAAAACAAACATCTCTCTACCCAAACAACACTACATGATTCGTCGAAAGGTTCTTTAACGAAGTTCCCAACAACCCGAACACTTTTTTTTTTTCTTATCGTCTATTCCAAAGTTTCAAGGGAGGACTTCTAATTTCAAATACGTCCGCAACTTTCCTTACTTTCTCCCCCCTGTCTATCTTTTTCTACCATTCCCTTCCTTTTAGCCTCTAGGAACCCCCAGAGAAAGCAGTAAAAGTCATTAAAGAGTGGCCACTGATATCATTAGCGAAAAGTTTGAGCACCAAAGTCACGTGATGGCTCTGTATGTGGGTGTATGTGTGTGAGTTTTAAGATGAGACGACGCGAAATAGAGTAGTATATAAATTAAATCAATACTGCCCACAGTGGTGCTTTTTGTACGGATCTCATTTCGTGGTCCACATAGTCTCATTACGATTATACTATACTCTTATTCTGTTTTACGTCGAATTTATAGTTTGTGTGGGTGTGTGTGTATTCAATAGAGTTAGATATTTATTTAAGGATTGATTTTGAAATTTGAAAATAAAATCTAAAGTATTATTAAACACAATATTTTAACCAAGTTTCTAAACTTTTTTTTAGGCCACAATCGGGATTTAATCTTTCAGAAATCAATAATTTAAAAATAGATTTGCACACATTAACGCAGTAGCGGTACGGGCAACATTGCGGCCAGTGCAGCGTTCTACCTTGTAGTGACGGTTAGATGCTGTAGGTCATATCTGACCGCTGCCCGCATCATCTCTGTCCAGATTTTATAATTCCCCAGGAGCAGTGCAACTGAAAAACGTTATGAATTAGTGAAGCTAAATGGATTTAAATATTGATTTGTCAAACACAACCTGAATACAAAAATATATGAAAGATAAAATATAGAAAGAAAAAGGCAGATTGCTAGGAGAAGAATGTTAATTGTGTAGGTCCAAATGTTTTTAATAAAATAGAAGAAGTATCCCGTTATTTTAACTTCTTCATACCCAAATGTTTACTTGCTGCTCTTCTTCGTTAACAATTACTGCCAGAAGTAAAACCACCCCTTCTAGTTAAATTAAATTTCGATTACTTTCTTTCTATAAAGGACTTGATATATTTGTAGTGTAGTGAGTTATCGCCACCGCCTCAGCCACCACGATGGTTTGTGAAGACATGCTGTTAAACGCGTATTATTTGTACTGTATTTTTTAATTTATATATATTATATTTCAGCAGGAAAAATGTGTCTTAAAACAGTTCTAAAACTTATCTTTAGTAAAAGAAGATATAGTTTGTGAAAACTAAGATGATATAAACTTAAAAAAAAACCACTATCGTGTGGATTTGAAATAAGTGTTAATGCAAGTTTTCAAATTTCATATAGATACAAAAACCAAATTATTGCTTATAGCTTTTTTTTAAATGCACTAATACTATTTTATAAAGAAAATATTATAATTTAATAAACGTTAATATTATTTATTAGTCAATCAAATTTAAATATGCCTTCTCCCCAAGTAGAATTAGCACATCGTTTGTCAATTCCAAATTAAAGTTAGACCAGTAATTCCGTTTAAAACTGTATTTTTATTAAACAACAATTATTTTTAAATATTACTTAAATGCTTTTAATTTCGTTGTTGTCAAATGAAGAATTTTGAAACCGCAATTCAATCAAATTTACAATGAGATGGGCTCTTAAGACGCGGTGAAAAAAACAAAATTAACTTCTGAAAAAATTCTAGATATTTTCCTATGCAAGGCATTCTTTTTCGTTTAGTAAAAATGATATTTATTAAAATAACCTAATGCTAAGCTGTTATGTTTTTGATCGACTATTCAACTAATATTTCAATATATCAATTACGCCGAACCCCCGCAGAGACGCTCTTTCAAGAGCCCTGCCTCGTCTGTTGGTCGGGAATGAAGCGCTCACCTCCAGACGAAGCGCGTGCACCGCTAAGTAATTATAAATAATTAAAGCTGTAAGTTAATTCTCGCTCGCTGGGTGTCGCCAAGGGAAATAAGTGTGAATTATTGCCTCCGTGACGTTGGATGTGGCGGGCATTAGTATTCATTTTACAAGTCGTTGTCAACGCTACCGCTGCTGCTGGTTCTAGAAGGGTAGATGGAATACGAAAACACGCGACCGAGACTTCATTTAGGTGCCCCCCCCCCTCCCTCTCCTTCTTAACTGTGTATGACGGGGGTCTGTGGAAGTACTCCACTGTGCTAAAACTAATTTGACGGAAACGGCGGTGAGATGAAATACGGAACCTAATGCAATTTTGGAAAATTCATTAGAATTAAGAAGTTAATTAACGTCGTGAAACTGTAACTGGAGTCCATTCGAGTTAGATATTGGTTCGACGGTGTTTGACACAAACAAAAATAGTTGTTATTATTATTATTATTATTATTATTATTATTAGCACCGCGTCTTACTACCCGTTCGGGTTATACGCACTTACGCTAATGTGTAATGGTAGGCTGATTGTGAGATTAAATGGAGGACCTACAGTTTAACGTGGGATCCGAACCACGGTGGAGGCCTGTCATTCCTCACATTCACAAGATGTCTTGTCAGAGGTGAAGGAAGGGTTTGGTAATCAGATAAATCTTTGCCGGGACCGAGGATTGAGCCCCGGCCGCCAGCATAGAAGTCTGACACCTTATCCCTAGACCACCAGGTCACCCAATAGTTGTTATTGTTATTTAAATTATTTGAAAATTAGATTTTTATTAGTTGATTGTAATGCGCCCTTTGAAGCCGAATTCTCAAACTAGATTATTTACCTGTTAGATAGACGGGTTACGAAGGCTCAAGGACAATCTCATGAGAGTGCATACATGATTCTCCTTTATTTCTTATTTAGTATCTTGGAAAGGGTTTTAGTTAGTTTAAATGGAATTAAAAACCAATCTATTGGATCATAGACGTTCCAATTTCTTCACACAATGTATCAGCGTTGGTCAATGCTGAGATCAATGTAAACCTCATTTACGAAGAACAGTTCCACGTAAATATAAGCCAGTGTTGCAGATATTGTAATGGTTACAAGGTTATTTCATTGTTTCCAACTGCTTACAAAGTTTTGTCAGTTATATTTAGTTTAGATTGATTTAAAACCAAAATTAGCTCATTGGCGACCAGCTGTGCGAGTTTAGAAGGAATATATCAACACTTGATTATAATATTTTAAGAATGAGATATATCTTGGAAAGAAGACGAAAATAGCAATTATCTTCATCGATAATGGATAGATTTCAAAAAGTATATGATCACGTGAAAAGACAAAAATAGTTTATTACTTTAGTTGAGTTATGAATATGACCAAGTAATTAGTTAAGGTTATTCAAATGGATACGTTCAAATTCGTAATAAATCTACTTCACGCGAAAAATTGATATATTTAGTCACACAAGTATCAATTATTAATCTTGGTCACTAGTTACTTTGATACCAGTAGTTTAATTTTTAACATTAATGTAGTTATATTCAATCACTTTTTATATTGTGTCAAATTTCTTTACCCGATTCGGTGGCCGCATGGTCAAGAGCGCTACTCGCGCAGTAGACTGGACTGTCGACGACAGGGAGACCGAAAGGTTGGGTGTACTGAGGTGTTTTCCTAAAATAGTTTCCCACCCTCACTCCACGCAAATGCAGGAAAACCTCATTTATATATAACCTTCCTCATTCCTAAAACTATTGGAATGATTAGTATTTAATCGTATAGCCCGGACGGGTAGTAAGGCGCGGTGCTAAAATATATATTTTATTGAAACTTAGTTAACACTTGACGTTCTGTTGCACATTAAAAAATGATGGTCAAGACTTGTTAACCGTTTTACGAGTGTCCCAGGATCTACCGTCCGCTGTATACTACCAGCACGCGGTTCTTACTCGTATTTTACCGCCAGGAGTGGTTTACAACCAATCAGGGCCTCCCTTTAGTTCTCAGTGGCAAAGGCCCGGTTGCTTGGGTTGAAAATTCCGGACGGTCCAACATACAATGGCAAGCACATTCGTTCGGTTAAGACATACCCGGGTGATCCTAACCACCTTAACTTCCTTTCCTACAGTAAATTATTCAATTCCCACCAGTATAAAAACACAAATATAAGCCCAATATATTTTGATCTAAATATTTTATCCAAATTACCCTCAAAATGTGTTTGAAAGAAAGTCACGTGTAGAGAGTGAACTGTGGGAAAAAGAGTAGCAGTCATTTTAAAAATTCACAACGGTCTCTCACAAAAAAGATGCCTTGTCCCCTCCACTATTTAACTTATTTTGTACTTGAATATGTAGTTAGGTTCTTTTAAATAACATCGGCCATCTGAAATTAAATGGAGTGAAATCTTTCTTTGGACTTATGCAGCTGATTTGGATTTTCTGGGTGACAGCAACGCGGTAGTTAAAAAGAAGTGATTAAATTTTTGTTTGAAAACTGTTAAGAAATATATTTATGAATAAATATGGATGAAACCAAGAACCAAGAACAAGCGTTATGAAGATGTTGACATATTAAAATACCTAGTAGTTATGCTAACAGATGGGAATTCAAATCAGAGAGGTACAAAACAGCATCATTGCAGGTATTACTTTATTATTCAGTTTGTAAGATGTTGTAGTCTTGGTTTTTTTCTCTAAATATTAAATTGGAAATATATGCACCATATTGTTCCCTAATGTGTGTGTGTGTGTGTGTGTGTGTATGTGCGTGCGCGCGCACACACACCGTCCATAAATCCCTAGATGACTTAGAAAGCTGAAACAGTGCACACTTACAGTATAGAAAAGGACCTAATGAAGCAGGATTTCCTGATTTTATTTATTTTATTTAATACATATATAATTTATTTATTTTACTCTTACTTTAATCACTTTTACATAATAACTTTTGTAAATTATATTTTATATATTACAAAGTCCAATCTCCCTTGAGCTTACCAATTGAAGGTCGAATTCAGGCCTATAAACAATTAACTACAAAACTAAAATTCTACCCATTGTTCTTTACGAATCTGAAGCGTGGTTTCTAGATCCGTACCAATAAAATAAATTTAGCAAACCAGCTAACTGTGCTTAACGTTACTTGTGTAAAAAAAATTATTTCTCGAAGAAACGTTATTTACCTATTCATGTGAATACGAAACAACCAAACTAACCAAAATATAATTTATCTTTGGATTCGATATATAAGTCAATTCTGTATATTATCATTTGGTTTTGAAGTTGATTTGGCGATTAAATTAAACACATTATTAATTCACTATACATTAAATAGGAGAATGCACCATTGAACGCGTGGTTTAAGACAGCATTTTTGTAAGACCATCAATTTTGTATAGCTTATGTCCATCCTGCTAGTATAAGAAACATAAGATGAGAGAAAATCCTGACTAAAACAGTTAAGAATTTTTCTAGTTTATTAAGAACATACAACCAAACCTTTGAATATAAGGAATAATAGAGATGAAGGATTAGATTTAGTATTTACTACCTGCATCTAAGTTGACTAAATAGATAAAAACATAGCTGTAGTCCAATGTTGAACATATTTTTTGTAGTCAATATTGGTAACATTTTACTATATTATTACTGTTATTTAATAGTTATTGATATTATTCATCAAAAATATCCGCTGAAGATTCCATAACCAGTAGTGTGAATAATTTAAAGTTGATCTAATAACTAACTGACTGTCAGATAAGACTCTTCCCATGACCATCGTACTTAATATTATTGTAGCATAAATTGGCTAGTTATGCCAGATATTTTCAAGAACGACAATGCGAGTTTGGAAACTCATTAAGAATTATATTATGTAAATAAAAACCTTCCGATATTTTTTTAGAAAATTTAAGAATCAACAACTAATCGTATCTTTAATGCGAATCATACTTTTATTACATTTTAAGTATATAATGAGCTACATTTATCAACCTGTAATTTAGGAAAGAGAAATAAACTATATTATTTATCGGTGACCTGGCGGTCTAGGGGTAAGGTGTCAGACTTCTGTGCTGGCGGCCGGGGTTCAATCCTCGGTCCCGGCATAGATTTATCTGATTACCAAACCCTTCCTTCACCTCTGACAAGACATCTTGTGAATGTGAGGAATGCCAGGCCTCCACCGTGGTTCGGATTCCACGTTAAACTGTAGGTCCTCCATTTCATCTCACAATCACCCTACCATTACACATTAGCGTAAGTGCGTATAACCCGAACGGGTAGTAAGACGTGATGATAATAATAATAATAATATATTATTTATCCATCAAAAATAATTAATGATATAAATTTGAAACGACCCTTTTCAAATTCATGGTCGGAAAAAATATAATCCAAGTGCAATGTATTCCCCATTAGTCAGGCGAAAGGATATGACGTCACCAATGAAATATTTAATCACTTCCCGACAGTGTAGAAGTGCACATTGTTGAGCCATGTTTTCAGGCTGGTAAATAACCCAATGGCGCCCCTGGTGTCCGGTGTTGGTAGGTGGAACAGCCTCACACTTGCACTGCTGGTGAAACTTTAATTTTAGATCGAGTTTTTCGGTGTTTCAGACAGATGCCAACGTCACAGTTGCACCGCAAATCCTGTTTTT
This sequence comes from Timema poppense, assembly GCA_902141375.1. NCBI lineage: Eukaryota > Metazoa > Arthropoda > Insecta > Phasmatodea > Timematidae > Timema > Timema poppense. Next base: position 388,418 of record CABFOV010000012.1, on the reverse strand, counting down.
AAATATATAAACAGTCTGGGAAGACCAAAATAGTCAAATGTAGCTGATAAAATTGGACTCAATAATTTAGATTAGGTAGTAAAAGAGCCACAAACAATTTTGTTTATTTACCATGAGTTATCTCGGTGAAATGACCATAAATATATACATTTATATCAACATGGTTTCATTATAAATTGTAATGTTGTCATAACGTTTACTAAATAAAGAACCCACTATTTTAGAAATTAATTTATTTTCCCTTTATTTCAACTAGATATCTCTGTCCCTTATTATTTTTTATTTTTATTGCTATCAACAAAATTATGTTAAGATAAAATGTAGGTAGATTATCTAGCCCACTGGACTCAAACTCAATAATTTAGTGCAAGGGTCAGATTCACAGACTCGGGCCGTTTGGTGGACCACATAAGCACGTTTGCTTAAACATACTCTACACTTTTAAGCGAATCTTACTACCCATCTGGACTATGCGTATTTTAATCATTCTATTGGGTAAGGGATAAGGAGTATATAATGTAGAGAAAATGTAGCCACATTTGGATGACGGGAATGTGGGAATCCACCTAGGAAAAATCACCCTCTGTACATCTAATAATTGTAATTCGAAACGAGATCTGCTCGACACTGACAAACTAGACCAGAATAACCTGACGTTTAATCTGCATGCCCACCGATGAAGGTCTATACCTAGCTATTTGATATTACTATGCTATACTATACAAATTATAGCAAGCATTTACCAAAATGTGAAAGTGTGCAGGCCTATTTGTATATTATATATACAAAGATAAACAGGTGGGTTTGTATGTTTGCGAAAAAGTAGAGAACCACTGAATCGATTTATAAAAGGACTTTCATTGATGTGTTCCTGATACTCATTGTACTAGCATTGGCTATATATTTTTCTGTACTGGGTCTTCAGAATTTCAATATCGGTTTCGGTACACGCCAGCTGTGCCGCGTTGCGTGCATATATTACATATGAAAGTTTATGTGAGTCCGCATGTTCGTTTATGGCTAAAGAAACACTGAATCGATTTGGACGATTTTTTTAAATATTATGTAAAAATTGTCCGCAATAGTTTAAAGTTATTAATAATTTAAAGACCTATATATTTAGGGGTATGAGCAGTGGCGTTAAAACTTAAAACTAACTTCATTGTGTGTGTGTGTGTTGTGTGTGTGTGTGTGTGTGTGTGTGTGTGTGTGTCCCTCCACTAGGTCGGATCCGGACAAATGGGCTCCAAAAGTAAACACCCTTTTTTTTCTTTTAACATTTTTTTTCACTTTTTATAGCATAATGCAATGCACTTTTTTCTTTTTGATTAAAAAGTGATGATTAAAAGCAAAAGATGCACTCTTTGATTATGCGCAACTTCATATTTTATTTAAATGTTCTTTGTCTTGCATTGCAATAGCTAGGTTAGGTTAGTTTAGGTTAGGTTAGTTTAGGTTAGTTTAGGTTAGGTTAGGTTAACTTTATAAATGTGAATTAAATAAGCTTACTCTACTAAGATTTTTTTTAAACAGCTCCAAAAATGAATATTTACGTAATTGAAAAATATATGATGTGCACTGAAAAATATGATTAGTTGAAAAATAAAGTTCATGTTTAGTTTCTACCCATCACTTTTTAATTTTAATTGAAAAAGTTAAAAATAGGATAGAAAAGTGTCCAGTTGTCCTTGACCGCCACCAGGTTTATTATTTTTAACGCTATGATAAAACCAATCAAAAGTTTGGACGGATTTAGTTTTTAAATCTACGTTCATTGTGAGCTTGACAGTTTATATCACGAGATGACAGTTATCTATATAAAAAAAAAGTTTATCTAAGCGACGCTGGGCACTTACAGTTTGTACCATTTAAAGCTCATCCCTTAGCACCATGGCAGGCAAAGTGCAAAAAGCAGAGATAAACAAGAGGAGTTGACTATTTATGTACGAACCTTCATCTTTATCATTTATAGAGGTAAATTTGGGCGTATAGTATTTTTTATGCTCTCTCACTTTATTTTGGTCGGTAAGTCGTGCTCTGTTCTACTTTAAGTTAAATGATAATTAGAGTATTTTCGTGCAACTTACACAATGTGTGTTGTTAAATCATGCGCATTATAGTATCACATAAGTTGGTATTTCGTGTATTGTCCTACTGTACGTTAGTTCAGTGTTCCGCAAACGATGGTGGCGCTACATACGGTGTAACGCGGCTGCATCAAGCATTGATGTTCTATAAGAACACGATAAGTAGATACAAGTGGCAGCTGTACAGACCAGTAGCCGGGTACTTTTTTTTCCCTGCAAAAGGTCGGGTCGTTTTGATTCTTAGATAATATATTTGATAGTTCAGAGTTATAGTGAAATTTCCAAGTTATCAAAACTGGCGCCCCCCCAATAGATCCGCCATCTTGAAAGAATGGCGACCAGAACCGTTTTTTTATTTTGTGTGTGCAATATTTATTTCTTTTTGGGTCCTAGGATAAAAATAATATAACTCTTACAAAGGACACAATATTCTACAACATTCGTCTAAAATAAATTTTTCTTAGTCAAATTGATACCGAGCTGCAAAACTGTAAATTGGAGCGGATTACTAAAAATTCCAAGTAGGCTCTGTTTTGACCTGAATTTTCAGTGTTCTTGACACGAGAGAGGAAATGAGAGCGTGTACAGCCCTTCTTACGTTTTAACCGTCAGAAGACTACCTTAACTAGAAAAACAGTTCGTTTACAGTTACTTGGAATGACATAGAGCCTGAAATACATTAGTTGAAAATACCGCGTTCATTTATTCCAAAATGATAGCAAAAAAAAATACCTATATCAAAAGTAAAATCGGTGTGAGTGACGATTCAATCTTCAGATTTTTCTTTATGAAACCTCATCGTGGTGTGAACAAGAAAAACAAGTAAATAAAAGTCAATTTTTGTGTGGCATATATGACCAGAAAGGACATGACATTCAGGTTTAGTCGCCTGTATGTAGACTATTAGTCGCTCTATTGGCACAGAACGCTTCCCAGGATACACCATAAGAGGTTGTCTATACCTCGTACCCGCAATGCGATCATTTGACGACGCTATGGAGCTGGTGTGAGCCTTAACCTTACCTAAGTCTAACTAAACAAACCACGGTGAACGTTGGTATCATACCCCTGACGAGAAAATTATCCAAAGTACCAGCCGTGAATCGAGCCCAGGACCCCTAGAGTTGTAGCCAGGTGCACTTCCCGTTATATATGTAATTATTAATACCCACTAATAATGAAAAAGTGAGTTTAAAACGGAAAGTTCAAGAAATTTTTAGTAATCCGGTCCACTTTAAAGCACTGACACTCATTATTATTATTATTATTAGCACCGCGTCTTACTACCCGTTCGGGTTACACGCACCTACGCTAACGTGTAATGGTAGGGTGATTGTGAGATGAAATGAAGGACCTACAGTTTAACGTGGAATCCAAACCACAGTGGAGACCTGGCATTCCTCACATTCACAAGATGTCTTGTCAGAGGTGAAGGAAGGGTTTGGTAATCAGATAAATCTGTGCCGGGACCGAGGATTGAACCCCGGCCGCCAGCACAGAAGTTTGACACGTTACCCCTAGACCAACAGGTCACCTCACTGACACTCAGTAGATACTTGACTAACAAAAAAAATAAAATTAGACAAATGTTGTGGGAAATTATGTCATCTGTAAGCTTTATAATAAATATGTATACCTTAGGAAACAATTGGGAAGAATGCATTGAGAGAAAAAACAGTTTTGGCTGCCATTTTTTAAAGATGGCGGCGCAGGTTAAAAACTTTGAATTTTTTTTTAGGACCTCTGACACTCAAAAATATCCAAAAATCAAAACTACCCAATCTTTTACAGAGCAGGGGCGTTTTTTCGTCTCCTGAAACTGGACGAATACGTCATCCGCATTTCTTACTTAGTCGTATTAGTATTGAAAGTACGTTTGTCAAAATCAATAGCTTTCGTGCGAAGTTAGAGTTATGTTTTGCGCAAATTACTAATGTTTTGAACGAAATGTTTCTTAAATGTTAAGGAACCGGGTAGAAAAAATAACTCAAACCTTTAATCTTTGATTATTTTAAATTATTGCAAAAAAAATATTAGTTTCTAGTTTCTTAATTTTTATTTAGCGTACAACCCTTTAACTGGGTCCATAATAGATCTTTTTCTGTCGCGGCGCGTACCCAAAACAAAACAAAGCGCCGTAAATATTTTATTCTTGTAAAAAAAGGCCTCGCTAGATTTTCTATTTAAAGGTTTACTCGTAAAAAAACTATCAACTTGATCGGTGTTTAGTTCTAATCAAAACGAATAGACATATTTCCACTTCACACCGCGATGATGACCTTTAAGACGACCCCTCTCCCAGCTCTCTATATATTTGTTTACAGTATCACTTTGCCTAAGTATAACCAAACACAAATCAGAGCTTACATGGTGATGTAAACAAAGAATGATTTACAGATGAGTCACCGCGCGCATAGCAGAAAAAGATAAGCCATTGGGTACACAGCAGTAAAACTAGAAATTCGTTTGTAAAATAGGGTTTTGTTTGAAAGCTACTTTTTTTTTATCATTGCGTATTACTAACCGTTTGGGTTGTACGCTTATGTACTGATTACGCTAGTGGTTTTAGGAATGAGGAAGGTTTAGTTTAGCTACTTTAGAAAATAACTTCAGTACACCCGACTGAGATACGAGCTATGATCTCCCGTCATAGGCAGTTAAGTCTATTGCGATAGAAGTGCCTTAAACAATGCGGCCACCGAAGCAGATGTGTACTTAATTTCAATATAATGTATATTATATATGTGTAATTAATATTTTTATGTATATATAATATGCAATTTAATATTCCCGTTGGATATAAATTAAAGGCTAACTGTTTACTGAATCTCACAACTTTATAATACATACATAGCTTCTAAAATAGCAATGACGAAATTACTAAACGAGTGAACTTCCCATTGTGTCTAAATATAAATGGTTAATACAGTCCAATTTTCATTAAAAGGTGCTTATCTGACAGCTATAAAAAGTTACTAGACCTATTTTCACGCGTGCATACGTCAAGTTATGTGACCTAACGCGGTCACTTTTGATAAAGATTATCAAAACTTATAAAAAAAACACTAATAATATAGTAGAATGTTACCGATGTTGGCAGTAAAAATAATGTAGTATATTATAAAAGGTTTTTTCTGATGAAAACTGGACTGTGTAGTAGTTTTTCCACTCGGGTATGTCTCGTCTCATATGTGCATATCCCGGCTGGCTGTCCATTAATAATGTGTCAACAGAGGCACTACATACATCCTCTCACTTCCCTTCTAGTCCAGTGGAATCCGGAGCTAGCGAGCTATCTTTGCACCGTTTCGCATGACTGCCTCACTCAGTACATCTGGGAACGGAGATAGGGCTCCACTATTCCCCAAAATAAAACAAACAGGACTTTCTCGTTAACTTCCTCCAACTTTAAGTGCCGAGTTAATTCACAGTGATGAATTTTCGTCGTCATCTTATGACAGCAATCGTTTCTTAAATTAGTCCAAAACTACACAAAAATAATACCGTTCCTCAACAAACATTCATGTAATTATATTTATATGTTTGTAAGATTTGATCATAGCATTTATTACTAAATAAACAAATAGAGAATTAAATTATTTCCGTTTTATGTTTATGTCATATTAAAATATGAGATAATTTGGTTGTTTAAAAATATCATTCTATATTTTTGTTTGTACTATAATTTCTTTGATGATGACACAATCCGTATTTAATGGAAAATTTGTAATTGAATAAAAATATTATTTTAAAAATCATACAATTTTCGTTTCGAGATTAATTAAAATGTTTCTGGTATTATGTTTTAAAATTAAGTAATTTTTTTATTCAAATTAAGATCCTATTTTTATTTAATAGAAACATTTTATCTAAGTTAGATTATTGTGCCTTAAATTCCAGTAAAACATTTACTAACGCAAAAAAAGATAAGTCAACTATTTTTGGGGAAGAAAATATTAATTTAAATGACTTTTAAAGGAGTGCAAGGACACATTTTAACGTCACGCACATTTGAAGTTACTATGTGCTTTCTGTAGGCTCGTTTTAAAAAATGAAAAATAATTCTATTAATGGAATACCAACATACTAATATTAAATTATTTTAGGAAACGTAATATTTACTTTACGTTTACCATTTTATAATTAAAAGCGCTTTTATTTTATTTCCACTTGCAACCTTTTATTCAAACGAAAATTGTATTGACAAAAGTTTTTTTTTTAAATTCATTTGGTCCTTTATGTTGGCAACAACTCATCCTATAATATTTTAGTTCAAAAACAGACGATGATTTCACTGAAAACGTCAAAGCTTCGAAATGGAAAAAAAGTATTAAAAAAAACAATACACAAGGCGCAAAAGTGTCAGTCAAAATATAAAAATATAGTGTGTTTAGAAATGTGTCAGAAAAATATAAATGTAAAAGTCAAATTGCTTCAGGAGATGATTTTTGATTACTTAAAAGCATCGTGGATTATTTAGATCGTTCAGGTGAACATTTACTTGCAAAAATAAATTGAGATTGAGATGAGAATTCGACGTAAACATTTTATTGGGAAGCGAGAAAAGGACACAGAAAAACATAAAATTTACCTCCATTTGAAAAAACAAAACATTGGCACGTATTATTAATGAGTGTTTATATTTAGTATATAGATTAGTCTGTTTTATAACCCACCTCGGTGACGTAGTTGGCTAACGCGCTTGTCGTGTTGAGCTCGACTGCTGAGGACGGGGAGATCGAGGTTCGAATCTCGGTCGGGGAACTGGAAATGGTTTTTCCTAAATGGTTTGCCACTCTCCCTTCACGCAAATGCGGGTTCACTTCCTCTAATTCAACCTTCCCAATTCCTAATCAATTATCTTAATTAGTACTTAAAAGCGTATAACCCGAACGGGTAGTAAGACGCGGTGCTAATATATATAGTTTATTTTATACCTTTTAACTCAAAGGGAGTTCTCTTAATTTGAATGTATTCCGATGCTTTGTGACTTGCTATCCTTCGGGAATAACCGTTTATTTATGCAAATATGAACTGGTTATATAAGGTAAAATTTAGAGTTACTTTTCCTGCATTTGCAGAAAGAGAGAATTGGATAATTATTTTTAGGAACAAGATGAGAGATTCTTCTTCCTTATTAATGACAAAAAGATAAGATTGACAGCTTTACACACGTGGGTACTAGTGGATAATAGATAATCAGTCTCTTCTTGTAGAAAATGCATTTTTAATTAGTCAATTCGACATAAGAGTTATTAGCGGCCTTATCTAAGGATGAAATGCGTATTAAAACTAAGTTCCAGAAATGAGATGGAAAGGGGGTGGTAAATCTACATTGATAAATAATTGGTATGAAACCACCATTAGTGTATTTATCTGAGATATATATATATATATATATTAGTCAAAAACTGCCAAGTACATAAAATATAGGAAAAACAACTTAAGACACACGTCCACTGGTTCAGGTGGGGAAATACCACTAAACTGGTCTAGCTTAAGGCTGCGTCTACCCCTTTTGATTTTAATTCTAATGTAAATATTGAGGTGATGTTTTTCTGGGAAAATTGCCTAGATTTCTAAAACTTATTGTTTGTTCTAGGCCAAATATCGTCGGGAACTTTTCACCACTTCACCATTTTTGTTAAGGTTTTATACCAAATCACTAAGAATTCAATAAATATGTGAAAAAAACTCCCACGTAACAATGCAAATACTATGCAAGGTCTCCAACAATGTTTTTATTAGAGCTATGAATTATTAATTTTTAGAAAACAAAGATATTATTTCTGTTGTCAACATCCCTTTTTCTCAACTAATACAAAGCCTAAAACAATGAATAATGTATCAGTGGATAGGATTTTTTACCGAATTCTGTTATAGCATACTCAGTTTACGTTAAAACACATTGTTTTTTTAAATTCAAGTTAAAAGAAAAATCTAACAATATTTTTGTATTAATTACCGAAAATAAACTCTTTGTTATTTTGTGTATACACATCGCTGAGTATTTAATTTCAACAACCCAAAAAAAGATTAAATCATTTTGGTGGCGAAGGGGG
>CABFOV010000012.1:349132-380220 GCA_902141375.1 Timema poppense | reverse complement strand
GGGGAGGGGAAGGTTGAATGTGCGGAAGTTTATCAAGAGTTTACTGGTTAAATAATATTGATACTGTATAAATAAATAAAACGTGAAAGGTGCAACGTTAAAGCGTTACTCAATCAACTCTGAGTGACATTTTTGGTTCGAATCCTGAGGAGGGCGGGTGGTGAGGGGAACCAGACGGTTTTTTAATCTTTATTTGGGGGGAAGGCAGGTAAGATAAAATCAATTCAGAGATCACTACAAATATGGCAATATTATCTAGAAACCCTTAGCTTTTGTTTATCTCCTAAAAAAAAAAGCCAGTAAATAATAAGTTGTAATGTATTTAACGTGTTAAATTTCTGAACACACAATGCAAGACCTACAAACTAACTTGAACTAGAACAGCACGTCCAAAACCACACCTCCCAGAGCGAGGAATTAATAGTTCACTTTGTATTAGGCGGACGAACACATACAAAAACAATCAATTAATTTAGTTACATGGATCTAGGATCGAGCCACTATAACAAAATTTAAAACCATTTGAAATATTAGGTCAAGTTCTAATTTAGAACTAGAATAGATGGGATCTGACGAAGTCTAACATCCAGGGTTTAAATGGGAGTGTAGGGTGCGCAGGTTAAGGGAAAAATTGTAACAGTTTTTTTTATATATATTTTTTTTCCCCAAATAAATAAAATATTCATACAGTAAAAACACGGTTTAATTTTCTTCACATGGGGATAACAGATATTTAATATCTCTCAGGGGTGTTTTTTTACATCCATTAATATCTCCAGCCTGTGGTCTGGCTCAGTTTTTTATTTAAGTAATATATTTTTCCACTACCGGCTTGCTAGGCCTGTCATAGCTTAATCTGTCCGAAGACTAGGACAGGCACAACATCTATGCCCCGGTCGTATAAGTTATCAATGTGAGAGGGTAAGACCCTATTTTCATCAATGATACATTTTCGACCATACCGGTAATCAAACCCGGGACCTTTTGATCAGTAGGCAGATACGCTACTGACTGAGCTAAAGTGTCGGACTCTCAAGGGTGTCCTCGAGTTTAACGATAGATTTTCCTCTTCATTTAAAAAAGTTTATCATCTAAAGCCGCTATGCTCATGATAGATATTCAACAACCGTTGATCTTAACATGTGAAGAAAATTAAACTATGTTTCTACTGTAACAATATTCGATTTATTTTTCCATAAAAAAGTGTTTATGTATAAACTGCAAAGGTATTGCTCTTACCTCTTTATAACCTTAATCCAAACCTTCGAGAAGAACTTTCTAATCAACAGGGTTATTCGATTGTGAGATCTTTGAATTTATTTTGAGGTCTGACTTGTTGGTGACAACAGACGCGATTTACTCTCTGGTCACGTCCGAAACGGATTCAAGTCTTTGTGACCTGTGACTTCACTGTCACTTCCAAACCTCACATATCACTGCGTCATCCGACAGAGATTTCCTACCCGGAGCGACACGATCGAATACTCTAATCCGAACAGTGCAACCAACCGCTACCGCTTCGAGGAGAGTTAAGCCCCGCAGCCTTATTTTCATAATAAACCCGTTATTTGAAAAGTGGAAACTCATGGAGCCATAGTAGCAGAAATAAAAATAATACAAACTATATTTACATTATTAACCAGTTTAAATAATAATATAAAGAGAAAATACATAGTAATCTACCAAAAGAAAAACCTCCATGGCGTCAGCCTGAAAGCGATTTATACCTTCTAAGCGGCCGCCTATGTTGGAAAAAATAGTTCCAACATTTGCTAATAGAATGTGCCATGGGGTCAGCTCAACGAACCCTACGGCCATTATCTCAGTTTACTAGATTGGAGCCGCTACTTTTTTTTATTCAAGTAGCTCCTCGTTTCTAATCATGAGGTTGATCCAGTCCCAGACCTACTGCTTCACAGAAAAAATCTTGGAGCGCCGGAAATCGAACCCGGGATTTCTGGATTTGTAGCTAGGAGCTCTGACCAATAGATAATAGGGAGTATTATTGGAAGATTGAGTTATTTTGAGTATTTAGTTAATAAATCAAATAATATTAATAATATGCTAAATTTGAGTAAATTTCAATCAATGTTGGAGGTCATGGGACTTTTAAAAGAAAAGGTTTAGTTGTAAACCTTGCGGGAGGATATATGGAAGGCTACTTACCAAGCTAATATTAATATATCTACAGTTTGTATCAAATAAAAGTTTATGAGCAGGTTTTAGAAGAAATATACACAAAAAGGTGAGGGAGGTTGTTTCTTTTTAGAAGCAAAATAAAGCAATAATACTTCAAACGACTTATCTAATCACGGGCCTACACTAAATTACTAAAAGAGACCATCCCATAACAAAATAACCAGAAAGTTAGATCAAGACAGACTTGAGTCCGTCAGCGACAAGTACTTTCAACTCAACGACAAGGACTTCCAGTCGTCTAATTAATCTAAAGCAAATGGCTGTAAGCCTTAGCCCATGTACAGTAGTCCCATGGTTTCTTTGGTGCTGAGTGAAAGCTGACGGCTTTGAAAAGTTACCAAACCAAGTTATGTATCACTACGCCGAACCAAATGATTTGCAAAAACATTTGTTTAGCAGCTGTCACTTCTGACAGTCAAAATGTAGGTATATACCTAAATGTTGACTGTCAGAAGTCAACTGTGAGCTGTCAGTTAGCACCAAAGAAGCCACGGGGCTACTGTATTTTGTATTATTTTTTAACTTCTTCACTTTAAGCATTAGCTTAAGACTATTTTTAATAGTCTCTTATCCTCATAGCTTTAATATAATATTAATAAGAACCACGCTGATTGTAATGTCAATCTGTCTCTTACCATCATTTCATTTTCACGGGAGTGTCAGACCATCAAGTTGTAAGATTATTAAGAGATTAAGGCGGAAGGAAAACCACGATCTAATTATACTGGTCTGGCTACTATTTAGTTCCAGTGCAAACCTGGAGTGTGTATTCTCTGTAAATTCAGAGTGCCATTTTAAAAATATGCATAAACATTACTCTTGTCCAACGAAGGATGTATGATGATATTCTTGATCAGAATGCAGCAACAAGTTATGAGATACCTAGAGCCCTTAAAAACAGCACACGAAATGAGCATGCGTGTTGGATGTCAGTTAGAGAGGGTCGTTGAATACGAGACGCTGCATCAGCATGTGCAACTCCCGAGAAGAGAAAAGGATATCTGGATATAAACGGACTCAACTCCAAGAATTAATAACCGTGGAAAATACCAAAATGAACGTTGCAGTTCTGGATGAACAAATTAGAACTATGGAAGCTATTGTTGTTTTAAATAATATCAATAACGAATATTGTATTAGTGCGTTCCCAATGTTATTTTTGTTCTAATTTTCCTCAATGTATTTCAACGAATCTTAAGATTTAATTGTATTTCAAAGATTTTCAATAGTAAATATTTAAAACATTTTACCATCTCAGTTTTTTGTATCTGTGTTTGAAATAAATTTTCACTTCATTAATAAAATTATTTTATGATTACATTTTTTTTAATCAAAATTTCAAGTGCAAGTACTTTTTAACAGTAATAATAGAATGAGTAAAAATAGTATCATTCAAGCTCAGAAAACGCTGAAAATCGCCTGGAAAATCTGGAATTCCCAGGGAATTTTTTCCCCCCAAGCTTGAGCAGACAATCTGCCTTGTACTATATTCCAGTTTGATTCCTTACATATCATGTGATTCGTGGATGGATTCTAAATTAGAGCTGTATCAGATTTATCTACGTATGCGCTGTCACCTTGATGTATTCTATACTCTTAACAGTTGTGACGGTAATCATGTGACCAAGTGTATATTCGTCCAAATTGTCGCCAAAGAAGACAATGCACCCATCACACACCCTCGAGTCCAAGGATGGAAGCAAACGCGATAAGGTACAGACACTTTAAAAAAAAATTATAAATATAATTATATTTCTAGCCTCACACCTAAGACTGAGTGAAGAGGACTAATACTGAGTGAAGAGATTGAAGATGACTAAGACGAGAGTAAACAAAGTTTCCCGATAATAAAATAGATGTTGGAGGGAGTCAGGACTGATCTAAGGTTTATTGAGGTTATATACAATGTGAAAATGAGTGTGGGGGGAAAATGCACTCTTGAGAAGGATATATTATAGAAAATATTAATTAAAACCGTATATATCAAGCCATAGCACATAACCGACTATTTAAATATAAGTCAATAGTGAAGTGAAAAAAATTTGTGATATTTTGTTTTGTTTGTACCTACCCCTTACACTTATGGTGGGGATGTTGGGAACGCAATAAAAGGTAAGTTTTTTTTTGCAGTTTTAATATCAAAACTTTTTTGATCAAAATAAATCAAATATTGTTTCATTACAAACATATGAGTTCAATCTTCTTCACATGTTTACCACAAAAGTTCTTGAATATCTGTCAAGGGTGTCTTGGAACTTGATTACAACTTTTTCTCTTCATTTAAAAAGTTTGTCATCTACTACCGTTTATGCTCATGATAGATATTTGTCAACTGTTGATGTAACCATGTGAAGAAAGTTAAACTCTGTTTCTACTAGAGCAATATTTAATTTATTTTGGCAAAAAAAAAAAATGCTATAAAAATTCTAAAATTATTGAACTTTTTTTCTCGCGTTCCCTAAATCTCTAACTTTAGGTAAAAGTGGAAACACATTTCAGTTTTAGTGAGCTCAGTAAGTTGTGAACCAAATATCTGGGTTCATAGTGGTTTACTATAAGTGGAGTTGACTGTATATTTAGATAGTGACGCCTTAAACACCGTGTCCACCAGACTGTGTAGTTCCAAACTCAAGAAAAATTGAAAGGTGACACTTTTAATGTCTACGTAGTGAAACCTAGGCCTGTATTTTTAATCAAAAAAATGTAGAGCCTAATGATTTACTCCACGTGACTACTAGGAAATGCATATTAAAGGGGAATTCACGCGTACGCTGAAATTTGAAAACAGTACAGCTGTTTACACGCTTGCGGAAAGATGGGAATCTTTGTTTACCCATGATGCATTGAAACTTCAAACATAAAGATGTAAATATTACAATCAATGCTAGTTACTGTACGGTATTTAAAATAAAATGAAATTCTTTACTTATTGCCTAGGTTTGATTTTATCATCGATAAACCTCATGGCTTCCAATAAACTGTCGTTTTTAAATCATCAATTTTGAGATACACCATCGTGAGAATGTGATGTGTTTATAAATAACGGATGTTTGAAAGTTTGCGCATGCGCTGGATCAGGTCTTCTTAACGGGTTTTCATTAGAAGCATTGGAAAGGTTGAAATTATCTATACTCGAGCAGTTCGGGCGACGCTGGCCAAGCTGACGTCTTGTGATTAGATTAGAACTGTCACGTGACCAAATATCAGCATTGCTCGCGTTTTACAGGAAACAAGTGAACCCACCGTTAAACTCAACCAAGACATTGTTTACCCTTTAAATAAACAGTTAGGTAATTATTTAGGGTAGTTATTTGGAACATTGGTTTTACATCCATAGCGAGACTCAAGCATTATACATTATGACAACCTATTCAGGTAGCTAAAAATCCAAGAAACTTAGACTGTGTAGACTTGGTATTGACCACCGTTCTTTGGGAAACCTTAAGTTACGGTATTGATACTGGATATATTGTGAGACAGACGTATTAAACTGCGTGATTGCAGGTACGGAACGATACCAAATGAAGGATCATAAAAACCTTACATTTTGTTTAAATAACAAAGATATTAGCGAATGTGGCTGATTAAGATAAAAGAAAAACTTTCAGCTTTCTGAGGATTACGTGGTAAGCAATTATGCTATTTAATGAGCCATGTTGTCCCTTTATTTTTAAGTATGTATATGTAACAGTGTATATTATTTCATTTATTTTCATTGGTTAAAGTTAATGCTTATTTTTTTATTCTAATTCCGTAACAATGCCTTTTTACTTAACTCTGTGCGGTTCAACGTACCACTTTTTTTTTAATCTTTTTGGTGAGTGGTTGGTATTTAATTTGCTTCCTTGTTTATTTTTCAAAGTTTCTTCTCCTTACATCTTGTTTAGTTTTGTTCTTTAGTGTAGTTTTCGAGAAAATCTATGTACTTCCCCGTAACATTTATTTATTCTTTTAGTGGTTGGTTAGCATTTAATTTGTTCCATAATTTTTTTCAATTTATTATTATAATTGTTTGTTTAGTTTTGTTGTCGAGTGTAGTTATTTTTTTCTTTTAGTTGTTGGTTAACAAATAATAAATTTTTCGTGTATTATTATTATTGTTGTTTGTTTAATTTTGTCTTAAGTGTAATTTTCTTTTATTTTGGTACTTAGTAATAATTAGTCTAAAAGGAAAAAGTTAGGTAATTCTACTGTTTGCTCTGTATCAACTTCTTTTTTCGATCTTTCTTTCTCTCTCTCTTGCTCTCTCTCTCTCTCACACACACACACACACACACATATATATATATATATATATATATATATATATATATATATATATATATATATAAATAATTTACATTTGAATAATAATGTCAGGCTAGTGTATGAGCAATTAGTCTCAACGTTCTGCTAAGACTACGGTAGCAAAAATTTCTCACCGAGAATAAACTTTTGCACAGACATAAATTCGACTGCGCGAGCAAGTTGAGCGCCAAGCGGAACTTGGAATGTTTAAGCCTCAGGAGTCGACTATTGAGCACCGACGGGCTGGTACTAAGCACCGAGTGGAGCTTCGAGCGTCTAAGACTCAGAAAGAGACAATCGTGCACCAACGGATAAAATCTGAGCACCAAGTGGAGCTTTGAGCTTCTGAGATTCAGAAAGAGACAATCGTGCGCCAACGGATAAAAGCTGAGCGCCGAGTGGAGCTTCGAGCGTCTGAGACTCAGAAAGAGACAATCGTGCGCCAACGGATAAAAGCTGAGCGCCAAGTGGAGCTTCGAGCATCTGACACTCAGGAGGAAACAATCTTGTACCAACGGATAGAAGCTGAGCACCAAGTGGAGCTTCGAGCATCTGAGACTCAGGAGGAAACAATCTTGTACCAACGGATAGAAGCTGAGCGCCAAGTGGAGCTTCGAGCATCTGAGACTCAGGAGGAAACAATCTTGTACCAACGGATAGAAGCTGAGCGCCAAGTGGAGCTTCGAGCATCTGAGACTCAGGAGGAAACAATCTTGTACCAACGGATAGAAGCTGAGCGCCAAGTGGAGCTTCGAGCATCTGAGACTCAGGAGGAAACAATCTTGTACCAACGGATAGAAGCTGAGCGCCAAGTGGAGCTTCGAGCATCTGAGACTCAGGAGGAAACAATCTTGTACCAACGGATAGAAGCTGAGCGCCAAGTGGAGCTNCAGGAGGAAACAATATTGTGCCAACGGATAGAAGCTGAGCGCCAAGTGGAGCTTCGAGTGTCTTGAGACCCAGGAGGAAACAATATTGTGCCAACGGATAGAAGCTGAGCGCCAAGTGGAGCTTCGAGTGTCTTGAGACCCAGGAGGAAACAATATTGCACCAACGGATTGTAGCTGAGCGCCAAGTGGAGCTTCAAGCGGCTGAGACCCAGGATGAGAATATCGAGCACTGGCAGGATGATGCCGATCTTCTAGCCTTATTTAAAGCCTACTAATCGAGCGAACAGTGAGATGCAAGGCTTGAACAGCATCGTTTTAGATAAACTAATTTCATGAGGGTTAATTTTGCTTCCATGCGAGAGGCCGCATTTGACTAAAATCCTTTAATCGAATATATTGTTCATCCTGTAATTAAAATCATTAAGAACAAGTGACAGATATGGTGCGGCGATTACTTTCCTAACCAGATACTGTATTAGACCAAGTGTTGATGTCATGATAAGGATGGTCGTGGTGTTGGTGAGTTCCGACAGACCTTGTTAATAATTATTATTATTAGCACCACGTCTTACTACCCGTTCGGGTTATACGCTTTAAGTACTAATTACGCTAATGAATTAGGAATTGGGAAGTTTGAATTGGAGGAAGTAAACCCACATTTGCATGGAGGGAGAGTGGAAAACCATTTAGGAATAACCACCCCCAGTTCACCCGACCGAGATTCGAACCTCGATCTCCTCGTCCTCAGCAGTCGAGCTCAACACGACAAGCGCGTTAGCCAACTACGCCACCGAGGCGGGTGACAGACGTTATTAGCGATAGGTTCACCTGCAGATTAGTTTGACGCATGTCTCAAGGCATCTTTACTATGGGAGAGGTTTATAAAAATGAATTTGACCACAAATATAAGAATGAAAATCCTTAACGACATATCATCTCCAACATATGCAGTTGAACTGCTGAAAGTAGGAAATGATCGACTAAAGACGGACGCGGAAAGACAAACAACATTTGCAAACAATTTATGTAACATGGTGTATCCTGTAGAGGAGCTCATTGTAATGGTTCACCCCAATATTGACAATAACATAGGCGATTAATCTGGTTGTGTGAAAGGGCCTTAAAAGATCCTAAAAACGATACTGTTGGCCTGATCAATCTTATGATTTTAGAACATTATTTCGGGTGAGACAACATCATTTCTTTTAACTAGTACTGTAATTGACCACGAGCAGAGCGTTTCTTATCCAGTATTATTCCTGAACACTCTAGAGATATCAAGAGTACCCTCTCATAAGTGTGAGTATGGGTGTTCCTATATTATTGATGCGCAGCCCCGACGAACCCAGACTCTGTAACGGTACTAGATTACGCATCACTAGAGTCGGGACAAACATCATCAGAGATATAATTTTTAAGATACCACCTAAGGGAGAAAAAAGAAAATCCCCATATCCCGTAATCCCATAATACCGACGGACCTATCGTTTCAATTCAATTGTATCCAATTCCCCTTTGAGCTGGGATCCACAATATATATTAACAAATCACAGGAACAAATTCTAAAAATTGCGTTTAACATGTGGAGACGCCTTTATTTTCTCAAGGGCATCTACGTTGCTTGCTCGCGGGTCTCTAGCGATCACAATCACTATATTCAAGCATCCGGAAGGTAAAACATATAATGTAGCCTATAAATATGCTCTGCTGTGAACTTTCTTACGATTTTTTTTCCTTTTAAAACCATGCTTTAAACTTAAAGGTCACCTAGCTCGGTAGTTTGGAGCTCTGTTAAAACATACATAATATCTTCTTTTTTTATATTTTAAAGTTAGTAATTAAAAAAAAGCGTTGGTTTTTTTTTACTGTAAGAGGGGATTTAGTTTTGAGGAGAGCATTGAAACTGTATTTAGTTAAGGAGTTAATATGAAGCTGATTAAATTGTGTTTCAAGGTTTCGGTGACTTTTATTTTTGTTCCCCGTTGCGATTAAATGCGGTTAGTTAAAACTTTCTAAAGTTTTAATACAAACGAAATATCACCGTTCCTCTTTCCTGGAAATCTATATAAAAGATACGAGGACAAAAGGTTTTTAATTAGTGCTTTATCTTTGTCCTGACGTTGCATTTAGTTTTTTTTGTAGATGTGGCATTTTTTTAAAAAAACTTTTGTTTTGTTAGAATATAACCATTGTGCTGGAATAATATTAACTAAATAACTATTTAATTAATATCAATAATTAAATTTATTTAAAAATCAAATTACTTTAACATCGTTATTTTTATTAAATTGATTTAAATATCAGTTATTTCACTTTCATTTTTCAGTCAATATTTATGTACCTATCAATTTTAATATTTATATTATTACTGTGGCTTCAATAAAAAAAAAGTTGGTAACATTTATTTTATTTGTAGTTATTTAAACACTTAATATTAAATATAGCATTAATTAAGAAAGTGTTTAATCAAAATGTCAATGTAAGACAAACGACCTACTATAGTTAGCACGTTTAAAAATGCCAACATTCTTTAAAAAATTAATACTGATTTAGAAATCATTGACGCTCCAAATTAAAACAAATAAAATAACCAATTGTTTAAGAGGTATATATGTATGTCTTTCAATTACTCTTTCTCAATTTTCGATACTTTCCGTGTTATTACTGTTTCTTTATTTCTCTCTGAATAAAGGTCTTACCTTTATTGTACAAACTTCTCTAAAGTTTTTTTTGTATCTTTACTAGTGGATCGGTGCAGAAAACGTTACAGATCATAGCACTAAAATGTATTCTAAACTAGTGGGAATGATTATACATAATTATTAAATCGGAATTTTTAGTTGAAGGTTTACTCGTCAAAGGGTATCAAATTTACATCTATTTTTAGCTTTGGGTGTTTAATTTCATGCAAAACTTGTATTTTTCCTCTTCAGAACACGATGAGAACATTAAAACCACAAACAGTACCTCTTTCTCTTTAAAGTCTTGAGGTGGGGATGTAGATGACAAGAGAAAAGGTACGTGTTTTTTGCAGTTTTTATATCAAAACATATTTTGGCCAAAACAAATCAAATATTACTTCAATTAAAACTTTGTTTAGTTTTCTTCACGTGTAGATGTCAATAGTTGTTGAGTATCTGTTATGGGCATAGTGGCATTAGATCTCAAACTTTTAAAATAACCTTTGCAAATTTTCAACAAATGTTGACATCATTATGTGAAGAAAATTATTATTATTATTATTATTATTAGCACCGCGTCTTACTACCCGTTCGGGTTATACGCACTTACGCTAATGTGTAATGGTAGGGTGATTGTGAGATGAAATGGAGGACCTACAGTTTAACGTGGAATCCGAACCACGGTGGAGGCCTGGCATTCCTCACATTCACAAGATGTCTTGTCAGAGGTGAAGGAAGGGTTTGGTAGTCAGATAAATCTTTGCCGGGACCGAGGATTGAACCCCGGCCGCCAGCATAGAAGTCTGACACCTTACCCCTAGACCGCCAGGTCACCGAAGATAATTTAACTCTATGTTTGTACTTGCAATATTCGATTTATTTTGACCCAAAAAAAAATGCGTTTCTATAAAAACTGCAAAAACATTTACCTTTTCTCAGGTCTTCTACATTCCCATTTTAACATAAATCATTTCGTTACATTAATTCACTAATTAAAAAGTGTATCCGACGACCTAGTTTCAATCAACGACACTTGGAGCGTGGTAAAATCTAACCACCCTTCCCCCCACTCAACTACCGCCTCCTCTCTTAACCTAAAGGAATGTTCGAAGCAGATAATTCAGCCGCGAGCAGCATGTCATAGGCCGGCTACCGATGACTGACTATGATGGATGATGAGGGTTTTCCCGAGTGAATGATTATTTGGATGAATGATCGTGATGACGTATCGTGCTATACAACCCGCTAATGATAGGTGACGTTTCAGTCCATGTCACCGTGTGTGTTAGTGATGCATGGATCACCAGTCAAGCGTGGCGAGAACCGCGTCATGGGTAGGGGAGCCACAACTTAACTTACTAACTTACAAATTAGCATGTTAGAGGGGTTGGGAAATTTGACGCGACCAATATAATATGTCTAGCCTTTTTTTTTACAGGGTTTTAATACAATCCGTTACATTCACACTAGTGGAGGAATGATAAATCAAGTAGAACTTTGAGAAAACATACCCTGATTCATATGGCGGAAGAATGATAGTGACCCGCTTCGGTGGCCACACTGTCTAAGGAGGCGGTAAGCCACCTACAGCCCACAGGCCATATCCAACCCACCAACTGATTCTATCTGACCCGATAAAGATTTAACAATCAAACAGTTATGTTCATAACAATAGACTAATAGCTTATTACTATTATGATAAATATAAAGTTGAAATTTGTTGTTCTAAATTTTTCTCATGAGACCTTCCAATTTTTATTTAACTCGTAAAACCCACAATACCAAAAAGGTTTCCGAGCCCCGAGTCTAAGGCATCATTCTTGTAATAGACTAGACCACCGACGACGGTGAAATCGGGGTTCGAATTCTACTCGGATGTACCGAAGGTGTTTTTCCCTTAAATTTTTTCCACATTTCCTAAACGGATCTCCGGGTACACTTACTCTAAATTAAATATTTCCTCATCTCTGATACATAAACTTAGTTTGTGTATATGTGTACAATTCGAATGGGTAGTAAGATTCGGTGCTAAAAAAAACCAGACTGAATAGCAGTGCTGTGTCATCGAGTATTGCAAACCAGTTTAAGCAATTCTTGTTGGAAAAAATCGCCTGTGTTTTGAGGTAACGCCCTCGGTCCCCCATTTGACCAATCATACATAGGTTCTGCTCTACACACCTTACTTGAGAATGTATTGTATTCTATTGCTAACCAATGAGTGTTCGATGACACAGCACTGCTATTCATTCTGTTGTTTTTTTTAGCACCGAATCTTACTACCCATTCGAATTGTACACATATACACAAACTAAGTTTATGTATCAGAGATGAGGAAGATTAGACGAATCTTTAAAAACTTATTTGTAAATTACAAAATGTTAATATTGACATCAATTAATAGTTTACAACCCGCTTCGGTGGCCGCATCGTCTAACGCACCACTCTCGAAGTGGAGACAACGACGGGGAGATCGAGGTTCGAAGCTAGGTCGAGTATACTGGAAATGGTTTTTCTATTCAAATGTGGGAGTACTTCCCATAAATATAGCCTTCCTCATCCCTAACACAATTAGTATAATTAGTACATTGGCGTATAATGCAAACGGGTAGTAAGACGTGGCGCTAAAAAAAAGTTTACTTGTAAATCTGTTGAAAGGTGAATGTAGACACAAACTTCTCATCTTCTAGATCCAAGAGTGTCCCAGTCAGTGTTAAATAAGAAGACAAGGCGAGTAGAACAAAATACGGTCCAGTTATTTTCCACCACTGCACGACCACTCTTAATGAAAGAGACGGTGGAATTGGTCGGATTAACATCCATAAGTTTCCCTCCAAACCTTGAGAGAGAGGGGTGGGGGGTTAAATCCTGGCTCTCCAGGGAATAAAAGACGAGGGGAGCAAGGTGATGCATGGTAGCCAACTTAACTTCCCTTAAGAACTTTTCCCTTCTCGCCCCTCTTTAACCCAAACCCACCCATCGCTAGTTCTACTAAATACTACGGACTTGTACTTAATCCACCGGACTGCGAAAACACAAATAGTCACACAACAACTTGGTTCTCTCTATTTTGTATTTTCTCTATCTCTCTTCATTTCTCTCTCTCTCTTTGACATGGGTTTACATCTCTCCTATTCATTTTCCCGCCCCCCATATTTAGCTACGAATTGCTTAGTATGCAGGCGTGCAACATTTTTAATACCATAAGAATTTAAACTAAATCCAGGGTGAGCAAGTATATATATATTTTTTGTTTCTACTGGACAAACCATTCTTCATACCACTGTGAAAACGTTTTTTTTAACATTTATTTTATTTGACACAAGCTTTACATAGCTAAGCACATTGTACGTACATTATTTTTTAATGTGTTGTAAGATTATTTTTATTTCTGAAATGTTCATGTATATTTTATAATTTTGTTTAAAGTGAGCTTTTAAAACCCCGTTGATGAAAGCCATGATTTTAATAGAGATTATACGCGTATATTAAAGTATCCTAGGATTATTTTTAAAATGCATACATATATAGATTATATGTTCAGGATGTTGTAAATGTGTTAAAAAAGGAATATAACACATATCGAACAAGTTGTGATCCACAACAGCTGTATTTTAAAGCTCTTCATTAATAATGACTAATTCACTACATAAGAAGTTTTTAAAAGATTATACAACATTTAAATGCACTTTAGAAATTCCATTTACGAAAAAGGTATCCTTACAGGATTTTAAAATAATGACAAAATATATGATCCTGATATCCTTATCTTATAATATATATGTTTACATATTACGGTAAATACCTAAGAATATAAAAAGTGCGTTAAAAGTAGATAGGAAACAAAGGGGAAGACGCCACGAATGAGATGGATGGATACAAGAAGAGGAGATAGTACAAGAAGAGGAACCGAATAGTAGACAGTGCCAAAGGAGTGGTGTACGCAGGCCCGCCAGCTGCTCAAACCGGGCGGGGTACCAGACACAAAGCGCATCTCCCTAAAGGCCTGTTGACACGATGTTAGTGGACTAATGCAAGTTTACTAGTATTAGCTCACTAACATGCTAGTTGTGTTGACGCACATTTTTCACTTTTATTAGTATCGCTTCTAAAAACATGACTGAAAATAAAGTGGTGCTAACTGATCTCTCTATTGGAGCCATTTTGTTCTATTACTGCGACTGATTTATTGTTCGGGTTATTAATAAGCATACACTAATCACGCTTATGTGTTCGGATCTAGGACGGGTGTATTTATAATAAGAATGGGCGGCGAAATAAATTACAATTTTTCAGTAAACGCAATGTATCAAAATTAGTTGAGCTATTTAAAAAAAATCGTTTTTAATAGACAACATAAAAAAGTTAGTGATTAGTGTGTCTCATATTTATTAATTCCTTAATAGATTTTTTTTTCAGTTGATTCCAAATTATTATATATTTTTTCTTTGATTTATTAACTCACTTAGCATACATGATAAATAAAATTAAACTCAAATAAGGTCAATAAATCCCAATACAAGTTGCCAAAGCATTGATACAAAGTCTTTGAAGTGTATACGCTGAACGATATTGATTAAAACTTATACAGATTGGTTAAAGTGTCAAATACAAAGATTGGAAAGTATGCCGATGATTTCGCGTGAAAGCCGCCGGCCATTCATAACTTAATTGCGGATAGCACGAATATTATGTTGCCGGAACTAATCATGGTACAACAATGTTGTATTATATTTTGTGATTGTATATAAAAAAAAGTTACACATGCCACGTTGATTGGTAGTAAATAATTGTTTGATAAAATTATTTATAACATTTGTTTACCGATATTAAATAATATCTTTCACAAGACATATTTGCAGTATATGCGTAGGCCTAACATTTTATTTTGGACCCTTCTTTAGAATATGTACACCTGATATCACTTTACACTATCCTATAGTTCATTTACAAATGGAAAAGTTGGTCACCTTCCAACTTTACTAATGCAAGTAGACAATTCAAAATTGTGGCAAATAAAGAATTGGTTGTGTGGGGGAAATTTATTTGTGGAATGTTATGAAAATAAGGAGTTTTTGTAGAATTTTAAGCAGCGGATTTATAAAGATAAGAATGTCAATGATATTGCACTAGAGGATATTATAAAGTGATATCAGGCGTACATA
This sequence comes from Timema poppense, assembly GCA_902141375.1. Classification (NCBI taxonomy): domain Eukaryota; kingdom Metazoa; phylum Arthropoda; class Insecta; order Phasmatodea; family Timematidae; genus Timema; species Timema poppense. Next base: position 365,001 of record CABFOV010000012.1, on the reverse strand, counting down.
TTCTCAAGAAGTGTCCAAAATATAATGTTACGTAAATACTGCAAATGTGGCTTGTAAGGGATATTTAATATCGGTAAACAAATGATATAAATAATTTTTACCAAACCATTATTTCCTAGCAATCAATGTGGTATGTGTATTTTTTTTTTACTTACAATCACAAAATGTGATACAACATTGTAGTATTGTGATTAGTTCCGGCAACATAATATTTGTGTTATCGGCAAGTAAGTTATGAATGGCCGGAGGTTTTGACGTGAAATCTTCGGCACATTTTCCAATCTCCGTATTTGACACTATAACCAATCTTTATAGGTTTTAATTAATAATGTTCAACCCATACACTTCCAACACTTTGTAGTAATGCTTTGACAGCTTGAGTAGTTACACAACATAATATTATTTACTCATACCAATCCAGATAGTTTATATACAGACTAATCTACAAATTAATTAATTATTAATCTTAAGGAATATTCTAGGCATAGCTAGCATTTAACAATATATTTTGTTATTAGCACATGAACATTTAAAACAGGGTTGAAAAAACCTGGGTTAGGCCTAATTTAAAAAATGTCCAACCAAGTTTGGTTGTATTGGGATTTATTGATCTTATTTTTGAGTTTAATTTTATTAATCTTGTACTGATTGCCAAACCCTTCCTTCACTTCTGACAAGACGTGTAATAATCACAACTTTTGAATGTGTTGAATGCCAGGCCTCAACCGTGGTTCGGATTCCACGTTAAACTGTAGGTCCTCCATTTCATCTCACAATCACCCTATCATTACACATTAGCATAAGTGCGTAATACCCGAACGGTTAGTAGGACGTGGTGCTAATAATAATAATTTATCATGCATGCTAAGTGAGTTAACATATCAAGCAAAATAATATAATAATTATTTGGGATCAACTGAAATATATTTTAATCTATTAAGGAATATAGAGTATGATACATACTAATCACTAACTTCTTTGTTTTGTCCATATAAAACCACTTTTTTAAATAAGTCAACTAATTATGATACATTGCGTTTACTGAAAAATTGTAATTTATTTGGCCGTCCATTCTTATTCTATATTCACCCTTCCTAGATCCTAACACATAAGCGTAATTAGTATATTAGTATTAATAACCCGAACTAGAAATGAGACGAAGTGATAAAAAAAATAAAAAGCTCCAATAGAGAGATCAGTTAGCACCACTTTATTTTCAGCCATGTTTTTAGAAGCGATACTAATACAAGTGAAAAATGCGTGACAACACAACTAGCATGTTAGTGAGCTAATACTAGTAAGCTTGCATTAGTCCGCCAATACCATGTCAACAGGCCTTAACTCCCTCTTTGTACTACTCGACTTCAATGGTGGAGCCTTATTTATCTAGGTGGGCAGTTGACAAAAAAGTGTATTTTAAGAGGCTTTGACCCCCTAACCAAAGGGGGTCATAGGGACCTTACCTCAGCAAATGTTTGAAAATTGTATGCACCTTGAAGCTATTTAGAGTGGACTTTGCATGGATTTTTTTTTTAAAAACTAGATGCCTATAATTATAGAAGAAAATTTTATTATAAGTGGCCTTTCCACTATTTTTTTTTAATGGATGCATCGATAAGCTATTTTGAGTTTGATACAAGGCCAGTTTAAGCTTAATATTCGATAGTATAAAGAGGGGAGTGTAATAAATATAGAGGGGGCAGTTATATTCCCAGGGAGGTGGGAGTTTATTCCAATAGAGGGGGATTATTTACATCGGGGGGGAAAACCACCTAGCCCCCCAATTTGTTACACTACTACTGCTTGACTTATGCTGCTCTACTAAGGTTTGTACATTATTTTTAACATTTTTGTCACTTTTACCAAACAAAATTAATGTACGCCAATTTATACTTAATCAAACACTGAACTGTTATGCATATGATGAAAAACTTGGATATAAATTTAACTTGATTCCCTTCCCATCTTTTCCAAATAGACTGGGCCCAAGCCCCTGGAAGTTCCTAGCCCAGGACCATGGTACCAATCAATATCACCCCGCCCCCTCGTGGTGGGCCTGGAGGCAAAACCGAGGATAGTAGGGGTGCCTTATAATCACACAGATCCGGCAAAATGCTGGAAGCGGAAAATAATAATCATAGCGATATTTGCACTGCGGCATTAGGAACTAAAAGAGTGTATTGCCGCCCTTTCAAAAGTACGACACACCATACCTATCCAGTCAAACTCACTACACCCTATCGCTGTCTCAAGTCAATTCTAATGTTATCCCCCGATCAACGTCTAGGTCTTCCCCATGATCTCTTCCTATTGTGTTTGCCAGTCAGTACCCTGAACAAGGTTCTAGAATCTCTCATTCTCGTTGCATGACCTGCCCACCGTATTTTACGAGACTTGATTATCCTAACAATGTTTTGTGATGAGTACAAGGTATGTGACTCATCATTATGTAACCTTTCACGTCACAGAATCTTTATCTCTTTTAGGATCATGATGATAGACCTAATAGTATTTCATGCCTTTTATATAATTGTGTATTTAAGCCGTTTGTTGCTCATTCTCGTACTAATTTCTGTACCACTAAAAAGAAACGCATCCCTAATTACAGGGAAAGTAACACATTGAAATTGCTTATTTTTAAAAAGTAACCCTCCGTCGAAATGATACTATACGAAAATACAAATTTAACATATTTGAGTTTTATTAATATCGTGTATATTTAAGCTTCACACCTTGCTTCCCGTTCGGATAATACGTTTATGTACTAGTTACGCTAATGTGTTAGTCATGGGGAAGGATGAATTTAAATAAATTGTACACGCATTCACGCTTAGGAAGAGAGAAAAAACTATTTAGAAAAAAACCCACTTGCAGTGCACCCTACTGATATTCGAACACCTATCTCACCCTTATCAGTGATCTGGTATATTGCGAGAGTGACGCCCTAGACCATGCGGCCACAAAAGCATGTAATATCTTATATCGACAAACTGTTTAACTATATTCAGGCTAGACAGAATGGAAATAAAACCAATCCAATATTTCCAAAGAAACTCAAGAGAAATACATTTCTCTCACAACTTGTTCCACTTTGTTTTCACGGTGATTCACAGTATGAAAATGACTTTACTTAGAACTTCTTTTTTTATCTCTTCTGAAACTTATACGAAAGTTTCTCCTTTTATTACTATTTTTTTTTCCTCCTGCATACCAACAAGGCCCTCTATGACAAACATATCCGAACCATTTCCTTAGTCTTCGACCCGATTGCATACATAGCTTTGTCTCTCCAACACGCGGACATCCACTACACTATTCTAGATCGCACGAGTGAAATGGACGGAATGATTACTTTTCTTTCTACGTTTATAAATTTTCTTTGAAATTGTGAACATTTTCAACCATTAATGTGAGAATATATATTGTTTTATGTATACTATATACCTAATTCATATAATATTTTATACGTGAACGTTTATAGTTAGTTGGGTTGTGTTTTAAATATAGTGAATAATAGCAATCATTGCCTGCGAGAATTATATTTTTGATCCAAAACATAAATATATATTGGTTCTAAAACCAAATTAATTCATTCTATAAGCTTTTGTTTTCTCGTCTTCTATCTTGAAATACTAAACCGAGAATACGAAGATAGAAATATTCTACCCTTTATTCCTTCCGTATACAAAGCGTGGTATTTCATTCTGAAGTATAAAATAAACTTAGGGTTTTCCAGAATAAATTGATGATAAAAATTGATATGGACGCAAGAGGGATGAACAGACAAAAAAAATGTAGAAAGTTTTGTAATAAGTAACTTCATGATTTGTATGCATCCCCAAACATATTAAGAATAATCAAAGCATGCAGACTGCGTTTTGGCGATCATGTGGTGCGTATGAGTGATGGCCGGCGTGAACAAAACATTTTAGTTGGGAGACCTGAAGGTACAAGACACCTTGGGGAGCTGAGACGTTGATGGTAGGATAAGGTAAAATTGTATTAGATGGGAGTGTTTCAGGATAGGGTTGAATGGCAAGCCTACTTTCTGGTAGCAATGGAATTTCGATTTAATTAAGGCCAGAGAGTTAATTCTTACACGAAAAAGCAGTTTAAATAATATTTCATGTTTTTGTTTTAATATTCCTTCAAACGAAAATGTTTAGTTTAGAGTTGTTTACTTCACAACGTTAGAAAAAATCTATTTCAAACATGTTTGAGCCTATCAACAAAATTTTTTATTTAGTTTCCCTCATCAGGGATATGTTTTCTTAATTTGGAATAAAAATATAAAAAACAACAATTTAAAACTTATATGAAGTAAAAAAAAGGGTCTAAAACTAGTCGGAAATGTAAGTAAAATAGATTGAATTCATTCATTAATCGTATTATGATTTTATTCCTGTGGTTAACTTTAAACGTCAATCAAATCTAAGATATTAAAAAAACATAGACATGTTCTCTTTTTATACATATTGATTTATAATTAACTTGTTCAAGCTAAAAATATTTGATAAGTCAAGGATAGTACCATTTCGATTGTTAATAGTGATGGTTTCTGGTCCAAGGAGCGGCTGTAGACTCGGACGAATTTCAATATTTACTTTGCTCCCTAATAAAATTAGCAACAGGTGACAAATACTACTTTAAGAGAATTGGGTATTTTGGTTAAAACATGTAAATTGTAAAAAAAAACTACATAATTATAGTATGATCGTGGTAGCCTTTACCATGCAAAAGCGACGAAATATATTTATAATAAAGATAAAATATGGTACCAAGGTTCCCACCCTTAGGTTACAAAAATATAGGACATATTTGAAAAATGTATAGGACACTTTCAACAAACCCCCCTTTCTGACACCTTGAGCAGTGATGAAGCTCACTTGAGCTTTCAAGTAAAACAGTTGATTTTTTTTATTCTGCAAAGCACGAACTAGAATAGGTTAATTTTTTAACGCTTGCAGTTTCAATTAAAAAGAGAAAAACAAAATAAAATTTGTAGGTGTACCCAATAATATTTTTTAAGGATATTAATGGCTGTTTTGATATATTGTTTTATGAAATAAGAGAATACGATATAAAGGTGGGTTTTTTTTCGGTGACCTGGTGGTCTAGGGGTAAGGTGTCAGACTTCTGTGCTGGGAGTCCGGGGTTAAATCCTCTGTCCCGGCATAGATTTATCTGATTACCAAACCCCTCCTTCACCTCTGACAATACGTGTATTAATCACAACTTGTGAATGTGTGGAATGCCAAGCCTCCGCCTTGGTTCGGATTCCACGTTAAACTGTAGGTCCTCCATTTAATTTCACAATCACCCTTACCATTACACATTAGCGTAAGTGCGTATAACCCGAACGGGTAGTAAGACGCGGTGCTAATAATAATAATAATAATAATTTCCATGTGTCATATTTTGATGAGCTGTATATTATTTTTAATTGTTTGCTCCAGAAAAAAAAGACACTAACATTTTTAAGCCAGCCTAAAGTTTTTACAGCCGATTACGATAGTCATTGCAGCTGATGTCTACAATGTTAACAAGAGGTGTAACTTGAAACATAGCTTTTCCGTAGTGATCTTTTTAGCTCACATGCGCGCGTGTGGAAGGCTACATAAGACTCAATACCCTGCTAGTGGTAGGTAGGGAGCTTGTTCGAGAGATACAATAATAATAATAATATTTAGCACCGCGTCTTACTACCCGTTCGGCTTATACGCTTTAAGTACTAATTACTCTAATGGGTTAGGAATTGGGAAGGTTGAATTAGAGGAAGTGAACCCGCATTTGCGTGGAGGGGGAGTGGAAAACCATTTAGGAAAAAACACCCCCAGTTCACCCGACCGAGATTCGAACCTCGATCTACCCGTCCTCAGCAGTCGAGCTCTACACGACAAGCGCGTTAGCCAACTACGCCACCGAGGCTGGTCGAGAGATACAACAACTCGCTTACGCATGCTCGTGTAAATGTCTACATTTGACACAAAGTCCTACTAATATATCTTGAGCTCTCGGGAACCAGCTCACGCAAGCTTGTCTGAAAGGGGCCTTACAATACACTACGTTGTATGGAAAATTACCGAACTAAAGCATACGAGTAAAACCAGCCTTGGTCACCCAACTCCCATGTAGCAGATGTGTAAGAACTGTCTCTGCTTCTACTTGATAAGTTACAAGAGAAAATAATTGCTAATGCAGTGAACTGAAGTGTACAGAGCAAGAAAAGGTATAGAAACAGAGAACTATTGGAGTAAATTATTTATGAAAATCAGTAGATATTGTAATATTTATTAAGTCAGTCCAACACACCCACGATAGTTATGCCCAAACCTCCCTGTTTTACTTTTTTTTAGTTGACCTCTGTGGTTTTAGGTTAAAGTGCTCGCTTCAGGACCCAATGTTCGTGGGTTCAAGACCCAGCTGGGGTCGGCGAATTTTTCTTGACGGATAAGAATCTGTAGCACAATTTCTTTCGGAGGGGGGAATAAAGCAGTCGGTCCCCTGTCAACTGTGGGGTGTAAAATAGCCCTGGAAGATACGTGAAAATACCTTTCCCGTCATAATTGGTGGGCCCTTTCTCTCTCGCTCATAGATATGTTTGTGTGCTGATATAATCAGTAGGTTCAGAAAGTGCACGTTAAACACATCAAATAAAAAAATAATAGTATTACATTTTTTAGTTTAATCCACTCCAAAATATTTTATTTATTAAATTAGCAACAATTCAAGAAAATATAAGAAACCCAATTGACTTAAAATCATAAAAATGGGGTTGTTTACAAAAGATGTTAGTTTGTGTATGGATAGTAACCAAGAAGTCTATTTTTTAGAAGCAATGGAAATAAATGTTTAACTATAAAATAATAGAACGTATTTTTTTTTAAATAGGCAAATACAGGACAATATAGGACACGTGCTAAAACTATAGAGAATATAGGACAAGTGGGAACACTGGGTACTAATGCCGAGCGTTGAGGGGTCCCATTTTAGCTCAACCCTTTAGCATTTATTTAAAAAATTTGATAGCCAATTACTGCCAAGTGCGTAAACAAATTTTAAATCAATTTGGCAAGACCATTCTTAGAACCTAGACAAGAAGCGTATGTAAACGTTTTTCGCGATCTGATTATCTGTTTAAAGATGGCCACTGCTATAACGAATTGTTTAACTTTAAAATTTCAAGCAAGTGTTCAACGACGTATCTGCGAATATGATGTACTAATGAATAAAGTTGGGTTAAAAAATAAATTGTGATTACTGTTCACAGAACTATTAATTGTTCCGATTCATACCATAATGTTAACTCTATAAAAGTACTCGAATCCCGATCAAGTGTTTTGAGGTTGGGTTTTACTAAATAGTTTCCTACTCTCCATCGCCACAAATGAGGGTACATTTCCTATGGATATTTACCTTCTCATCCTTTTTCCACTAGCGTAATTAATCTATACGTATAGCCAAAACGGGTACCAGAGCTGGATGGAAAAAAATATAAAAGTATGTTAGTCATTTCAACTTTTGAACAGTTGATATACAGAATACTGGGAGAGAAGGGTTCAATCCTGGTCGGGTGTACTAAAGGTGGTTTTTCTTAAACGGCTTTCAAACCCACCTCCACGCAAATGCGGGTACACTTCCTCTAAATTCAACATTCTTAATTCCTAACACATAAGCTTATAGCCCGAACGGGCAGTAAGACGTGGTGATAGAAAATATAATAACATGCAGCTCTACTAAATCCGGGTCAACACATTTTTGTACGGTTGTTTCTCTGTTAAGAATCCGACATCCTAGCTCAGTCGGTAACGTGTCTATCTACTGAACTAGGGGTCCCAGTTCGATTCTCGGAACGGCATGAAATTTTTATCATGGGTCGAATATGGGTTCAATCTTTCACAGTAATGAATTAACGGACGGGGACTGGATGTTGTGTCTGTCCTAGTCTTAAGTTAGATTATAAGGCATATGACATGTCTAGTAAGGCGGTGGTGGAAAATATATGGCTCGAATAAAAAAAACTGACCCAGGCTACAGGTGGGAAACATTAATCGATGTAATATATTGTTTCTCTGTTAAGTGCCAATTTAATGAAAGGTTTATTCCTAACTCCAACCAATTATAATTTAAAATAGAAGAGGATACAATGTATGTTGTAGATAATACTTTATATCTCTAAATATGTACAATTTTCCAAAACCGTGGGGATTCCCGTGGCACAGCTTGGAGAGTTAGTTTGTTGTATTACAATAACAAATACAGTAGGATTTAAATAATCCACAATCGACGAATCAAATCCATGTTGGATGAGAGAAAATTAGGATTATAGGTGAATTGTACTTGTAGTTAGAGTATTGTAGCGGCTAAAGGTGGGGAAGTTAATGTATAATTGATTACAGCAAGCTGTAATTAATATATCATATAATGATGATTATCATTCATAAAATATATTATTATTATTATTATTATTATTATTATTATTAGTACAGCGTCTTACTATCCGTTCGGGTTATACGCACTTACGCTAATATGTAATGGTAGGGTGATTGTGAGATGAAATGAAGGACCTACAGTTTAAAGTGGAATTCGAACCACGGTGGAGGCCTGGCATTCCTCACATTCACAAGATGTCTTGTCAGAGGTGAAGGAAGGGTTTGGTAATCTGATAAATCTTTGCCGGGACCGAGGATTGAACCCCGGCCGCCAGCATAGAAGTCTGACACCTTACCCCTAGACCGCCAGGTCACCGACATAAAATATAGTAATATACATGTTTAAGATAGATGTTTTTTCTGTTTTACTATGTAAACATCAACTACTTCATTTTATTTTGGTCAACCTAGTGTAGATATGATGTTTCTAAAGATTAATGACGAATTACTAAGAAATAAATTAGTGATTTACCATCACTCAATCAAGAATAGAAATGAGTTAAGAGGTGTGTAAAAAGTAACAAAGTTTTTTTTTTGAAACCTTTAAAAAACTAATAGTATCACTTTTATTAATATTACTATTAGTTTTATTATTAATAATATATTTATTAATAGTGAAAGTATTATTATTTTGTTTGGGTTTAAAAGTAAATTACATAATTGAGTACATCTTACAATTCCTAAGAAGTATTTATTCAGGTCTTGCAGCTAGATATTTAAAAATTAATAAAACTATATTATGTATACATATCATTTTGTCTGAACTTTTTAATTTCTCTCGACACCTCGGAAAGATGGTATTGTGATCGTCAAAAAAATCGAACTTGAGATGACAATCCCCTGAAACAAAAAAAAATGTTGTTTTACGATGCCGTCTGTTTGTATTTCGGGCTAGAACAGAAATTATTTTACGTATTGGGTTATAACTTGGTATCTGGAGTGATCATAAGGTCTCTCAGAGTAATTTTTGGAATTAAATGCCTAACTCTAAATTTAAGGGTAGTTTACTCAAGGGCAAAAAGAGAATGAATCTTTTTTCTCAAAATTCGCTCTAATGATTTTAATTAAATATTATATCTAGACAGTGTTTTTTTTTTAAATGGAAATTTCTCATTTTCTCACGAAAATGACTTTGAGGGTACTTTACATGAGGGAAATTTTCAAATTTTTATCATTTCCCCGCAACTATTTGAGATCCGAAATATCAAATCATTGTAAAGCTGTCGTATGCCTACGTTAAAGATACAAATCTTTCATTTGAATTTTCTTTTAAATCACAAATGTCTGAGCTATAATCAGATATAATATAAACTTTTTAATCCAGGTCTTTGAAAATTAATTTGATTCTTATGTTCTTTGATTGAAAAAGATGTTCCTCTTTTATCAATTTTCCTGTAACAATGTTCCCAGTTCCTAATGCCATAGATTAAGTAAGTATTATTTCATTTATGATCTTTGGTGTGGTGTGGTGAATATATTTCGTTTCACAAATCTTGCGAGTTTTTTAGTAAATGTATAGCTACACTAATATTATAAAGAGGAAAGATTTGTTTTTTTTTGTTTGTAATGGATAAACTCAAAAACTACTAGACCGATTTTAAAAATTATTTCACCAATATAAAGCTACATTATCAGCTAGTAACATAGGCTATATTTTATTTAGAAAATTTAATTTATTTTTTTAAATTTAATTTATTCCTCATAAAAATGTCGATAGTCACTCATATTTTATGGTAGAGTCTATGATTATTCTTCAATATGTCTTTTGAAAATAATAATGCGGGGGGAGGGGGAGGGGGGAAGGGTCTAGTTTAAGATAAAAGTGAGAGAAAGTCTGTGTGGTGATCCGTACCATTTATTTCACTTTGTAATATTTAGTGAAAATACTGAGATGTTTATTTGATTTTTGTGCCTAAAGTTGGACTTCTGGTCATCCAGTCTTTCTGAGCATATTACACCAAGAAAAAGTTATTTAAACAGAAGTTTCTTGGCGTGCGAAGAGCGTGACGCGCGTCCTGGCCGTTTGTTTTTATGCAAGTAACATAATTATGTCATGCTTCATGAAAAGGATGGGAGAAAATGAAAAACAGAGATCCGGGTTTCAAGTCACTTCTATTTTTAACACTCGTGAGGAATCCGTACGTTATTTTCCTCATATTATTGCCATTTCAGGAACAAATAAAGCGATAGACAAAAGATAGGCAAACACGAATAAGAAACTCACTACCTGCTACGGAACTAATGTGATACACTGAAGGACCGGCTACACGAGTCCACACGGCACCTGCGCGGACGAGTCGTCGAGAGAGCACTGCTCCGCACTTTTGCGGTGCGGACCGTGTAAGCCACCTACCGCCGGAAATAAATGTTCGGGAGCTTCCGGAGCTGATTGAACAGCAAACATTCTTCTTCGTAATTAATAGCTAACTTAATTTTATGAACATGGTTGAAAACCTATGCAAGTAAAAATAAAAATACAATCTTATTTTATAATAGAACTCAGTTTATAAAGAATATAAACATTGTTTTTTTGTTACAATAATATTATGCTTGGTTAAATAAAGTGTATTATTTAAAAATCCTAGGCGATGTTATTGTAAATAAACTCACTTTAGGGAGATAAGGCTACCGATATACAAAGTGATCAAATAGAGGCTCTTTATAAAATAATTTTTATTGAATATTTAAAAATAATATTTAGCACCGCGTCTTACTACCCGTTCGGGTTATACGCTTTAAGTACTAATTACTCTAATGGATTAGGAATTTGGAAGGTTGAATTAGAGGAAGTGAACCCGCATTTGTGTGGAGGGAGAGTGGAAAACCATTTAGGAAAAACCACCCCAGTTCACCCGACCGAGATTCGAACCTCAATCTCCCCGTCCTCAGCAGTCGAGCTCAACACGACAAGCGCGTTAGCCAACTACGCCACCGAGGCGGGTAATTTTTATTGAAACATTAGATAAATGGACAAGACATAGCTGCTCCTGTGAGTAACCTTATCGCCAACAGATATTTTATCAGTCTGTTGTCGCTTTTACAATCCAGAGGGTTAAACTCTCGCCACCTGGAGTGCTTGTCTCGAAACACAGATCACTGATACTTTCGAGCAGCGTTGCCAACTTTACGATCTGGATACTACTTGTAATATAATTTCACCCGCTGTGCGATATCATGGGGATCTAGTGTATTGTAACAATAATATACATTATCAATTATTCAAAAAAATATTAAGCAGATTGATAAATGTTGTCGAAGATTAGTACTTTATAATAAAAATTCTTTAGCTATTTTCCTTTTCCTCTTCCTGAAGACAAGGAAGTAGAAATTCCTCATCACTGCTGGAGCTCGAAGAAGTAGAGCATTGTTCTTCCATGGCTTCCACAACACTACTTTCGATGGCAGGAATGGAGAGGCGCACGCATCCATTCGGCTCTCGGGCTAGAACATGCGGTACGGTCGGCTCCGTGTCCAACACAAGGGACGTAGAGGCTGGTTGCCCTGCAGTCTCACCAACACGGCGACACTAAAGTTGACGCATGTATAGAATGTCCCATTGACTCGGATCGTAATGCCGTCATTTTTTACGAAGCAATCTCTAGGTTACGAAAACACACTTCTCAGATCGCAAAGACATAAATTACACGCGACAGAGTATAAAAGCACGTATTGTGTCTGGTGTACTTAAAGAACGCGCGTCACCTTGTCTTCTCTTGTCACGTGGTCACGAGACATCTGTATAAAAGGGACCTTAAGCAACCTTAAGGAATAATCAGAACTCTAACCCCGGTAGTCCCAAAAAGGGGTTGGTCAAGCCCACCCTTAAATCTTGTTTTAATATCAATATACTGACTCAAATTTGAACTAGCCAGACTTATACGTACAGTAGAACATCGATTATATATACTGCCAGTTATTCTGATTCGTATAGCAGCAGCTGTCTTCGTTATATTTCAGACAAAATACTTCTTATAAATATTTTGATTGAATTTAATAGTTTTAGTATGATATGAATTGTCTTTAAGAAATTCAAAGATATATTTTTATGTTGTGTTGTGTATAAATACATATGTGCATATGTAATTCGTTGTATGATATTGTGCTATAAGTATGTAAATAATAGTACATACATTATATGCTTTTTTAGTTTTATATCTGCAATAAAGTTTTTAATGTGAAATTCTTTTTTTTTTCCTAGTAGATCCGAATTTTATATTACACAAACTAACCTAGGTCCTAATAATTATTCTGGCTAGTCGGGGTCTATTGTAGTTTACTGCCAGTCTCTTTACTCAAAAGATATTTGTGTGTTGTATTTGTAAACTGTTTGTATACTAATAAATATTTGTTGGTAGGGCTAATCGAACTCATTCTTGGGAAGGCAGGGTACTTTTTCATGTAATATGTGGCTACGTCGTTTTCAGTTAGAAGTTACGGCATTTAAGGGGGTATGAAAGTGTCGCGAGTTTATGTGAGTAATTTTTCAGTTTTAATTGCAAATATTTTTTTAAAAATTATTTTAAAATATTGCTCTAGTAGTCTATAAACAGAGTTTAATAATATACACATGATAATCTCAACCTGTTCTTGAATATCGGTCATCGGTGACATCAGATATGAGAAACTTTTATTTTAATGAGAATAAAAAGTTATCCAAATAGAAGACCCCCATAACATAACAAGTACTGTTGTGGTCACCATGTGAATAAAATTAAATTTTATGTTTCTACAGAAGTATTATTTATTTTATTTAACGAAAAAAAGTGTTTGCTATAAAAATAAAAACAAAAATACCGCCCTTAACGGGAGTCCCCTCCCACACCATCTTAACATTAATAGCCAGTGAATATATGTTTTTAGTCGCTATAAAAGGAAAAGACAACTGTATTGTGTGCAACCAATTTGTGAACCAAACAGTGACTCGCAATAAAAAAAAATTAGTTTTATTATTTATTTTGTTCTTTTACCAAAATGAGATCTTTATAATTTATTATTTTATTAATTTGTACACAGTAATTATTAATCAAACATGTTAAAAAATATAGACAAATCATTATAATGAAAATTAAATAAATAATTAAATAGATACGTAAAAAATGGGTGGGTTCCCAGAATAAAAACCTGGTAAAAAACACACAAAAAAAGGATTTCTAGGGTTAAGAAATGATAAATAAATCGTCCTCTAATTTAGGATGATGTCCATGTTTCAGCCTACGGAAACCTGGGATCTGTGCTCAGTTCGCAAGGCCGCACCTCGGAGGCAGAGTGGGCCTATAGGATGGCTCTCAAATACAGAGGAAACATGGCGGACGTGCATTATAACCTGTAAGTAAAGCCCTCTCTAACTACACTAGACACAGGCCATTAGGTTATGAAGGGGCCGAGAATATTATGGGCGCAATCTACTTTAATAAATGGTTTCTCGCACTGCGATATTCCCTGTGTGAGTAGCAGTTCTGAAACTTAAAATAACCTGGGGGGCGGGGGGGGATGCCCAGAGTATATCCAATATTTTACAACCTATTCAAACTATATTTTTAATTTCCCTGACTTTTTCAGATTGTCTAGACCCAATGTGTGTTTTCAGTAACCATCATCCTGATGTATAAATATAAATTCCTATATTACAAACATTTTATTAAGATCGTAACTTCATATTTTTAATGCATATTTGTTCTGAAATTGTGTCATTCTTTAAAGGGGTTAGATAACTTCAGCCTAAAGCAAGGGTGGAAACCTGTGTCCCTTAAAAGTCGTTCAGTGCGGCCTTTTCATATATATATATCGTCAGTTATGTCTTCATCATCATTAAATGATACATTCTCAAACACAATATTTACTTTCTCGCTATCTTATAGGTAGAGAAAGTATTGTGATCGTAAAATAAAAATATAACTGGAGATTTTGATGAATCTCGACGTTCATGACCCCCCGAATCAGAATAAGTGGTTTTTGAATTCCCGTTTTTCTGTCTGTCTGTCGTACCTCCAACTAGAGCCTATACCATTTTACCAATCGGGCTAAAACTTGGTATCTAGGGTTTTCATAGGGTTGCCTTGAGGGGTTTTTGCAATTGGATATTCAACCCTAAAATTAAGGGTAGTTTAATGAAGGGCGAAAAGAGAAAAAATCGATTTTCTCAAAATCGGCTCTAACGATTTAGATTATATTTAATTACTAAACATTTATAAATATTTCAAACAATATGGCTTCTCTCAATATTTCGGCAAAATGACTTTAAGGGCACCGGTCAGATGAGTAAATTTTTTTTATATAATATTTCCTAAATATTTGAGATATGAAATTACTTATCGTTAAAAATAAGTAGGTATCTTTATAATACAAATATTTTATACAAAGCATGATTTTTATAAAACCAATAACTTTCAAGCTATACGTAAATATATATATTTTTTAACATTTCGAACACAAAGGTTTGCAATGACGTATGTCTGTGTGTATGTTTAGACTTAAAATTAAGAGTAGTTAAATAAAGGGCGAAAAGAGAAAAAATCTATTTTCTCAAAATAGACACTAACGATTTTTATTACAACTCGTATCTAGGTATTGATTAAGATTATAAATAAACTGGCAATTTTCATTTTACCATGAAAATGAATTTTAGGGTATTTTACAGAAGCAGAAACTTCCTTATCTCCGCAACTATTTGAAATACTAAATAACTTATCAATGAAAAATTGTAGTACTATTGAAAATAAAAAACTTTTATTTGAAATTTATTTTTATAGAACCAATTTGTTTTTAGTTTTCAATATATACGCAAATATACATAATTTTTAACTTTCCCAACACTTTAAGGTAAAGTATTACGAGCATCAAAAAAATATAGTCAAAAGATGTTGATGGATGTCGAAGTTTCATGACCTCCCGAACCTTAAAAAGTTGTTTTTGCAACGCTGTCTGTGTGTCTCCCTAACCCTAAAATTAAGAGCAATTTACTAAAAGGTGAAAAGAGAAAAATTCGATTTTCTCAAAATCGGCTATAACGATCTTGACTAAAATTCGTATCTAGGCATTGATTAAGATTATAAACAAAATGGCTTATTTAATTTTCCAATGAAAATGACTTTTAGGGTTCTTTACAGAAGCAAAATTTACTATACCTCTGTAACTATTTGAGATACTAAATAACTTATCATTGTAAAATTTTAGTACTATTAAAACAAACTTTTATATTCAAAATATATTTTCATCAAACCAATAGTTTCGGAGATATTGGCAAATATATTAATATATATTTGTGAGTTCTGGTTGTGAAAAGATACTACTTCAGTTTAACGTAATAATTCTCTAATGCCATAGAGTAATCAAATAAGTAAGTATTTAAAGATTTTGATGTTTTTCCTTTAACCGCTTAGGGAAAATGTTTGTAGAGCACAGATGAAAATCCAGGATTTTCGTGTAAGGGGGGGGGGG
>CABFOV010000012.1:320965-348976 GCA_902141375.1 Timema poppense | reverse complement strand
GGGGGGAGAGACGTGGGTGCTTCTATCGAGATCGTGTCGGGGAGGAGGATGGGAGGCACCTCAAAAAATGTTGACATAAAAATACTTCAAAATTTGAGAGTAAATCATTAAGTAATTTTTCAGTGTAATACTAAACTTGAGAATAATCCTCTAATGAAGGGTGTAACTCGAAATTTGCATTTAGTATTGAAATCTACAATAAGCAAATAATAAGAACATCAACAATTATTGAATATTAAGATGGAAATAAGTTTAAATATAATAACAATTATTACAAAAATAGTTTTTTTTAATCAACTAAACAATATAGATGGAATTTTTCAGGTTTGGAACAATCGAAGTTTAACTCTACTCTATAGTTTAGCTAGTGATTTCTCATTCTAAATGAAAATTTTACTACTAAGCCATACTAACACGTTATGTGTGTGGTATTATTCAAAGATTTTGTTTACAGCACGTTATTTAAAAATACTTTATTTTAAAGATCTTTATTTATTATTAATCATTGAAATAATAATAATAAAAATTATATAATAAATGTAAAGCTAGACAAGGTTTGTGCAACAAGGTGACAGACGCACAACTTAAATTTGAGTAATTTCATGAATGCCTATTTTAACCACTTTAATACTCATTGCGATTGTATTAAATCTTAATATTACCAATGACAATTTAAAAAATTAAATCTGGTTAATGAGATAATATTACGTTATAATAAAACTAGTAGTGACTTTAACATTGAATTTAATTGGTTTAATTTCTTGAAGGGGGCATGCAACCCATCACCCCCTTCTTGGATCTGTCCCTGGTACAGCAGTGATCTACCTCTCTCATTTTAGACTCAATAGTCAATAATTACCTATTTTATTGGTCAAAGTTATAAAAGAGAAATTTAGTAGCAATGCTATAACCATAAGATGTGCATCCCCTAAAAAAATGCTAAAATTTTTAACCGAAGGTCAAATTTTTAATACGAAATGTTGACCCTTGGGGACCCAATATCGATATTTTGTATCGGTCCAAATGTAAAAATGAAGACGTTAATTTTTAAAAATAGAATTATAAAATTTAAAACCGTGAGTCAAAAAATATTTTATGTATGTATAGCGCAATTTGTTCTCGGGCTTGCTAGTGTATATTATATTACGAGTCTTAAGTAAATATCTCCATATTTAAACAATAGAGCTAGAAAGTCCGTGAGGAGTTCCGTACCATTTATTTTAGTTTGTTCTTCCTACAAAGTAAATTATTTATCGTGCATGCGCATAGCCACGTCTCCATTTTAATAAAAGATCCACGGTAAAGTGATGAAAATACGGGATTAACATCACATGTTTACTTTGAGAATTGATATTAGTAAGTTCTACTGTGTTAAAAGAGCTTCGCGGTGGGTATTAACTGAAATAAAAGTATTATTTTGACTATTATTATTATTATTATTATTATTAAAAGTTGGGTGTTTTTTAATACGTAAAAATTCTAGTAATTTGATAAAATTCCTGACTTTTCCATGAATTTCCTTGACCTAGCGAATTCTCTCTCATTTACCTCTTTTTCAAACTTTTCATGTCACTGGTTAAACTGAAAAATAGGCTTCATATGTTCGAGAAATATGAACTAAATTAAATAACCCGGGCTAAGAACATCACGTGATATATAACAGCAATGATAACAAATACAGGGTGACCCAAAAGGTTGGACATATAGGCGATTAGTTATTGAATAACATCTTCAACATGCTGTCCATCCTTAGTGATGCAGAGTTTGACGCACTTTGAAAGATTGATTTGACAAGAAGCAGTAACGCCTTATTTCCGTCGGTCCTAGCAAATTAATTGATGATGCGGTCTTTTAAATGATCAATATCTCTTGATTTTTATTGCGTACACCCTTTCCTTCAGCATACCCCAGAAGAATAAATAAAGGGGACTAATGTCTGGAAGGCGGGGAACCCATTCCTCACGGCCAAGCCTCCCAATCCAGTTATAGAAATTCTCGTCCAACCAGTGACATCCAACCATGGCATAGTGGGCAAGGGTCCCACCTTGTTGGAAACACTCAGGTAGGCCTTTGCCTAAACCATCGATTTGGGGCATCAGCTGGTCGCCCAACATGGCGAGGCATGTGTCACCTGTGACGCTCCGATCAAAGAAAAACGATCCCAACACCTGTGCTTTCCACAGTCCTCTCACCCCCTTGTTGTTTGGACGGGTGCGTCCAATGCGGTTTGGCCGGTGACCAGTACCAAACATTCTATCGGTTGACCTCACGGTTAACGTGAAACAAGGCTTCGACTCTGAATAACACACAGTCTTCTATGAAGCGGTCATTTTAATCCAACCGATTACAGACCAAAACAGAAAGAATATAATAATACCTGTGTCCAGACTTTTGAGTCATCCTGTATAAATAGGAGTTATAAATTTAAAGTCGATCAATAAATGTTAGTAATTTAACATTGCGTTTTATTCTAAAGTAAACTTGCTGCAAAAACACTGTGAAAAACATATTAGATTTCTCAAACAAATTTTCGAGAAACCTTAGCAAAATGTATATGAAATAATCTTAAAATACACATTACCTACTTTTTAGATATTGTTATGGTTTATTTTATTTTATATAATATATTAAAAAAATAGAATGACTTGTTTATTCTTTCAGCTTTTTAAATCTGAGCTAAATATTTTAATTTTTTTTGTTTTGTTTTGTTTGTACGTCCTATGTTATACTTATTCAGGTTAAATTATGTATATGTGCGTACGAGTTTCTTCTGTAGACTACAATTTCCATTTTTTTTTAAAAAACAATCCTATTATGATGAAATTCAGAAACACAACACAAAACCTTAACATGAATATAATAGTACGAAAACGTGTTTTAGAACTGATGATGCTTATACTTTCCTTCAATTTTTTTATTTCATTTCTGTTTTTCTCTCGACCACTTTTTTTCTACCCTTCTTTTGTCAGCATATTTAGTTCGGTGGTGTTGATAGAAGGGGATAAAAATGACACAATAGAGTGAAGGGTAGAACATGTTGGAAAACCCGATATGAATTTGGTGGAATCGTGCTTTGCCACAAGAAACGCACAAATATAACCTAACGCCCGTTTTCATAAGAAAATGTTTCGATTATTGAGTGGCTAGTATTACTTTAATGTTATATTGAGAAACCACGACCGATTGCCACTGTCCCATTTTGATACTGTTTTGACAGCTATATACATTACTAGATATACTTTCATGTACTCATACGCCAAGTCGTGTGAGCTGCAATTGTAATTTTAATAGATTACACTAATTTACTAAAAATATCAATGTAGCCCAAAAAAACGATTGATTTTATTTTCTAAAAGATTCTTCACATAAAAATACGCTGAACATTTTGATATAAAAATTAATAAACACACACTTACAATGGGTTACCAACATAGGATAAGGTAAACATAACTGTATTGATTTAAAATAGGGTGACCTGGCGGTCTAGGGGTAAGGTGTCGGACTTCTATGCTGGCGGCCGGGGTTCAATCCCAGGTCCCGGCAAAGATTTATCTGATTACCAAACCCTTCCTTCACCTCTGACAAGACATCTTGTGAATGTGGGGAATGCCAGGTCTCCACCGTGGTTCGGATTCCACGTTAAACTGTAGGTCCTTCATTTCATCTCACAATCAACCTACCATTACACATTAGCGTAAGTGCGTATAACCCGAACGGGTAGTAAGACGCGGTGCTAATAATAATAATAATGATTTAAAATAGAATTAAATATTTAAATTATATAGTTAAAAGCGATTTGTACTATTGGTTTGAAAGAAATTATCTTTTTCTTTTTTACATTAATTTGTTAAATTTAAGTTATAACGACAAATTTTGGTTCTTAATGTTTATCAAATCGTTTGGGTCGTTTTATTAGTAATTGATTTAACTAATTCTTCAAAGTTTGTTTTCATATTTTATTTTATTAGTTTTATTGGATATTTTGGAACATTTTTACGGCAAAAGAAATAATATAATGATATTCAAGAGTGCCAGTCTCTTGTATCGTCTGCTTTAACGGGTGATAAGAGGATGAGGATTAGAATTTAAACCGGGTGTAGTGAGAGATGTAATAAAAATATTTCACTCTCCCTTCATGCTAATGCAAGTACATTCTCTAATAATCCTTGCTCATCAACAGCCCATTAATGTATATATTCGGATAATCAACACGGGCAGCAAGATTCACCAAGGACACCCAAATAACAAATACTAAGCAAGTGAAAGATAATTTAAAAGGTAATTTTAACCGTGGATAAGCCCGTGTACTGGTTTAAGATATATAATTATGAATATATTATGTTAACAGTTGTTCAGATGATATTCCCTATCACAGCACAAGTATAGTATTAACTATTCCTAATATTCACCATAACACCACCTTTACAAGCCAGACCTTATATTCACCATCACAAAGTTCATACAAAACCATTACAATATTCACCATCACGGCGTTCATACAAACATTCATCATCACAGTGTTGATACAAACCAGTTAGAAGATTTATCATCCCAACGTTGATATAAACCAGTTATAATATTATCCTTCATAACGTTCCTATGAGCTAGGCCCAGTACTCTCCAACACAACATTCATATGAACTAGGCCTAGTATTCACCATTCAAACATTTCGTATGAACTAGGCCTAGTATTCACCATTCAAACATTCGTATGACCCAAGCCTAGTATTCACCATTCAAACATTCGTATGACTCAAGCCTAGTATTCACCATTCAAACATTCGTATGAACTAGGCCTAGTATTTTCCATCACAACAATCGTATGAACCAGTCCTAGTATTCACCATTCAAACATTCGTATGAGCTAGGCCTAGTATTCACCATCCCAACTTTCATATGAACTAGGCCTAGTATTCACCATCACAACAGTCGTATAAACCAAGCCTAGTATTCACCACCCAAACATTCGTATGAACTAGGCCTAGTATTTTCCATCACAACAATAGTATGAACCAGTCCTAGTATTCACCATCACAACAGTCGTATAAACCAAGCCTAGTATCCACCTATCACAACATTCTTAAGAACCAATCATAGTATTGACCATCACAACAGTCGTATGAACCAAGCCTAGTATTCATCATCACAACAGTCGTATATACCAGGCCTAGTATTGACCATCACAACAGTCGTATGAACCAAGCCTAGTATCCACCATCACAACATTCTTAAGAACCAATCATAGTATTGACCATCACAACAGTCATATGAACCAAGCCTAGTATCCACCATCACAACATTCTTAAGAACCAATCATAGTATTGACCATCACAACAGTCGTATGAACCAAGCTACAGTCGTATGAACCAAGCCTAGTATTCACCATCACAACAGTCGTATGAACCAAGCCTAGTATTCATCATCACAACGTTCGTATGAACTAGGCCTAGTATTCACCATCACAACAGTCGTATGAACCAGGCCTAGTATTCACCATCACAACAGTCGTATGAACCAAGCCTAATATTCATCATCACAACGTTCGTATGAACTAGGCCTAGTATTCACCATCACAACAGTCGTATGAACCAAGCCTAGTATTCACCATCACAACAGTCTTATGAACCAAGCCTAGTATTCATCATCACAACGTTCGTATGAACTAGGCCTCGTATTCACCATCACAACAGTCGTATGAACCAGGCCTAGTATTCACCATCACAACAGTCGTATGAACCAGGCCTAGTATTCACCATCACAACAGTCGTATGAACCAAGCCTAGTATTCATCATCACAACGTTCGTTGAACTAGGCCTAGTATTCACCATCACAACAGTCGTATGAACCAGGCCTAGTATTCACCATCACAACAGTCGTATAAACCAAGCCTAGTATTCACCATCACAACGTTCGTATGAACTAGGCCTAACGAAAGCAAGGGCAACGTGTAATGAGAATCCCAGCTGCCTATCCTCCCCCACAACCTCCCACCCCTTTAGGGATCAAAATATCCCTTGTTACATTTATAGCAGAGCGAATACGAGGGTTGTTTCAAATAAACTCTTTTTTTTTCTTCTTTGTGCAATGCGCGGCTTCCATATTGCAGAAGGGAGCAAGGGGTTGTGTAGGAGTCTTTTTTTTTTATCCACCCTCCAGTAAATAATTGTATTCCACCCTCGAAGCCCACGTCGTGTGTGTGTGGTTCCCGTGTAATTTGGCTAATTCGCAGTTGGGGGGGTATTGCCGGGGTGTTAGGAGGGAAGGGGTGGGGGATACATTATATATCATGGTAGTGCCCTCACGTTCTGCGAGACGTGCGATTCCTGGTTCGAATCCCAGGACAGTACACGTGCATTGGTTGTACGATATTGTTTGGTTACCATTTAAAAAAATCTAGAGTTTCTTTTATAAGTGATATAGGTTAATAATACGTAATCTATTAATTAAATTACATACATACAAACATACCTAATCACGCCTTTCATTCACGATATATATATAGTATAGCAGATAGCTCAAAAAACAAATCCATACTTTATTCATCCTCACTAACTTTATCCACACGTTCCTATCCTTGCAAACTTCCTTCGCTTCAACAACATCCATACACCGAGTCATACATGCTCTTTTATTCTTCAAACTCTTTAATGTTTGTATTGGATTCCCTTTCAGACCACAATTTTTCAGCCTGTCCATACGAGTTTTTCCACATACATTTTTTTGTTACATCATTATATTATATAATTTATATTTTTCCTTTCTTTATAGAAAGATGCAATCACCTTTTTCGTATTTGATGGTGAATCTGCCTTCAAATTTAAACGTTCCTAGCTCATTTCAAGAATTCTAATATGCAATGCACTACTGCAAAATTGTATGTATTATTTATCGTTTATTGTTCAATCAAATAAAAATGAAATTTGCTTCAGTGACCGAATGAAATAAGACATCACTCTCTAAAAAGACTCGACTGCCGATTATGGGGGATATATAGGATTTATTTAACCGAGGTATTTAAAAAGTGTTTTTTTCTAAATCCAAAATATATCTCTGCAAACGAAATATAAATTATATAACTCCAGGACAGTACTAAAAAAAAAATTATCATCCGGGCCAAGAGCCTTTATATTAATAATGGGATGTACACTCAATTTCCCCGAAAGATAGCAGTCTCACGGATTACATTATGTCCCTATTTTATAAGCTATACCATAGTGTAGTCATGCAAGGTTAACGTGCTACCTAACAGAATAAATGAAGGGTATATAAACATAATAAATAGCTTCTTCGGCGGAACATGGATTATAACTAGGGTATCTCATACATATTCCAAGTCAACCCCTCTCATCGGTGGCGCCGGTCTCATACAAGTCCAGTCTAAGGGACACACACTTCTAACAGTTTGAATTATTTTTTAGTCGATACTTAGAAAAATAAATTATCATAACCGCGTCTTACTTACCCATTCGGGTTATACACACTGTGAATTAGATCTTCCTAATCCCTAACCCATTAGTGTAATTAGTACATGGGTGTATAACCTGAACAGGTAATAAAGCGCGGTACTAAAAAAAATCCTAGAAACCGTTTTGGTGGGCGCATGGTCTAAGACGTCACTCTTGAAATAAGACTATACTGTCGATGAAAGGGAGATCGAGGTTCGAAGCCCGGTCAGGTGTACAGATGTTTCTTTCCTAAATGTTTTTCTCTATCTCTCTCCACGCAAATGTAGGTACACTTCATCTCAATTAAACTTTCCTAATCCCTAAAAGATTAACGTAGCTATAACCCGGACCGATAGTAAAACGCAGTACTAAAAAATAAAGTAAAACCTTTTATAGCCGTAAGATTAGAACAATATTTTTCCTCTCTCTTATTTGGCGCATTTGACCTTTCCTTCTATATGGCAAATGCAAACATAAAGAAAATGGAATGGCAATAGAAATAATATTGGTCTAATCTTACGGTTCTTACTCTAATGAAGTAGATATGTGTAAGGTAATTAAAAATAAAGACAAGTATTCATGTGGAAGAAAAATTTAATAGATAAATTTAAAAGACTACTAGAAGTTTAAGAGCCCTTCTACCACTCAGGATAATACCTAACATAGTTATGTAATACGTCTAGGACCCGATGACGCATCGTGGTGCAGTTTTGTGTGTTCTTTCTTTTTAAAAATCAGCGGAATCGAGACCAGTGAAACAGTTTAACCATATTTTTAAAAATCAAACGATTTTTCAATTGAAAATATTACTAAAGAGATCTTAATTTTGTTGTTAAGTGACGAAAGAAGAAACTCGCATTTCAATAAGATGTCTGGTTTGATTGTACTCGTTTATTTAATTAAGTGGTTAATTGGCCATTACATGAGATCTGAAGCGTTTTTAGTAATGAATGAATGAATTAATTAATTAATTAATTGGTTCATTCTCTATAGTAACAGTAGGTGTCACTTATGTTTCAGACTAAATTCCTGGCATGGCCAATAATTTAAATTGTGGTTTATATTTCGCAGTGATTAATTTATAACCGGGACGTTTGTAAGTAATTTC
This sequence comes from Timema poppense, assembly GCA_902141375.1. Taxonomy (NCBI): domain Eukaryota; kingdom Metazoa; phylum Arthropoda; class Insecta; order Phasmatodea; family Timematidae; genus Timema; species Timema poppense. The sequence continues at coordinate 340,422 of CABFOV010000012.1, read as the reverse complement.
CTGATATAATCGGATGGTTTGAAAAGTACACGTTGAATACCTCTACTAAAAGGCCCAATAAATCGTCCAATGAACGCTTCTTTCTAATAGGCAATATTTCTCTCAGCTCTTCAGTCCGTATTCGGTCCAGTTCGTGCTCTGCCAATGATTCAGCTAATTGACAATAGCAAGGAGGTATTGATGCTGGTATGTCTCTCACGTCTTCCTACCTACGTGTTCCCGGTTCTAAACCAGGTGGGGAAGGAGGTGGTTTACGTGCCGTAGATAACTGATGGCTAAGGTCCTTCGTGTTGGGATTACAGTGTTAATGCTCTGTAGATTTCAGGTGTTCTAAAGTGCATTTAAATGTCACGGCTCGTGTTTAGATTGGGATAATTGACTATAATAGTTGAAACAGCCACAAGACTTGTTTGTTTTTGTATATGAAAGCTAATAAAGGTTCATGTGTTGATTCGTCTTAAAAGCCTTTATTAACCATTTGTATTTTAATTTTAATAATGGTAGCCTCTTAAAAATAATTACCAATTTTTAGTAAGTGATTATATTAACGGCTTTTATTTAATTTTGTCAATAGTAAAAAAAAAAAGCCGTTAATATAATCACTTGACACTAAATTGAGCAAGTTTCTTTTTGTATCCTTGGTAAGGTTCTCTCTCAAATCGGATGATTCTCTGTGCATGTTAAAACACTTATATAAAAAACTAATATCTATAAATTAAAAGTTTAGACAAAAAGATTTAAAAAAAATAGAGTTAGTTATTTCTTTCAACTTGGGTTGGAAAAACAAAATGATGATAGATTCTTAACATTTCAGGGGAAATCATTTTGTGCGATAGTTCAAGTTATTTGATTCGGAGCTCACTATAAATTTGGTATCGAGTACTAAAGAACCCCTAGCTTTAAGTGTATGTCGAAACAATAAAAACTAAACAAATGAAAATTGTTATGACACTCTCTTACAAAATATATGTATTAAATATTAAAACACAAAACTAAATTATGTTAATTTTTTTTTTATTATTATTTGGCATCGTGTCCTACTACCTGTTCGGGTTATACGCTTTAAGTACTAATTACACTAATGGTTTAGGAATTGGGAAGGTGTAGTTAGAGAAAATGAAACCGCATTTGCGTGGAGGGAGAGTGGAAAATTATTTAGGAAAAGCCACCCTAGTTCACGCGACCAATATTCGAACCTCGATCACCCCACCCCGTCTTCAGCAGTCAAGCTCAACACGAGTAGCGCGTTAGCCAACTACGCCACCGAGGCGGGTAATTATATTAGAATTATTCATCGAATCGAGTTCATCGTAACTAAATCAATTTAGGGTTCAAAAAATGTGTGCCGCACCTTAATAAATATTTGTCAATTCATTTTAACTTTTAACGGTTTTGTCAATGTTTCCTTGGTGAAGACTTCCTTGTTTAACAAGTTTTCCAGAAGGGATTCTTGTTTCTCTAGACACTCTAGAGAGTAGTATTAAGCAATAAAATTTATTTTTTCATAAAAATGAACAGTATGAAAGTCATATCATTAGTGTTAATAGCAGGATGAAGTAACCTTTATGATTTGTAGTCGTTAATTAACAAACTCTTTCAGAGAGCAAAAGCAAAGGAGGGATAGTACAATTGTTTGATTCGACATCCCTAACTCTCCAGTTACATTTTCCTTATTTTAAAAGGCCTTATTAAAGAGTTAAATTTAATTAACCTAGTTAATAAATATTCCGGTATTATTCTAGTTTTTTGCTGTGTGTTTGACAGTTTTTAGAAGACAATTAATTCTCTATGTTTTCACAGTATTCCAGATGCGTCGCAACACTGCCTAAACTATTAAGTCTAACATACATACATACATACATACATACATACATACATACACACACACACACACACACACACACACACACACACCTAATCACGCCGTTTCCTTACGGGATGATTAAGAAACTGTGCATACAGCTATAAAAACTACATACTTAATTCATCTTCACTTTATCCACACTTCCCTATTATTGCATATTTCCTTCACTTCAACAACATCCATACACCAAGTTATACATGCTCTTTTATTCTTAAATCTCTCAATGTTTTTTTTTTCTTTTTCACACATTCATCTACTACATTTAGCCATGGCCTAAACCTTCATTTTGATCCACATACTCTAATTTCATAAATTTTCTTTGTCATTCGATCCACACTCATCCTCTTAACATGCCCAAACCAACGTAAGACTCATCTTTCACATTGACTTATTATTATTATTTTTATTATTATTAAAACCTCGTCTTACTACCCAATCGGGTTATACGCAATTACGCTAATGTGTTATGGTAGGGTTATTTTGAGATGAAATGAAGGATCTACAGTTTAACGTGGGATCCGAACCACGGTGGAGGCCTAGCATTCCACACATTCACAAGTTGTGATTAATACACGTATTGTCAGAGGTGAAGGAAGGGTTTGGCAATCAGATAAATCTGTGCCGGGACCGAGGATTGAACCCCGGACCTCCAGCACAGAAGTCTGAAACCTTGCCTATAGACCACCAGGTCATCATTGATCTATTTAATTACCTTTCAAGGCGCACTCCTTCAGCACCCATTATTACACACTCTGTTCGAACGAGTTTTCCACATACATTTTAAGTTCTCGTTCCAACCGAATTCGCCTTGCTCTTGTGTTTCTCCCGACAAACCCACGCTTCACATCCATAAATCTATGTTGCCATTGACATACTTTTATATACTGCAATTTTTGCCTATTTTGATACTACTTAGTTCTACAAATAAATATATCTAATAAAACTGTATATTTAATAAACAAATATATATCATTATAATTATTATTATGTGTTCTCCCTTACGCCAAGTTAGTTCTCTTTGTCAGTGAGCTTAAACCGTTAATACGCCCTAATTCTCCGCCTACTCTTTTGGATCTCAGAATTTTCTTCTTTTCTTCAAGTCACCCAATATTTGAATCTTCCTTTTTCCTAAGCTCTTCTTTCCCTCAACCATTCCTTCTACGACGTCATGTATAATACAGTTCCCGACTATGGATGTGACCAATCCAGTTTGCTTTATACTGAAGAATCACATCCAAAATGGTTTTATTCTCCCCCACTCTTCTTAGGACTTCTTCATTTGTTAACTTGTCTGTCCACCTGACCTTCTCAAATCTTCTCCGGCACATCATTTCGAAGCACTCCAAGTATTTCTCTTCCATCTTCCTAAGAGTCCAAGTTTCTGCTCCATGCAGTTCGATGCTCCAAATTAAGCATTTTATAAGTTTCTTTCTCAGTTCTAGGCTCAACTTGCTGGTCATCAGTAACCTCTTCTTGTTGGAAGATTCCTTGGCCATGGTAAACCTCGACCTAATTTATTTAGTGAAGTAGGCATCCTTTGTCAGCAGACTTCCAAGATACTTGACCTGCTCTATGTTTTCCAACTCCTGGTTCCCAAATTTGATTCTCAGAGGCTCTTTATTTTTTTTTAAATCACCATCACTTTTGACTTCACAATATAGATCTCCATTCCATATCTTCTCTTTATATCCACCATCCGGTCCATCATTTCCTGCAACTAGTTTTTATTTTCGGCCAGCTGTGTAGGTCTAGTTTAATATAATCATCATGACTCTCTATTAACACATTTTGTAACTGCTTGTATACGAGCAGTACAGCCCTGGCTCTTGATGTAAATCAGTGTGATATATAGTCACAATCGGTCCTTGGTTCAACCCAGTGTCATGGCGGTATTTGACATTATAAACGTCTCTCCCCCTTAACCCTTTATGCCCCCTAAACCACCCACTCACATACACACGCTGACTGTGGACACTGGACTTACAGTTATCGTGACTCCTTCCACCCCATAAAGCATAGCTATGAATAATGGCCTAGTCACGTTACGTTGGCCATTGCATTGTGCAGGGGATACCACCCAGTTGCGCTATCCCGGATTCGAACTGAAGTCACCCCCTTCCCCCCATTTCACCCTGATGTGCTGTGCTTCCCCTATGAGGTCGCAATTACAGGAGTGCTTGGTAAATAACATCTCCGTTGAGCAAGGTTTAGGAATTTCGACGTTTCAGAATGGCCATACCAGTTGTTTTTTTCCCCTGAAAGAGTATATTTTGTGCGTAGATTAAGGATAGCACAGAAGAATTTGGACACATAAATATCTTAAAAGTAATTACTAGTAGTTCTGTGAACATTAGAGCTCACACTCCCTATGTTTTAAAGTTAATAAAATATTATATCTTTATCGTTACTCATATTAATATTTATCTTTGAATCCTAAATTGAAATATCTTCTATGAGGTTTACTTGGATTTGAATATATTTTTCTTTTGTGATAAATTTAGAACTAAAACAAATGAATACTATTTTCAACAAAGCATTATAATAGTTTATAATAATCGTTGTTCACGCGTTTTAATAAGTCGGGCTCGCAATATATGTCAAAATTCATTTAAATAGGCTTGAGGTAATCAATAGATTGATAATAACTTTAGATTCAACTAACTTGTAATGAACTACTAAGAGGCCACAGCATTAAAAAAAGATAACTATGTCACAAAACCAATTATATACGTTGTTTAATTCAGGTTCAAGGAATTCCCAAACAAAATTCAATAAAATTGGTCAATGCATTTGGCAATAATCGTGGAACAAACAGATAGTAAATGCCAAATGATCTAGTAAAAACAGGGCATCTCTAAGTTTGGTTGTGCAAAATAAATTATCATCGATCTCATGTCCTAAATATACAGCATATATTAGTAACTAGCCTATGTTGCTCTTTAAGTTACATACAAACTAGTCTTGTAGGTCTAAATAATTATATTGTTTGGTACTTAGATAATAAATTTTTGTGTAGAGGTGCAGTTGTGTACTTGGTTAAATATGCTGTGATAGTTTTTAATTTTTCCAGTCAAATATTCTTGAGCTATAAGGTACATGTTAAACATAATAATTTTTATGTTTTACACGAATAAAATAATGTAATAAAAACTTGGTCACTAAACTCTTTTCTTCAAAATACCTTTTTTTTTCGAATCCCAACATTACATCTTAAAAAGGAGCAAAATTCAAGAGTGCTTTCTATAGATATTCACATTGAAACGTGCAATTTAATTTTAATTGATTTTTTGTAATGAGATAAATATAATAAGTTAAAATAATGTATATGTATATATATAAATTAAAGGTTTATTTGTAGCAATAACTTGTATTTTATTGTTGTATTTCTAGAAAAAAGAGACAAACTTTACATACTTATGTATTTTTAACTACATGATGTTTTTAAGACTAATTCGTCGATAACATAGTCAACCAAAGATAGCTAGGGTGGTTACAGTTCCTCAAATTTGCTGTTAAAGTCCACAAATTGCTTTTTAAAATTATTGTTTAATAATTTATGAAAAATTTAGCTCAAATAATCTCACGTTTTATTTTGACTTTTATATTTGTAAAGAAAACCGAAATAGTAGCGAATAACATCAGAAAACTTTTTTAACTCTTAGCTTTTTACATTTTGCCAACCCAATACAAAATAAATAACCTTCCTCCCTTCAACATAAATAACAGAAGTGTTAAGATATTTTTGACAGTTCATGATTTTAGAGGTGGAAAAATAATAATAAAAGGAAGCCGAAAGAAAATGGAGTGAATATATATATATATAATACTGAATACTTGATGATAAATTTTTAATGTCAGGACTGTGCACGTGTGTGCGTTTGTTTGGCAAGTTGAAGTGTTGGCCAGGAGCAGGAGTGAGAAAGGGATAGAAAACCTTTGAAAAAAAAATACAACAAAAAAAACACACCCAACTTGGCGTTGGAGCTCAATTTGTCAAAACCGTATGACAGAAGGCGATGCATAACGAAAATAAACGCCCCACTGGGAGAAAAAAAATATATAGTGAAAATAAAAAACTTAGGAGAGATATACACATATATTGACAGGTATGTATGAATGTGTGTGTAGGGGGTAGCGGTATGAATATCGATATTGAATACACAGGAGATTTTGAGACAGTACAAGATGAAGTTGACAACGTAAATTGACACGTGTGTGAAATAATGTAAAAAAATATATATAGTCCTGCCCTCTCGTCCTCCGTTGCAGTGTTATGGTCCCCTTGTCGCCTTATACCTCCCTGTTAACTTTGAAAACATGAAAAACTACTTCGATACTGGCTTGGGGTTGCTTGGTTAAGGCTTTTCAGGAAGCCGAGAAAAGTGTAGGTGGGTTTTTTTTCTCAGTCTTATGCTGTTGCTTTTTACTTTCGTGAGGGCGTGGCCGGGCCGATATATATTTATTTTTACATTATTTAGAATTTATTGAACGATGGAGGTATTTTTTTCTAAGGAGTAAACACAAAGATAATTTAATGAATAGATTGAAAACAAATGCAAAGGTAAATTTTCCTTTAGGTTAACTAGATTATTCTCTTAGTGATAAATTAAACACTATAAAAAATAAATACTATCACTATTTTAAAGTGTATTAAGTAAATTATTCAGATCTGGCGAGTCAAACTTGTTTGATAAAAAGACACACATTGAAAATTGAAAACAATGAAGTGTCACATTTAAGAAAAATTTGATATTTTGACTATCTTTAATCAAATAAAATTCATTTTAAAAACCTAGAGACTTAATATTGAATGCTTTAATTTTTTCCCTTTATTTGAGGTATTTATTCAACGTGTACTGTGTCAACCGACTGATTATATCAACACAAGGCTTATAAACTAACTTAAATTTAAAAGAAACACAACATATACCCTTCTCCCTCAGGTCATCGTTAGTTCATCACTGTGAAAAGGGAAACCACCATTACATCAATGATACATTTTTCGTCCATGTCAGGAATCGAGCCCTGGGCCCTCAGTTCAATAAATAGAAACGTTACTGACCGAGATAAGGTGTCGGAAAATAATTTGTACAATTTTAAGAACTAACCTATTTCCCCATAAATTTTAAACAGTTTTGTAGAAATGGGGGTAGTATTGGATTTTAAATCTTGTGTTTAAGTAGCTTTCATAATTGATTATAAATGCACGTCCTCAAGCTGTGATCTATAGGGTGTTCATTCATGTTCACAAAAGAAAACTACGATTCCCACATTCACGTGCCGCCAAAATGTTGCACGTATTTGGTTTGGGAATCGATCATGAGCCACATTTACCCAAATAATGACCCATTTATAAATCGGGCCGCAATGTATGGTCGGTCATCAAAATGTCCGTGGGGCATGCATAATGATGGATATGGTCATAATTTTATCTGCCTTATTTAAATAATAAAATAGTTTCATAAACTAGGACATCATCAGTTAAGTTCTACAAAAGAAATTGTATTTTTTATAACTTTATTATAGGTACATAACCTTTTATTATAGTAAACAAACTCTCCAAACACTATTATAATCAGATAAAGTTGCCAAAAAAACAAACAATAGAATTGTTGAAGTTAAGATGATACCAGTTTCCGTTTCGATGATTGAATGGTATAAACCCTGAGGCGTCACGCAATGGACTGGACTGCCGATGACGGTCGATCGGGGTTCGAATACCGCTAGGATATGCTGAGGGTGGATTATTCTAAAAGGTTGTTCCCTCTTTCTCTACGCTAATGTGGTCACACTTTCTTTAAATACAACCTTCCTCATCCCTAGCACATTAGTGTAATTAATACATTAGCGTCTAAACTGGACGGATAGTAGGACGCGATTCTAAAAAAAAATCTAAAAAAATTTGTTTAGCACCACGTCTTACTATACGCTAATAAAACGTTATATTTTATTTATTTAAACGTCGACTATCGATTATACATTTTCAAACATAGCATCCTTTAAAATGTTTGGATTTTTTTTTCAACTGTGGTTAAGCCTAGGAAACCCGAATGTTTTATGATCCATCTGATTAAAAACTTCATTTTGTTTTATAAAATATTAAATAAATCAAAACTTACATGTAAAATGAATGTGCAAAAAAGTCTTAAAATGTGTAATCTTTATTTACAAGCTTTTAACGTTTTAAGTTAACTTCACTCTTTTTGATCGTATAAATTTGCCAAAATTGGTTGGTTTTATGATGGTATATAAAATAGTGGACTAATAAAAAAGGAGACAATCCCTCTAAAGTGGCGTCGGCGAAGCGTGAACAGCATTTGAACGCGACGACTTAAGCCAAGTGTCAGAGACAAGTTTAGATGGAATAATTTAACTGTCCCCAAAGACCTATTATTCTTTGTGAAAACACATTCACTGTAAAGGTCAAATGAACGATAAAATATTCACTATTATAAATTGTAATAGGAAATTACAGTTTAATTATATTTTTTATATTCTGTTCCAAATAGAATTTTTACTTAAATATCCCAGAAAAAAATGAACATTGTAATTTAAGAATCAATAATTATCAAATAAATAATAATAATAATATTTAGCACCGCGTCTTACTACCCGTTCGGGTTATACGCTTTAAGTACTAATTACTCTGATGGATTAGGATTTGGGAAGGTTTAATTAGAGGAAGTGAACCCACATTTGCGCGGAGGGAGAGTGGAAAACCATTGAGGAAAAACCACCCCCAGTTCACCCGACCGATATTCGAACCTCGATCTCCCCGTCCTCAGCAGTCGAGCTTCAACACGACAAGCGCGTTAGCCAACTACGCCACCAAGGCGGGTTATCAAATAAAAATTTTTGCAAAAAAATGTAATACTCATTTTTGTGTCATATTAAAAATAAACATATTAGGACCTAGAGGTTAATTCAAATCATTATTCTACTGCTTCATAACTTAACATTATATATATTTTTTATATTATCCTATGGTGTAATTGTTTTACATTTTACAAGTGTGCATTTAGCGATACAGATTTAATGTTGCGTTTAGGTATTTCATTTTAACTTGGCTTTACTCAAAAATATATTTTGTTGAGATCTGTCATGATTTAGTCTAAGTAGGATATTTTTTTTAAATAAAATAAAAACAGTTGATGGAATTTCAAAGGCCTTTAAATAATTAAACAAACTCAAATTTCTTCGGAGCTAAGAAGTAATTATTATAAAACGGGTGACCTGACACTCTAGAGGTAAAGTATCAGACTAATGTGCTGATGGTCCGGGGTTCAATCCTCGGTCCCGGCACAGGTTTAGCTGATTGCCAAAACCTTCCTTCACCTTTGACAAGACGTTTATTAATCACAAATTGTGAAAGAGTAGAATGCCAGACCTCCACCGTGGTTCGGATCTCACGTTAAGCTGTAGGTCCTTTATTTCATCTCACAATCACCCTACTATTACACATTAGTGTAAGTGCGTATAAACCGAACGGCTAGTAAGACGCGGTCCTAGTAATAATAATAATAATAATAATAATATAATAATATTTTTAGCATCGCGTCTTACTACTTGTTCAGGTAATACGCAAATGTACTAATTACACTAATGGGTTAGGGATGAGAAAAGCTCAGTTAAGATTAAATGCACCCGCATTTGAGTGGAAAGAAAGTGGAAGCTAATTTAGGAAAAACAAACCTTAGTGCCTCCCGACCGGGATCTAGCCCCGATCTCCCGATCTTCAGCAGTCTAGTCCAACACGAGAGTAGCGCGCTAGACCACGCAACCACCACATTGAGTAATAATAATTTTGTTCACATGTTTAACAAAACTGGAGCTCAGTGAATACATTGATTGATTGACTTAAACATTAAACACTCTCGCCGTAATGTACGGTATGTTATTGTCTCATGATGGTTTCCAACGTCAAACAAACACACCTGTTCACCACCTCGTTTTATTTTTGAGCAGTGGCGGCTCGTGTATAGGCACTGCGGAACTGCAGCACCACCTATTTCCACTTGATATTATCGATAAAAATTTAATATAATGAGTCCTTTTTTTTAAATTCTCTCTATTTTGGCAGTACAATATATATATTCCTTAAGCTTAATGTCAGTACTTCAGTAGCCATCCCCCAGTTTATGAAAAAGATACAAAAATCTTTGAATGGAACTGTGTGCTTCACAGTGCCAGCGACGTGGTGTTTGACTGTTGTGCGCATGGCACATAGAAGGGGAGTGGAAAATAAGACGTGACTGCCAGGTAGAGATAGCACTGTTGATCTCGCAGTGCCGGCTCTGGTGTAGTGGTGGAAGTTTTTTTTTCTCAGCGTGTGTTATGCTTTAAAACCGTGTACCATATTCTTGAATGTGGTAAAGTGTAGAAGAGTGCAGAATTAGATTATTATTATTATGCTTCCAGCTATTCTACTTGATTTTTTTTCGGTTCTTTTATTTAACAAAAAGACTAAATGCGCTTGCATTACTTTAAACGGAAACAAATTTCCTCAATGGTCATCCAGCGATTAAGGAGAAAATTATTGAACTTTTTGCGCAAATTAAAACAAGAAGAATGTATTTCATTTTTAAATGAATAGATCAAGCTTTAACTGTAACAATTTAAGTTAAAGTAAGTAAAAAAGGTTTGTTTTTTATGTTAAGATTTTATCAAGTTCCTGAATAAATTTTCTTTTTATTCATATTTTTGTCCTTTTATACAATTTTAAAACAAAGGCAAAAAAAATTCTGGAACGGAACCCCCACTAATTATATCTACCAGCCGCCACTGTTGAGATTTTTTTTTTCAGGTTGTTATTACTATGTCAATGTATAATATGAAAAACTGTGCAAAATGAGGTGGTAAATAGAATCATTATGGGAATACTATTATCTTTGCACTGATTGGCTATTAAAAGCAGTTCGGCGTGGCGCATAGCGGATAAAGCTTTAACTATTTCAAATTGCTCTGAATAGCCAACACTAAAATGTTATTGGCACAAGAGTTCGTCACGTGACCCCCCGTCTGCTCCTCTCTCGTTTTAGTATAATGAAATGAATATGAAATTATCATGTATTTCATTTCAAGAATATTCGACAATATGAAAATCACTCTAATTCAAATAAAGTGTGTATAAACGTTAATCATAGAAAATAAGTTAGACAGGAAGAAAAGACTGTAGCAATTTTTTCCCCATCAAAGCCTGTAATTTACACACTTTTGTAATGAAACAAAATGTGTTTTATTGATGAAGGCTGTGCCGCCTCCGGCTAAAGACCAATTTGTGGCTTGTGTGAGGTTGGGTTTGGGTGTGAGTGTGGGTGTGTTTATTAATGGTTTGGTTCAGAAGCCATCCAACCCCTACTCTTTGAGTTGTCTTTGTAGTCACGAGAAGCTCTAGGGGTGTACTGTAACAAAGACAGGGGTGGACAAACATAAAACAGGTATTCTCAAAACACGATCATAATAGGAATATCAATCATCGAATTTAATAAATTACGCAATACTTCCAAAAACCTTCGCAAAGAAGACTTTCAGAATTATTAAGTTTTATGTACTTTACATAATGTTCCCAGAAGTAGTTACACTTAAAAAGATTCAAGCTCTCTACGTTAGGCCCATCCCTTTAAAAATATTACACCCATATCAGTGGCCACATGGTCTAAGGCACTACTCCCATGGTAGACTAAACTGCCGATGACGGGGAGATTGATGTTCGAATCTCGGTCGGGTGTACTGAGGGAAGTTTTTTCCAAAATTGTTTCCCACTCTCCATCGGAGCAAATGCGGATAAAGTTACTATAAATTTAACCTTCATAATCCCTATGTCCATTAGTGTAATTAGTACACAGGCGTATAACCCGAACGAGTAGTAAGACGCGGTGCAAAAAAAAATTACTACAAATAAGAAGACAGTAAGATTTTGAAAATCAAATATAATACGAGTCTAGTAGTTGCATAAATGTCTGTATATTAGCGTGAATCTGACAAGACATCTTGTGAATGTGAGGAATGCCAGGTCCCCACCGTGGTTCGGATCCCACGTTAAGACGTAGGTCCTTCATTTCATCTCACATTCACCCTACCATTGCACATTAGCGTAAGTGCGTATAACCCGAACGGGTAGTAAGACGCAGTGCTAATAATAATAATAATGTGAATTTCAATACTTAACTATAAATAAATTATCGTACAACCCGAACGGGTAGCAAAACAAGGTGCTAATATATATAGGCCCTCACAAACAAGTTCCATTTTGAATTTCCTATCCCCTCTAAACGCTAGTGCGGATGTGCATACTTTAAATTACCCTTTTAATTAAACCTCATGGATTAAGTTAGTGTTATCCTTCAGCTTAGAAAAAAAAAGTACAGAATATATAAAACTTTAAAAATAATATATTAATTCAAAGAGAAGCGCTATTCCTCCAGTTACTTAGCCTTTAAGAAAAAACTTATTTTAGGATTGGGGAATTTCTCTGAGTTGGGTGTTTGAAATTATGTAGCATTGGAGGGACTTAGTGCCGTATATTATATAGTTAATATTCTGAGAGTAACCTGCTTGCTACTAGAAATTCGATCCTAAGGAGCTATAAACATAGGGCCAGTTTCATAGTTAAATTTAGTACGCCTCAAGTGCGGCGCTACACTAAATACATGACGACACCTACCTAAACTAGAATGGAATGGGCCATTCTCACATAGTAAACTGGCCCATTCCATTCTGGTTTAAGTAGGTGTCGTCATGTACTTAGTGTAGCGCCGCACTTGAGGCGTACTAAATTCGACTATGAAACTGGCCCAGAGTCTTAGGAGTCAATCTTTCTCTCGATATAAGAATAACAGGCCATTTCAGTCCAATGGAGATTTGTTTTTTATTTAGCACCACGTCTTACTACCCGGTATAAGACTAACAGGCCTTTTAAGTCAAATGGGGGGTTTATTTTTATTTGGCACCACGTCTTACTACCCGTTCAGGTTATATGATTAAGTACTAATTACTCTAATGAATTAGGAATAGGTGAGATTGAATTTAGAGGAAGTAAATCCTCATTTGCGTGGAGGGAGAGTGAAAAACCATTTAGGATAAACCACCCAAGTTCACCCGACCGAGATTAGAACCTCGATCTATCCATCCTCGGCAGTCTAGCCCGACACGAAACTGACGCGTTTAGCCAACTACGTCACCGAGATGGGTAAATGGGGGATTGACTGCTGTTATGATCCCGATAACTTGACCTAGATAGATAAATGTGTGCAGTTATTACAAAAACCAATACTTTAGGAATAAAAATAATAGGAGTACGGGTAAAATAGGACCTTTATTAGAATAAGCGTGCTAATATATTCAGTTCACTTTTTCTTCCATGTGAAGGTCTACTGTTTAAAGCTTGCCATTTAATGTCCCAAGTTCACAAATATTCCTCTATATTTTTAGGCGGGTTTTTTTTTTGGTTAATTTCCTGTGTTACTCAGATCCTTCAAGTTTTCCAAGTGCGTGGCAGCCCCGGGGTACGAATCCCGGCCTGGTTTAAGAAGGGAGTTATTTCCTATATGGCCATCCACTTTCCCTCCTAGCAAATGCGTGTACATTTTCTCTTGATCTTAACCTCGTCATCACTACCCCATTAGAGTAGTTATTACATGCGTGTAACACAGACGTGTAATAATGTGTGATGCGAATTGTAGTAATAATAACAATAATATCCACTGGGTTTTAAGTACCGCACAACTAATTATAATCTATAATTTCTCGTGGTCAGAGTGGCTACATAGCAAGAGGTTCCGGGTTCGATCCCTGGCACTTTCAGATTTTCTGTGAAGCAGTGAGTCTAGAAACCGGTTTCAACTCAGTCTCGTAAGTAAAAATTAACTTTTTTTTTTTTTAATTTGGGGTTTTAACGTGCACTTCTGAACTGACTGATTATATCAGCACACGACTTATAAATACCTTAAATATAGAACAAACACAATTATTATTTAGCACCGCGTCTTACTACCCGTTCGGGCTATACGCTTTAATTACTAATTACGCTAATGGATTAGGAATTGGGAAAGTTGAATTAGAGGAAGTGAACCCGCATTTGCGTTGAGGGAGAGTGGAAAACCAATTAGGAAAAACCACCCCAGTATACCCGACCTAGATTAGAAACTCGATCTCCCCGTCCTCAGCAGTCGAGCTCAACACGACCAGCGCGTTAGCCAACTACGCCACAGAGGCAGGTAACAAACACAATTCATCATTGTGAAAGTGTAAACTCACAATTCACCAATGACAAATTTTTCGTCCATGCCAGGAATAGAACCCGGGACCCTTAGCTCAGTATACAAACAAGCTCCCGACTAAGAAAATTTTTTTAGGAACTACTTGAATGATAATGTAACGGCTCCAGTCTAGAATACTGAGATTAACGGCTGAAGGTTTGGTTGTGTTGATCGCATGACATCTTCTATCGGTAGGTGTTGGCACTATATTCACCAATAGACGGCGGCCGCTCGGTCGGTACCGCTGACGTCATGTAGGGCCTAGTTTGTTTTTGCACAAAGTGTATTATAAGATCGTGTACACCCCTGGTCCTGACACAATGTCGGTGAGCGACCAAATCGATACCTCTGTGGGGTTGAGCTGATCAGGTGACAGGTGGAGGCATACAAGACGCACATATATACACTCTCTATGAAGGTGGGACTATACAGGGACATACAATGAAAAGACAGGAAGCGGAAACCGCCTGGGCTGGCAGCCCTCACGTGACTTGCTGGGGGAGAGGGGTTGGATGGGAAATGAGGGTAGAAGGGGGGTAACTTGGCTCCCAGGTCAAATATAACACTGAGAGATCAAAACAGATGGGAAGGGTGGAAAGGGATTCAAAATCTAAAGTCAGTTAATAACATCACGAAAATTTCTTTCGTGGACAAGTGGTTAGTGAATGTTTCACCAAATTTGTTTTAATATTAGAGGTTAATAAACCATTTGAATTTAAAACTACCTATGTTAAAACCTATATTTAATTAAATCAAAATATGTAGAGCGGTTTACTGACGTTTATTAAAGAATTTGAGACATATCATAAAATATATTATGTTTATAATGTTGCTTTAAGTGCATTTTTAGCTCCACATTCTAGGAACCATTCGGATAATAGGCGGATATTAATTATGTTAGTATGTAGCATTTTTCATAAACTGTACCCACATTTGCGTGAATGAAGTGGGAAACCATTCAGGAAAACTAATCTCAGTAGACCCAGCCAAGAATCGATACATGACCTGCTTGTCACCGGAAAACCAGACTAAATGATTTTGACAACTAAAATGGATCCTTTTTTTTTAGAGTTAATTAAGAATTGAACAACTGTTGGAAAGCTAAGAATTTCTCAAACTTTAATATATGTTCAATAATGTCCAAAATATACCTTTATTTCCTTACGAATGGACATTTAAAGCTATTTTTATAAATATAAACAATATTTTTTTTTGCGGGCAGCATTGATAAAATGTCGCTATATTATTGGTTATCATTTAGTTAGTGATAATATCCATCAAAGGTGACAGATTCATATCACGTGACGCATGACATGAAAGTAGGTCTAATAATATTTTCTAGCTATCGGATATGTCTATTTGTAAGAAAATTGGGGTATACATAGCCAAGCACGGCCTATATTCTTCTACTGGTCCAAGTTATACGAATTTTATTTACGTTAACGTGTAGTGAAAGTAAAAATATATATTTTAAAATGAACTCACATTTGCGTGAGAAGAGTATAAAACAATTCAATTAAAAACACCCAGCCAGGACTCAAACCCCAACCTTCCCGCCACCGGAAAACTAGACTAAATAAGTGTGAAGTTTAGTCTACGTATCCACCAACACGCGCCTTAGATCCTAGGCAAATACAAATAATCAGAAAACATAAACCTTTATGATCCTCCTTAATAGTGCATTCTTCTGTTTCCTTTCGAAAACATTTACATTCCTATTTTCAGTCATTAGAAGATATGGACATGCACAATGGAGGTATAAACACATTCGTGGTAATAATATTTGTATGTATGCGGCTTTATGTGACTGAAAATATGTAAAAGGGAGTTTAGAAGAGGAGAATAGGTAGTTATGGGGGATCAAGAGGTGGTGGGCGGGGGGGATATGGTAGAAAGCGAGCGAATGAATGAAGCGAGTGGTTGCAATTTGCAGAACCGTGCTGTGTTGATAATCTGCAGAGCTCATTTGTACTTCCCATATGCGTTCGTGCGTTAGGAATGAATAATACAGACCGAGGGCAGTATTGTATGGCTTGTCGTCCCCACAATTACATTAGCTATAGGGGTGCCTTGCGGGACCCATTTTACAGACTGCACAAACCTCGAGATACGCCGCATTCTACAATCCGACCCGCGTGCGAACTACTACGGTACACTAGAAATGTCAACAGCCTTTTATCGGAGAAAAACCAGATTTTGGGGCCCAGTTGAGAGTTTCCTTTACTCGTGTGTATCTTTCATTCTTATTCTAGAACAAATGAATGACAAAGGAGGGAATTTATAATATTGTTGTAAGTGACCTGGCGGTCTAGGGGTAGGGTGTCAGACTTCTGTGCTGGCGGCCGGGGTTCAATCCTCGGTCCCAGCATAGATTTATCTGATTACTAAACCCTTCCTTCACCTATGACAAGACATCTAGTAAATGTGGGGAATTCCAGGCCTCCACCGTGGTTCGGATTCCACGTTAAACTGTAGGTCCTCCCTCCATTTCATCTCACAATCACCTTAACATTACACTTTGGCGTAAGTGCATACAACCCAAACGGGTAGTAAGACGCGGTGCTAATAATAATAATAATAATAATAATAATAATATAACATTGTCAGTATTACATATGCAGGGTGATCCAAAAATCACACAATCCAAAGAAAAAAACTTATATTTTGTAACATCAATTCGGCATATTGTTGATTTATTCGGGACGTGTAATTCTGGAAAACTACGCACAAGCGATTTTGGGCATTCCATGTACGAATTTCCCTTAAAATAATGTTCCAAAATGGATACTCGCTCTGCTCGTAAAAAAAAACTCATCTTACACTTTCAAATGCTGTAACTCAACTGGCTAGACCTAGTTTATGTCTCAAGATCACACGGCCTGCACAACACCCGGACAACATTACAGTGTTGCCATACATATAAATATGTTCATTTTCCATAATCTTCTGCGAGAAATATCCTTGGAAAAACAGGGTTGCGTGACTTTTGGATAAGTAGGCCTAATGTGTTTTTAGTTCCGGTATTATTTTCCAGCAATTAAGTCCATTTAGTCTGAACGAAAGGGGACGTCTTAACCAACTGCACCGCCATTTAAAGGATCTAACTTCTAAGCTGATACTATAGTTTACCAGTACCGGAGGGCACATGTAATGTTTATTTAGCACCGCGTCTTACTACCCATCCGAGTTGTACAGATAGTAACAAGCGCGGACAGAAAAAAAAATGCTTACGTTTCGAGTCAGAACTTTAGATTTTTTACATATTCCATAGTGGAGATTTAAGAAGAAAACTTGTACGAAAATCTTTATTTAAAATTAAAACGCCATCCTTTTCTTCTAACTATGTTTTACGTTTGAACTTTGCTTTTCTATCCTAGGCACTCTTTTTTAAACTAAAAACTCATGATTAGGTATAAGAATAAAGGGAATGTCACCTAAAAGTAAATAACCAATTATTAAACCAACATTACTGAGTTTTATTATATATAAAATAAGACTAGGTATGATATTCTCAGAAATTAAATACAAAACTTACCTTGAGATTTTTATTTTTAAAAGTTTAGATTAAATTTCGTGTAGTAACTGTTTTTTTCTGAATTTGAATATATGAAGATTCGTATATATTGTTTATTTAGCAGTACTGGAAACAAAACATCGTTATCGAACAATCGAACATCGTAATGCATTTTTACTAGCATTCCAGTTCTGATTTACTTGATTCTTTACGTTAATTTATTTTAACTTTATATATCCTACTCCAAGAGTTATTGAAATTTATATTTTATTATTTAAAGATTTTAACATTCATTTGTATCAAAAACCAGTTTATTTTAGCTGTAGTGGTCTTGTGTCATAAAGACTGGATTTACATTTAGCCTGAGTGATATTTAGAATAAAATTAAACAAATAACTAAAGGTATCATAATTCTTAACTAAGGGAAATATCTTATCAAATTCCTGTTTAAAACGTTTAAGTATTTTTGTACGCGGATTTGTATTTTTTTATATATAAAATTAATGAACTTCAGTGGCGGATCGTGTATACTCACTGCGGAACTGCAGCACCCCCTATTTCCACTTGATATTATCGATAGCATTTAATATAATGAGTCATTTTTTCTTTAATTCTTTCTTTATTTTTGTAATACAATATATATTACTTAAGCTTCAGTTCAGTACTTCAGTAGCCATCCCCCAGTTTATGAAAAAAGATACAAAAATCTTTGTATGTAACTGTGCGCTTCACAGTACCAGCGACGTTGTGTTTGAATGTTGTGCGCATGCGCACATAGAAGGGGGGTGAGGAGGAATTCGGTACTGCCAGGTAGAGATTGCACTGTTGCTCTCGAAGTGCCGGCTCTGGTGTAATAGTGGAAGGAAGTTTTTTTACTCAACGTGTGTTGGGCTTAAAAACCCTGTACCATATTCTTTAATGTGGTAAAGTGTAGAAGAGTGTAGAAATAGATTATTATTATTATGCTTCCAGTTATTCTATTTGATTTTTTTTTCAGTTATTTTATTTAACAGAAAGACTAAATGCGCTCGCAATACTTTCAATGAAGAAAAATGTCCTCAATTGTCATCCAGAGATCAAGAAGAAAATTATTAAACATTTTGCGCAAATTAAAACAAGAAGAATGAATTTCATTTTTAAATGAATAGATCAAGCTTGAACTGTAACAATTTAAGTTAAAGTAAGTAAAAAATGTTTGGTTCTTTTTGTTAAAATTTTATCAAGCTCCTGAATAAATTTTCATTTTTATACTTGTCTTTTTCCCTTTCATACAATTTTAAAACAAAGGTTAAAAATTTTCTGGAGAAGCACCCTTACGAATTTTAGCTACGAGCCGCCACTGATGAACGTGCAAGTGAATACATAAATTAACATTTTGCTTTATTAATAAAATAGCACCATATTCTTTAGAAATATCTATAAAGGCTTGAAAAAGAAGACTTGTCCAGAGGAGAAAACTTTCAAAAAAAACTTTCCAAACGTCCTAACTTTCAACCAAAAGTTGTAGCCTATATTACAAAAAAAAATATTCTGTCCTTCTTTGCTTGAGGTTGTTGAAATCGTGTTATGAAGTTCCACTGCTACGTTGAAACTTTGTTCCTACGACACGTATATAGGATGTTCTATGCGTGAATTTTACACGTCGAACCCACAAGGGACGTATAGTGTCGATTTGATAGAATGGGTCGCCTCTCTCTATGATTCTCGTATTGCTATGGGCCTGCTTAGTTTTTCAAACTTTTTCAATTTTATAAATGGTGTGGAAAGCAATCCAATCATCTAGAGGTGCTTTTAGTTTTGGAGAAATATGATTTTTTTTTTT
>CABFOV010000012.1:279151-307134 GCA_902141375.1 Timema poppense | reverse complement strand
AATAATTTCTTTTTATCGAACTCGAAACAATATTTTAAACATAATTAAAAGTACTTATTCTTCGTTTTGGAACGTTATTGATTTTGTGTAATATAGTGCACACATCAATCAATACCACATCTCATTAACTTGTAAAAGAGAAAATTATGGTAATTTTTTTTACATACAATAAATTATTTTATGATTATTTTATCTTATTTTGAAATATTTAACTGAATAAAATCTTTTCATCAACTGCGTGTCTGCATCATTGTAAAAAAACTTGTTTACCGTTATGTTCAACCATATGGTTTAAATTCGTCAGTCGCCATTTTGAAGCTATGTTCGTTAGAATATTTTGTGAAAGTGGTGGGAATATTTATTTTAAGTGGAATAAAACGATAAATAAACTTTGTGTCCGTCCTCAAATAAATATATATAATATTGGCCTAAATTACTGTGGTTAACTATCACATTATTATATTACCATCTGTTTTCATTATAGTCATCCAAAGTGATAGATGTCAGCTGTTGGCGTAGTGATATATTAGGGATTACTTCTAGTAACATTTCGAGCTGTCATCCAGGTAAACTTAGGTCGTGAATGAATTATATCTAGTGTGCTCCACGCCTTACTTCCCATACGGTCCATCCAAATATTTACATTATTCTGATATGGATGATAAAGGTATAATTTTGGAGAAAATATACCCACTTATGCTTAGAGAGTGGGAAACTATTAAGGGGGTAAAATCAAAACGAATCTTTTTAATACAATTATCTGGATGAGACAAACATACGTCTTGACTCTCACTCAGAAGAATGGAATTTTGTTCCCAGTGGGGTGAATTGGGAATAGATTTAACTACAATATTAACTACCTTAACTTCTTATGAATACTGGTGTATTTCTACAAAATTAATATTTTACCCTCCAGTTTCTTATTTTAGATTATTTAGACCACTAATTGCTATCACACTATGGCTAGTATGTTGTTGTTTTTTAAATAACTTATTTTAAGTATTAGATAACATGAATAAATATGATAAAGGTGGCCTGGCAGTCTAGGGGTAAGGTATCAGACTTCTGTGTTGAGGGTCCAAGGTTCAATCCTCGGTCCCGGCATGGATTTATCTGATTACCAAACCTTTCCTTCACCTCTGACAAGAAGTGTATTAATAACAACTGGCTAATGTGTGGAATGCCAGGCCTCCACCGTGGTTCGGATACTACGTTAAATCTGTAGGTCCTCCATTTCATCTCACAATCACCCTACCACTACACATTAGCGTAAGTGCGTAAAACCCGAACGGGTAGTAAGATGTGGTGCTAATAATAATAATAATCATAATAATCATAATAATAAAAACATCAACAAAACGAAAAGATAAAATGGCTCAGTTTTTGACTTACTTGACCCTACATAGTTCCAGCACAAATTATATTTTGAACATCCCTGAATCCCACCCCTTTTAATGGGCGTGTCACCCCCACAGTTTCCAAAGCCCTTGCTCGACCGAGGGAGGACCTTCTGGTCAATGTTTACGATCAAACAAAGTTGTTTTCCTTTCTGCTGTGTTCGACTTCAATTCGACCAAACTACTTATCTTCTTCTGGTTACCAAGGACATGGCATTGTCTGCCTGTCTACCTCTCTCATTCGCTTTTTTTACTCCCACGTAGATAGGGTTAGAACGTGTTATGTCCATAAATGATTAAATTTATATAAAAAATATGGCGTCCCAACATTTTGTTACTTCAAAAAATACCAGTTTTTTTTAAATATCGTGGTACGAAGAGATACAAAGGATGGATGCCCCGTCAAACTTTACAAAATATAGCTAATCCGTTACAATAATAATGATTATTATTTTACCATCTACACTTTCTGTAAAACTGACAGTTGAGGAATAAATGATCTGACGTGCAAATATATTATTAAAGTAACTCCGGGAACTTTTGAAATTCCTAGATACCTTCCGCAGTTAGGTAATCACACTATACTTGTTATACTTTTATTGGATATACACTATGCCCCGATAAAATAAAATTATCACCGTATCTTACTACCTATTCAGGCTATAAGTATATATACAGGATGGGGCCAAAACAATTAGACGATTAATAACATGGAAATAACTCTAATATGAAGTAAATATTCCCTAGATAAATAAAATCTAACTACATAGTACAATTTTTCACTTTTTGAAGATAATCTCACTTGGGTGATCTCCGCCGGATGTCAGACAAACCTCAGTACAGATCGTCTAATTGTTTCCATCCAATTCTTTACTAATTACTATAGTGAGTTAGGGATGATAAAGGTTGAATTTAGAGGAATTGTACCTGCATTTTCATTGAGTGAGAGCGGAATATCATTGGAGGGGGGAATTCAGTACACAAGACCTAAACTCTTAACTCGTTCTCTCTCTTATCGGCAGTTGTAGTCAATTGGGAGAGTGACGACTTTGACCATGCGGCCACCGAAGCAGGTCACAAAACAACAAAACAAATTGAACAATATCCCTAAATTAATTTACAAATCAGTTTTATTTTGTTCAAAGGTTTATTACATAATATTTAACGAACATATGTAAGTAAATGGAATCGATTAAACTAAATAGTTGGGTCAAACAGCTATTATTTTTATAAAAATCAGTAAACAATATATTCTATAAGTGTTATAAAATAGTATCAATATTTAAAATGTTATGCTTGTGTACATTATTTAAAAATTAATTATTTTTTATAGATTACTTACGTATACAAATAATTACCCAAAAATATTTGTACAAATGCAATCCCTAGACAAAAATAAATCTTACCAATTGAAGTACAAAGATGTTGGGCACAAGTAGCGGAAGATTGTTTCTGTGGGTTACATGTATCCGAAAATATCACACGTCCATTTGCCATTAGCAAACCAATATTTGAATTAGAATTTGTTAGTAGCCTTAATAAACACATGTAAAAAATGTAAATAGTGACAAATTTATATTAACAAAATTAAAACTATCCAGGCGATCTAAATAAGCATTTGGATAATTTTGATAAACGTAGATGATATATGGTTGTATATGGCTGTTAAACATGGTATCTTACCTTATATGGCAGAAAATAAATTTAGGGTGTTCGAAAACAAGGTGTTTTGGAATATATTTGGTCCAATAAAAGAGAAAAATAAGTAGGAATGGAGATAGTTACATAATGATGCGTTGCATACCATCTACTTATCACAATACATTGTTAGGCTAATACTGTGGGCAGGACATGCATCGCGAATGGTAGAATCTTGAACCTTGTTCAGGGTATTGACTGGCAATCTCTATGGAAAGATACCATTGGAAAGACCTAGAAGCAAATGGGAGGATAATATTAGAATGGACCTGAAAGAGATAGGGTGTAATAAGGTGGACTGGATGGAACTACTTCAAGATAGGTATAGTTGGCGCAATTTTTTTTAAATGCGGGAGTGAACTTTCGAGTTCCTAATGCCATAGCTTAAGTAAAAATATGTTTATTTGTTCAAAGTATAGCATCTTTTGCCGGGAGAAATGATCTAGTTAGGTCACCGCTGAATGTAGACTGATAAGTCACCGTGGTGGCACAGGACGTTGCACAGGGTACCCTTATGGAGGGGTTCTACACGTCGTACCCGCAATGAGATGATGTGATGATTGTGATTATGAAGGTGTGGAACCAGCGGTGATCTTAAACCTAACTTAAGCCTAACTAATCCAAACTCTGGTGATCATTGGGATAGTTCCCCCTTTCGGGAAAAATGCCCATGCTACCAGCATGGTATCGATCCCAGGACCCCCACGTTCTTAGCTAGGTGCACTGACCACTACACCACGGGGCCGTTCGAGTACGATTATATTTACCCATGATAAGAACCTCTCAGTAAATATTTATAGAACAGTGCCTAAAATTGTATACCTCTTTTGTTATGAAGGCGAATGCTTAGATATTCTTCTGTATACAGTGTTGCCACAACTTTGTAGAAAAAATGTCCGGTTTTTCAGAAGGAATTCTCAATTTTTAAGACACTTTGGAATGTAGTATCAAGTAAGTTTAATAACAATGGCTGCTATTAAGTCCTACCATTGATGTTTAGAACAGAATTATATTACCTTGACGAAGTTGTTATGCAACCTAATGTTTTCCGGAGAGGAGGTAAATAGGTTAGAGGGTTATACAAATATTCAAACCAGGGTTCTTAGTTTTTCAGGGTTTTTTTTGTGGTTTTTTTCGCGCGAAGGCCCACTATTTAAAGCTTGCAGTTTAATGTACAAAATTAACAAATATTCCAGTATCTTTTAGGTTATTTTTGGTCAAATTCTTTGTTCTTTCTCTTCAAAACAAAAAAATTCCCTGTATTTTCCTTTTCCTAGCTATCTCGGTTTTCAAGGTGCACGACAACCCTAATTATAGGACCTCTGGTTTAACTATTGACTGTTTCCTTTTAACAGGAGTAAGATACGTTATAAAGGTCTTAGAAGCTGATCGCAAAATGTTTTTAAATGCCGGGAGAAAAAAAAATCATAATCTTTGGAGTTAAATCCCTTTTCTGTGAAGCTATATAACACACTTTCTTGCTCCTACCGCTCCTCCTATGACTGTGTCTTTCTATGTGCACTCCTATGGCTAGCAGCGACGGGAGAGAGAGAGAGAGAGAGAGAGAGAGAGAGAGAGAGACAGTTTCACGATAAAATAAGAGTGTGAGTTCAACTACTGCGCAACGGATGTTCTTGGAAAACCGCTCGAAAAGAAGACTCTTTTATTTATTTCACGGATCAAACTAACTTCCGAGAAAACGTTGTATTGGTCCAGATTGCACGGCGGGGTCCATCGTTGCCGTTTAGAGGTCACTGAGTTTTCTTAATTTAACAACTATCGACAGTTGGCGATGGCTTTGGGGAGTGGGTACTGGGGTTTCATGATTTATACCGGATGTATCTTTCTTAAATAATATGGAGCGTGTTGTTTTCGCACGTGTTAGTAACGCCTTTTGAAAAAATAAAATCCGTTAGTTACCGCCTAAAGTAAACCATAAGTGTTAGCACCCGTCGGCGAGTCAAAGCCTTGATACTAGGAACTGTAAGTCATTAAGAGAACATATATGACTTTTTTTTTATCGATCCTGTTTCAGAACTAGTATGAAGGAATGATGGTAGGTTAGGTTAGGTTAGGTTAGGTTAGGTTAGGTTAGGTTAGGTTAGTCATTGAGCTTATATCGCTATTCTGCGAGGGTATAATGAAAAAATAAATTAAATGTTTTATTTATAGAAAATAGAATTAACAAATTTTTTAATTCGAACATTTATCTTTCTTAGAATAATAATAATGATTTAAATATTAAGTGGGTGCAAACACAAAAAGGCGTAACCAACATGTAGCCAAATAATAGGGGGTGAATAGAAGGATACAGTTAACCTGTAAGGTGTTAAAATAAAACAAAGTATGTCAAGAGTATTATAAAATCTTATGTCCACTCTATTTATCCTGAAAGGTAACAAGCTTACCTTGATGGGTTGCACTATGGTGTAGCTTATATGAGAGGGCCATTGTGTATTATTATTATTAATTAGCACCGCGTCTTACTACCCGTTCGGGTTATACGCTTTAACCCGCCTCGGTGGCGTAGTTGGCTAACGCGCTTGTCGTGTTGAGCTCGACTGCTTAGGACAGGGAGATCGAGGTTCGAATCTCGATCGGGTGAACTTGGGGTGGTTTTCCTAAATGGTTTTCCACTCTCCCTCCACGCAAATGCGGGTTCACTTCCTCTTATTCAACCTTCCCAATTCCTAATCCATTAGAGTAATTAGTACTTAAAGCGTATAACCCGAACGGGTAGTAAGACGCGGTGCTAAATATTATTATTATTATTATTATTATTATTATTATAAGCTCTAAGTACTAATTACGCTAATGGATTAGGAATTGGGAAGGATTAATTAGAGGAAGTGAACCCGCATTTGCGTGGAGGGGGATTGGAAAACAATTTAGGAAAAACCACCACCAGTTCTACCCGACCGAGATTCGAACCTCAATCTCCCCGTCCTCAGCAGTTGAGCTTAACACGACTAGCGCGTTAGCCAACTACGCCACCGAGGCGGGTGCCATTGTGTAATCTCTTCCAATAATACTGTCACTTTACAGGGTAAACGAAGTGTACACTCTGATTACGGTGAAAATGGTTGTCTCCATTATAACTATACCATATAAGCTTTACCATAGTAAAAACAAGAAAGGTAAACTCGCTACCTCTCAGGGTTAACGAAGTGTAAATACTTTGGATTTACCTTTTCATTTATTTATCAAAATCTCGCATCTCATTGTTCACGTTACCATGAGTCTTTTGTATATATATAAAAAAAAGTGTCCCATATCTACCTACCTGGTAGTTTTTTAAGCACCGTGTCTTACTACCCGTTTGGGTTATACGTTCACCTGGTAGATATGTCGAGTCTCGTTGACAAGGTGATATTAAGTGATTTCGCTTTCTAAAGGAACCGCACATATTTCCGAGACGGATCAATACGTAACCATTCATAATAACTTTTCAACTGTTAAAAAAAGGTCAAAGTTATGTTGGAATAGATATATTAATATTTCACTTATAAATAGTTTGACTCTGAAGTTACTGTGAAACAGTTTTATTAATATTTCATATCTGAATATTTTAGCTCTGGCTTTTAGGTTAACAGAAAAAAGTTTTAGTTTCATATAACTGTCAAAAATATAAGGTGAGTTATTAAACTTTTTAAAAAAAATATTGGTTGATTATTTTGAGAAAATAAAATACGTTTATCTTATAAAAAAATGTGTCATGATATGTTATGTGATTCTTATTTAAGAAGATCTATGTAAAATACCGTGAACACATAAATTGAGGAGCTAAGCCAATTTGGAAACACATAGTTTACAGGATTACTTCACGCCGACAGCAAATTCGTGTTTTAATTTCCATATTTATAGGGGTGAGATCAAGTGTTGAAAGATTCGATATTTTGAGCCTTGGGTTCTGTGTTTATTAGTAACACGATCAATATTCAAGCAGCCACGTACCATGAATATATTCATGGGATATGGGGGAATTGAGAGATTTTCATACCACCATCATCTTCTGGTCTTAAGTCATTAGTTGTTGCTAGAGATCATTAAAGTGGGGTAGCGTTATTCAAAGTAAATTGGGTATGGGTTTTGAAGCAGCACAAAGGGTTTAATTGTGCCATGGAGATATTTTTTTGGCGGGGGCAATTAGGGTGTCTGGTAGCTAGAGATTAACACTAATCGATTTATTGTTAATGTTATTCATTATTGTGTGTGTGTGTGTGTGTGTGTGTGTGTGTGTGTGTGTGTGTGTGTGTGTGTGTTCTGTATTAATACCAGCCAAGATCAATTAATATAATTTTCTAAGCTCAATGTGTTTTTATTATATTGAGTCAATTGCTACAGCCAATACAATATATTTTACTAGCAAGCTATTATTTATAAAACTTCAAAAATGAATTAAACATTGATNGTGTGTGTGTGTGTGTGTGTGTGTGTGTGTGTGTGTGTGTGCTGTAGATGACGACCCACAATAAAAGGAAAAATTCTTATAACCAATTATGTATAGACGACGAAGATAATGGTTTGTTTTGTTCGTCCGAGGATTAAATATGAACAAGCTATTTTGGATTTTATAAATTTGAAAATGGACTGATATCTTAACTAAAATTAATAAGTAGGCTAAATAAATTTGACTATAAAAATATTAATGGCCTCAATATTGAAGAAACATGCAGCATATTTATAATAAGTGAATGGTTATATATAGGGCCTGACCACCAAAATGGTGTGTTATTTAACATTATTATTATTATTATTATTAGCACCGCGTCTTACTACCCGTTCGGGTTATACGCACTTACGCTAATGTGTAGTGTTAGGGTGATTGAGAGATGAAATGAAAGACCTACAGTTTAACGTGGAATCCGAACCACGGTGGAGACCTGGCATTCCTAACATTCACAAGATGTCTTGTCAGAGGTGAAGGAAAGGTTTGGCAATCAGATAAATCTTTGCCGGGACCGAGGATTGAACCCCGGAAGCCAGCATAGAGTTATTTAACAAGGATTTGAATCTTTTATACATGCATGGAAGCATGGCCGTCTTTAGTTACAGGCCGTAGTGTTAAATGTGGCAACTACGCTTGTAGTGACGTCATGGGGCCTGGCGATCTGCTGGTTCTTACGGAGAATTGTGTGAATATTTAGCTTTCTTCATTTAAAATCTTATATGATGAGTCTGTATGAATGATACTGACAGTTAATCTAAGCATGTTTTAACTATATCATCAAACAAAAAATACTTCAAAGGTTGAGAAATACAACAAATAAACATGTAAATAATAATTTTAAAATAAATTTTCTAGGTAAGAATTATGTATCGTTCACAATCATGAATAGAATATTATAATGAAACTTACAAAAGGTCACTAGCTTGAGGTCTAGAAAGCATTGTTACACTAATCCAAAGGTCTCAGGTTAAATTCCCATGTCCAATTTGTAGCTCTTGAGCAAATATTTTAATAAAAATTTAGAGTATATTTATGTGATTGCTTTGAACACTTACCATCCTTGGAATATATAAGTTTCCAATATTAGGTACTTTCGTAAATTGTTTAACTTTTTTTTCTTTTCTGAACAAGAATTTTCATTATAAAGTTCATTATTCCTAACTTAATGGAGTTTATAAAAAAGTGTATTTCCAGGCGTTGACGAAACCAAAGAAAATGTTTCACACACGGAATTACCGCAAACACATTTGTTGAAATTCTGGATCCTTACAAATGTATTTAGAGGCCAAACACAGGAAAAGTTTTTTTATCGCCAGGTCTTACTACCCGTTGGTACTATACGCTTATATAGGGACCTACTAATTACTCTAGTGATTTTAGGAATGAGGTATCTTTATAGGAAATGTAGTCGCCTTTGTGTGAAGAGAAAGTGGAAAACAATTTTGTAAAAATGACATTCAGTACATCCGACTGATATTCAAACCTAGATCTCCCCGTCATCCGCATTGTGCTGAAGAAACTTATTTTCGAACTTTTCTTTTATCAAAATCGTTATTATCCTATGTTCAATAACTCCAATCCTCAAAACGATTGCTGATGGACTATTTAGTTCCCCTCTAGTGGGATCATTGAAACAGTTAGTGTCTGTTTGTATTATGTCCAACTAATCAAGGCAACAACTGCATTCCAAATGAATAGATAATTTGTAGTAAGCCTAACCACAAATGTACAAAACTGAGTATTCTGAAATCATATCAGCTGTTAGTTGCATAGCACTAATCATATTAACAAAATATGTATCTATTGTAAGTTTTTCTACATTATGACCCAAAACATAATGCATTAGAATCATGATCTACGCAAAATGTTCAAATCAAGTAAATTACACGAGAAACAAACATCCCGAACAATAAAATAAAATTAAACTAATCAACAATACTGCACGTGGCTGTGTTGTTGACCGGCCTCATTGCAGTGTTGCCAAACCTCAGTGATCCGACCTGTAACTGATAGACGGCCGTGATGGAAGTCTAAATCAAAACCTCTCTCTTTTAACCATTTTAGTTTGGATTTTAAATATTTAAAAATACACTCTCTCTCTCTATATATATATATATATACTAATAAGAAAGGATTGTGGTGCGAGAAATTCAAATCAATTTACTTCAGTAACTTAAAACGTTAGTTTTCACATCTTGTAAGTACAGTAAATAAATAAAATTCACAAATTCAAGTTCTTTGAGTGAAGTTATTAAAGCTGTAAAGTTTATTTTCCCTGATATCTTGATTTGTTCAACTACACCCTCTCCCATTTTTTAAGAATAAAATATATGTCCAAGCAAATTAGGCCGACTAACAAGATCGTATTTTAACATTAAATTTATGATTTAAATAAAAATACAAAACCCAAACAAAATTATAATTATAAACTCCGCAACAATTATTTTCAATATTTATAATTTTTTTTATTTTTTCATTAATATAATCTAAGATGTGATGTCTCATCCACCCCGAGTTCTGAGCCAAATGATGATTTCGAAAGCAACTCTACTCATTATTTTACCCAGAGTGAGTGATATCTCGCTCACTGCACTGTCCTATATTTGTTTTTAGACGGACTTGACATAATAATAAGGTTGAGTAGCGGCACGGTCTATTACGTCTTGACGAAACAGATGCAGCCATCTTTGCTCCAGGAAGAACATAAACGCTTCCAAGCTCTTCTCATCTCGCGCAATAACCCTGAGTGCGTCTCACAGGCTCAAATTACACCCAGCACACTCTCTAGACGACTGCTTGGAACATCTGGAATATGTCGAGCGCGGCGCTTACGGACACAATTGCTGCTATTTTCTCACAGTTGATTGCTGGTCGTAAAACTGACAGAGATATGTTGTTTTATTCTCAACACACATGTGGAGGCTTGATATAAATAGGGATAAGAAAAGATAAATATATCACAGTGCATATTTTAACAATATAACCCATTTTAAAATTATGATCATATAAATATTATTTGTCCAACACCTAAGCTCAGTCAGTATCTTCTTGAATACTGGGCTTAAGGTCCCGGGGTTCAATTCCCGGAATGGTCGGAAGATATATCAATGGTGAAATATAGGTTAATTAATGGACGAAGGCTTTGTGTTTGGCCTGTTCTATATTTAAATTAGTTTTTAAGAAATATGTAAATTAGTTATAGTTATTAGTTCAACTTAAGTGAGCCTGTTTTATCAGCTACAAAATTTCAAACCTTTTCTTAGTAATCAGGGTGAGGGGGGTGAACTAAATTGCATTAAGGCAATATTATCTGTAAATTTTCAAGAAACTTTTTATTACTTCTAAACTAAAGGACGGATTTAGATCAAAGATGTTAAACACAAAGAAATTGCTATAAAGCTTATAATTCATATTTCTGATTTTGCGAGGGACCTTTTTTTGATTTAATAGTGTTCAAACTTTCAAGTAATTGATAACATAGTTTATAGATAAGGATTAGAAAAAATTGTTGAGGTTTTTTTTTGTATCACAGTTTTGTCCGACATATTTTAACAAAACTTTTTAAATGCATCTCAAGAATTTCGTGTATATTATTATTATTATTATTAGCACCGCGTCTTACTACCCGTTCGGGTTATACGCACTTACGCTAATGTGTAATGGTAGGGTGATTGTGAGATGAAATGAAGGACCTACAGTTTAACGTGGAATCCGAACCACGGTGGAGGCCTGACATTCCTCACATTCACAAGATGTCTTGTCAGAGGTGAAGGAAGGGTTTGGTAATCAGATAAATCTTTGCCGGGACCGAGGATCGAACCCCGGCTGCCAGCATAGAAGTCTGACACCTTACCCCTAGACCGCCAGGTCACCTATATTTCGTGTATAATCGTCAGGTAATTTAATTTGTTCCAAACAGCCAATAATTTTTTTGGAATTACCAATAAGTTGATAAATTTCGAGTTTTCGGTTCTCACATAAATACAATCAACCATGTCACCTAAGACTGGAACATTTCTATACTTTATCATTGGATTAAAATATTAAAACTATGTTTTTGTATCTATATTATCTAAACAAGGCAATACGATTATTAAAACAATTGTGTTTCAATGGTTTTTCTTCAAATTTGGTACCCACATACAATTATTCTTATATAATTTTTGTAATTTTCCAGTGTAGTAGGGAAAATTTTGCTTTGTAAGCTTTTAATGCACAGTTGTATTAACATTTTAAATTGAAAATGTATAGTAAAATATAAGCCAATGTGTTTGACAAAAATAACATCAAAAAAAGGTACAATCACAAAAAATACTTTTTTTAAAGCGAATACATCATATATCGGCCACATTATATTACATTTGTATGGATATTTTATTTTACTGAAACTAAAATCAACGTTCTTGCTTAATTAAAAACAACAGAATCTTCTGTGTGGATGCAAGGGCGGTTCCTTTATGTTGCTCTGGGAGGCATTTCCAGTACATTAACATTTTCAATCCTACGGTTCAGCCATTAAAAGACTACTACTAGACGGAACGTTCATTTGCACACATAATAACTAATGTAAACTAAAAGTATCAAGGTCACATCCCTACGGTTACTTTCCATCAAATTTTCAGGGAAAGCGTCGTTACAAGTACACAGGCTCAATTAACAAAATTGACTCGTTCTCTCTCTCTCTCTTTCTTTCCGTCTCTCTTTGTCACGCTAGATGAAGCTCTCTTGTTTTCGTGTAGACAACTCTCTGAGGGAATTTGTTGCGCCGACTGATAAAATAGGACAAGGTTACATTTACAGCGCCATGACCAAAGTGCGGGGTTGATTATTCAACTCAATTAACCCTAATGTACCAGTAATGATAAAAAAAAAATGGTGGGACAGGTAGAGATTTAGAGAGAGAAATGTGTTAGTCTTGTTCATAGAAAATAGAATAATAATTCTTGCTAAACAGGATTGCTACTGACTTGTTTCGGTGGCGGATTGGTATAACGCGATAGTCTGCAGTTGATTAGACTTCCGATTACGGGGAGATCAAGGTTCGAATCTCGATCGGGTGTACTGAAGATAGTTTTTATCAAAATGTTTTTCCACTCTCCCTCCATGTAAATGCGGTTACGCTTCGTTTAAATATAATCTTACTAATTCTTAAGAGCATTAGTGTAATTAGTACATAAACGTATATCTCGAACCGGTAGTAATACGAGGGGTTAAAAAAAAGATTGCCACTGATTTTCACAACAAAAGATTCCCCATGTTTATTCAAAAGGAGTTCTCATTTTCTCAGAAACTTTAAAAGAGTAAGATGGAGGAATTAAATTGATTAGTATGATAGATAACCTGTATTTGTTGCTCAATATAATTGGTTCAGACCTTCATGCATTATGCATTCGTTACTCAACCTTGTGTTTCAGGAGTGCAGGGAATAGGATGTGTGTTTGACTCAGTGTTTAGTCATTTTAGAAAATGCCTTTCCTACACTACCAAGCTTTTTTTTATTATTCATTAGCACCGCGTCTTACTACCCGTTCGAGTTATATGCTTTCAGTTCTAATAATTAGGGATTATGAAGGTTAAATTTAGAGGAAGTATAGGAGACTACTCGCATTTGCGTGGAGGGAGATTTAAAACCCATTTTGGAAAAGCCATCCTCAATACACCCGAACAAGTTGGAACCTCGATCTCTCCACCATCAGTAGCTTAGTCTACTACGAGAGTAGCGCGTTAGACCATCCGGCCACCGAAGTGGTTCTAAGAGCAATGTTGCAATATTGTAATGTTGATCCATGACAAATTATGTTCTAGCAGACCAGACTCTTTATTACGTAAATAAATTGACGGTATCCCAAAGGTTATTGTAAAATCAAAATAACCCCCAATTTTCTATTTATTTTAAAATGGATTTGATCAATGCTATACCAATTATTTTACGCTTCAAGTATATGAGTGTTTCTTTCTACTAAATTTATATAAACATTTTTTTTTCAAATCTAAGTAGGATGGAAAGGAACGATAGGTATTATTATTATGGTTTAGCACCGCGCCTTACTACCCGTTCGGATTGTACGCTTTTAAGTACTAATTACGCTAAAGGATTAGGAATTGGGAAGGTTGAATTAGAAGAAGTGAACCCGCATTTGCGTGGAGGGAGAGTGGAAAACCATTTAGGATAAACTACCCCCCGTTCACCCGACAGAGATTCTAACCTCGATCTCCCCGTCCTCAGCAGTCGAGCTCAACACGACTAGCGCGTTAGCCAACTACGCCACCGAGGCGGGTTATAGATAATATTAACATGTTAGCACTTTCTATAATAAAAAAACATTTTTGAACAAAATATGCTTGAGTAGTTACTTTCTGGATAATATTTTTAGTATGTTAGTCTAAAAATATATTTTATATTTGTCATGAGTATCGCGGAATCTGAATATGACTTTCTATTTTCATTTTAAAAGATTCTTGAATCTACCTTTGCCTATAATAAATATTAAAGAACGTTTGGTTTGTATTTAAAATTCAACAAAAATTAATTATTGAAGCAATATTTTTATTTATTTGAGCCAAATATTTTTTTATTCATAAAAACTGTAAAAACACGAATCTCCATATGAATCTATAGTTACTCTAAAAATGTAAAAACCTAAATATAAATTCAAGATATTTTACTCGAAAATCGATGTACACAAAATAAAACAAATTTAAATAATGTATGGATACATAAATTACCTTAAATGCTAAGAACAGCATTTTTTTTAAATATTTGTTGGAAACATAACTTGATCTAAAATGTGTTTATTCTTAAACGGAAATTAAATTATATAAATCAAGAAAACAAAAAGTTTGATTATACTAGGTACTCGGTTAGTTAAGGGTAATAATAATTAACGCTTTTGTACACCACTTATAAATGTTTACCCGCTTAATTCCCGTTTTTAGTACGGGATATTTTTGGATTAAAATGAGGAATTTTTGTTTGAATCTGAATGGAATGGTTCTTAGCGCTACCCAAGAAACACCGCGAGGAGGTGACCATGTACATTTTCTGATGAGGAGTTTTTCCACCCCTTAGAAGAATCTACGGGGTTAAAAATAATTGCTATTATTTTTCTAAGGTATTAGTAGAACAAACTTATCAGATTACCGCCCTCTAAACGCTTAAAAAGAGTTTATAAATAAATATTGTGTATTAGGGTAGTTATTCCGATTTCACCCCCTTAATCACAAAACATCGGAATGAAACATCATCTTATAAGGAACACCTGTGACAAATTTCAGCCCTCTAAATTCGCGGGAAGTGTGAGCATTAGTGATGAGTGAGTGAGTAAGTCAGGGCTTTCGCTTTATATATATATATAGTAACTTAAATTTTAAACTATGTGTTTTAACGTAAACTGAGCATGCAACATCAGAAGTCGGTAAAAAAAATCCTATCCACTGTTACATTATTCATCGCTGTAGGCTTTGTATTATTTGAGAAAAAGGGGTGTTGATAACAGAAATAATATACAGGATAGTTATGAACTGTTAGATGAAAGTTTAACAAAAACAAAGTAAGCTTTGCAACAATGCAAATGATTGTTCGAAAAGTTTTAAAAATATGTGTATCTGTGTAGTTCAATAAATACAATATAATAATTTATAAGATATTAGCTTATAAACTAAATTACTTTCTGGTCTTCAGGAACTCGCCAGTTCATAAGTTCTCCATTCTTAACATACTCCCACCCAAACTCTTTTATCTGACATCCAACCTCCTTCAAATCCATTTTCACATTTTCCTCCCACCGACGTCTCATCTCAGTTCTCATATTTTAAAAGGTTTCCCAAACAAAACGTTGTTTATACGTCTATAATCATCCATTATGTACCCCAATACCACCACAACCTCAGTCTAAGCGCCTTGATTGTTCTTAATATGTTTGGGGATGCATACAAACCATGATATTTTTCATTATGTAACTTTCCATATCCTCCTGTTTGTTTATCCTTCTTACTCTTTAGGCCAAAAAATCTTTCTCCGCACTTGGTTCTCGAAAACTCTTTAACTTATTATCTTAGTTTTAGTGTGAAAGTGCACGCTTCACACACGTAAAGAACAACGGGTAGGATTATAGTTATGTTTATTCTAAGCTTAGTATTTCGAGACAAAAGACGAGATCACAAAAGCTTATAAACAAATATATGTTCTATTTTCCTTAAGTAAAATCACTGAATATTAAAATGGTTTATCTCAAACATGAACACTTTAATTTCAATTCATGTTCAAAGATTTAAATATCACACCCTCTTGTATTATTATTATTATTATTACTAACACCACGTCTTACTACCTGTTCGGGTTGTACACACTTATGCTAATCTGTAATGGTAGGGTGATTGTGAGATGAAATGAAGGACCTACAGTTTAACGTGGGATCCGAACCACGGTGGAGGCCTGGCATTCCCCACATTCACAAGATGTCTTGTCAGAGGTGAAGGAAGGGTTTGGTAATCAGATAAATCTGTGCCGGGACCGCGGATTGAACCCCGGCCGCCAGCACAGAAGTCTGACACCTTACCCCTAGACTGCCAGGTCACCTACACCCTCTTGTAGTTTATTTTCTTTATTTGGGTCAATTTACAGATGAAACACTTGCATTGATGTAATAAACCATAAAAACAGTCAAATTAAGCTATCACAAAACTAGCGATAAGACCCATAATACCATTTTAAAAGAAAATTTTACGAGTAAAAGCAATAAGTCGACGCCGTAAATTTATGAAAGTCCAAATTTTCATAAGGAGAAGTATTACTACTATTTAATATTGATAGTCGTTAGGGCTTATCGACTCTTCATTGGAGTGAGTTCTATCAAGAATGGAAGACAAAAAACAAATTCAAACAATTAATTAAGGTCATATTCCTAACAGGCGTTGAGTTTTTGGAGAATAAGCCATGGATATTCACAAAAATCTAACCCAGCGTTGATGACGCAATTGATTTCATTGTCTGGATAGTAAGTCTACTTGTATTGAATTCTATATCCGAGTAAAGATATATTTTGATCGTCCAAATGAAAGATAGTTTGTCTTATGTATATAATGAAAACATCTTGGTTTTATAGACTGCTACAAATTTCTGAAATTAATTTTTTTTTTATATTATTTTAGCTCCACTTCTTACTACCCATCCGGGCTATGGACATTCAACCCATTTCAGTGGTCCAAAGCTTAACCTCACTGGCCTGCTGATGACGTGGATTTCAGAGTTCGAATCTCGGTTGGGTGTAGTGAGTTTTTTTCCCCAAATGGTTTTCCACCCTCTTTCCCCGGGAGTGCTGATACACGTCATATAAATATAACCTTCCTCATCCATAAACCCACTAGCGTAATTAGTACATAAGCTTATAACCCAAACGGGTGAACATAAAAAGACCCACAAAGCCAATCAAATACAATGTAGACCATTAATGTTAAAATCATCTTTCACAATTACTACAATTTTTTTACTTTTTCATATCAAGATAAAGTATTGTTATCGTGAAAAAATCTATCTTCTGATACTGACAAATGTTTACGTTTTATGAGAACACAAATCTAAAAAAGTTTTATTTTACAATTGTAATTCTCCATGTACATCCGTCTGTCTGTCCCTGGCTACGGATCCGAAAATGTTGAATTGATTTTGTTCAAACTTTATATCAATAAGTTTAGGGCAACACCACGAAGCCTTTTTCTTACGCTATCCCTTCAATTAAGGGTAGTTTGTTGACAATTTTTTTTTATTCCCAATTTCTCGAAATCGGCTCAAATGATTCTGTTTAAAATGTATATCTAGGATTTGTTTGATATAACAAATAGAATAATATAACTAGTTTTTTTAACAGAAATTCGTTGAAGGGGTAGTTCACTGATGTTTAATTTTTCAAAAACCTTGAATATTTTATTCCAAATGGGTATCTTAAGAGTGTTTGACATGACAAATAATATTGTATACTTAATTTTGGGGTACACTCTCATTTATGGGTATGATTGTTCAAAAACTTGGGACTTTTAGAAATGACCCTATCGATTTGGTTTCAAATAGCTTTCTTGGGAGTGTTTGACATGACAAATAACCCTGTGTACTTTGATTTGGGTAAAAATTCAATATAGGGTCGTTTGTTTAGTGTGATTTTTTTTTTAAATTTAATTATTTTGAAGGTGACCTGGTGGTATAGGGGTAAGGTGTCTGACTTCTATGCTGGCGGCCGGGGTTCAAACCTTGGTCCCGGCTTAGATTTATCTGATTACCAAACCCTTCCTTCACCTCTGGCAAGATATCTTGTGAATGTGAGGAATGCCGGGCCTCCACCGTGGTTCGGATTCCACGTTAAACTGTAGGTCCTTCATTTCATCTCACAATCACCCTATCATTACACATTAGCGTAAGTGCGTATAACCCGAACGGGTAGTAAGACGCGGTGCTAATAATAATAATAATAATTATTATTATTTTGAAAATGGCTATAACGGTTTTTTGTTTGAAAATAACATGGCAAATAAAGCTGTATACTTGCGCTTTTGAGAGGGAAATTCTGCTGTGTGTAGTTTAAGGATTACTTATTTTAATTTTAATATTTAAAAAATGTTTAATTTGGATCAAAATGGCTATGTGTTAAGTTTTTTGTAGTGTAAATATCTGTGTAGGTTTTTTATCATTCAATAGTACTTAACAAATTTCTGGTGTTTATTATATTTGATTTTTTTAATAGCTCTAATAATGTAGATGAAAACTAGTATCGTGGAACTATTTTACATATCAATAATAGTTTATCTTTTTTTTTTACCTAAAATAAATTAATTTAAGGGTAGTTTATTTAAAACAAATTACAGACAATTTAATTTTTTGGAAATTGGCCTTCAAGATCTAATTTAAAATGGGAATCTGAATAGTTTTTCATGATAAATAAGAAAAGTTTTAATTTTTACAAATAACAAATAATTTTAGGATAAATTGCAAACAATCTATTTTGAAAATTTGAATTTTGTTAAAAATATTTCGACAATTTGGTTTAAAATGTAAATATAAAGAGTGATTATTATAATTAAGAAGATGATGTGTTTGGTTTATGAAGAAACCTACTTATAGATAGTTTACTTAAAGCCTATTTTTATACATTTTCTTTAAAGCAATAATACACAATATGAGAATGTTTGAGCGATTGTGTCGTACCATTTATAAACAGTATTTCCATGTTTGTTTTAGTATATTGTCTGCATTACCTCTTATCTTGAGATGGTTAATGATTTTAGTGCCACGCATCTTACTGACCGTTTTGCCAAATAGTAATATACTATAAATATAAGACATGGAATAAAATAAATTGTGAATTTTAAGGAAATCATCTAGCCCTAACCTGGAAAAAAAAATCACGTTTAAAACTAAAGTGTAAATAATTATATCCAGTTCACCCTGCCGGGGCTATTGACCTATTCTCGATCTCTCGGCTTAGAGCCGAGTACACTTTCATAGGGTATACCTGTCGGGTCTGGCGATGAAAATATCTTTAACTTTCTTATCGAATTTTCGCCATTCTGTTAGCATTTATTTTAAATTCATTGACCAAAAAGTAGCAAGATCCGGTTTTAACTTCAAGTTAGGAATTTCGTCCATCTGTCCTGGTGTTTGTTCCAAGATAACTGCCAAACATGTGGACCTATGTTAACTAAATTTTGCAGGGATCTTTATTGAACCTCGGCCAAGCAATATATGTATGGGTCTACATGGTTTTTCAATCTGGTTATTTATTTCAATATGGCTGTCAATAAAAAAAAAAAGTTTTTCGTTTAGTAGGTCATTTCAAGTGATTTGAATTTAAAATTCTAAGCATTCTATAGCGTAGCTTGGAAATATTATTTCTAATTTTAACATCAATTGCGGGACTGACGTCTTAAGCCATGTGAACGGTTATTTTATAGGAATATAATGTAGGCCTACTATTTAATATCGTATTAGTTCGTTTTCTGTGTAGCTTGTTAACCAAGGAAAATATATATTTCAAATCAAAGGGGAAACTATAGAAATATTCCAACGTGAAGTCCAAAGAGAAATACAAAGACTGTATAAGAACATGACATAACTATTTATATGCTGGGCTTATCATTTTTACTTTCTCGCTATCTTACAGGTAGAGAAAGTATTGTGATCGTCAAAAAAATTGAACTCGAGATTTTGATGAATGTCAACGTTTCATGACCCTCCCCCCTTCCATAATCCGAAAAAGTTGCTTTTGAATTTCCGTCTGTCTGTACCTCCAACTAGAGCCTAAACTATTTTACCGATCATGCTAAAACTTGGTATCTAGGATTTTCATAGGGTTGACTTGAGGGATTTTTGGAATAGGATATCTAACCCTAAAATTAAGAGTATGTTACTGAAGGAAACAAAGATAAAAAGTTGATTTACTCTAAATCGACTCCAACGATTTGATTAAATTTCATTTCAAATCATTCTTAAATAGTCTAAACAAAATGGCTACTCTCAATATTTTGGCAAAATGAATTTTAGCGCTCCAGTCTAATGTGTAAATTAACTTTTTTTTTATAATATCTCCTAAACTATTTGAGATATTAAATTACTTATCATTAAAAATATGTAGGTCTATGTATAATACAAATATTTTATTTGAAGAATATTTTTATAAATCCAATAACTTTGAAGCTATACGCAAATATATATATATATATATTAAATTTTCGAACACAAAAGGAAAAGAAAGTCTTGCGACCGCAAAACAAAAATTATATAAACTGAAATGTTGATGGATGTCAACGTCTCATGACCCCCCGAACCTTAAAAAGTAATCTTTGCAATGTCGGCTGTTTGTGTGTCTGTTTAAACTTAAATTTAATAGTAGTTTAATAAAGAGCAAAAAGAGAAAAAATCGGCTATAACTATTTTGACTAAAATTCGTATCTAGGCATTGATTAAGGTTATAAATAAACTGGCTATTTTCATTTTCCCGTGAAAATAACTTTTAGGGTACCTTAGAGAAGCAAAAACTTCCGTCTCTCCACAACTATTTGAGATACTAAATAAATTTTCATTGCAAAATTGTAATACTATTAAAAATAAAAAAACTTGTGTATGAAATATATTTTTATAAATCCAACAGTTTCTTAGATATTGGCAAATATATTAATACAATTTTGTGAGCTTTAGTTGTAAAGCGATACTACTTAAATTTTAACGCAATAATTCTCCAATGCCATAGAGTAATTAAATATAAGTAAGTCTCTCAAAAAGTTTATGTTGTTTTTCCTTAAACCTCTCAGGAGAAATGTTTGTACGACAATGATCTATCTCAATTTTAGACTCAATAGTCAATATTTACATTTTTTATTGGTAAAAATTTATAAATGAGGAATTTAATAGCAATGCGATGGCATAAAGATTTGCAACACCTAGTAAATTGTTGAAAATTTTAATACGAAGTGTTGACCCTTGTGGAGCCAATGTTGATTTTTTTTTATCGGTCCAAACATACTAATGAGGACATTAATTCTTTAAAAATAAAAATATAAAATTTAAAACCGGGACTCAGAAAAAAAAAAGTTTTACATAAGTATAGAGAAATTGTATCTAGGGTTTGCTAGTGTATATTATTTAGTTTCACATGTACTCGTATTACGAGTTTTGGGTTAATATCTCTATTTTTAAACAATAGAGCGATAAAGTCCGGGCGTGGTTCCGTATTATTTATTTTATTGTACACAGAACTACTAGAATTTAAGAATCAAATAGCCAAAGCTATTAATTATGTATTTTAATGAGGAATTCTCCATCTTGATATCATATCCTGAAAATTGAAAAATGACACCTAGACACGGGAAGGCCCTTAAATAAGTGGGAGGTGACGCATTCTATATTAGCTAACGCATTTTCTTCTCATGTGACTAGTTTCTAAGTCGGTTCGGACGCCTTTCTAAGAACGAGATCATGTGACACTGCAATCCTACCCACTCGTTTCTGTGGTCCAATACGTCCTTTTGTCTTAGGGACGTGGGTGTGGTGAAAGAGATTGCCGAGTCCTAATTAGATTCTTCTTAGTTGGAGAATGGCTTATTCAAATTGTATTAGGTTCAAAAATAAAAGTATGGTCTAGGAAATCCCAAGGTTGTAACGCGTCGAAATAAAATGACGTTAACCGATCAGGTGGTTAAATAGTTTAAGGCTTCATTGTCTCAATAAACTGGACCACCTATAACGGTGAAACAATATTGACGATNCCCCCCACGCATATTCGGGTACGATTCCTCTAAATTAAACATTTATTATCGCTAATACATAAGTGTAATTAGTACATATACGTACAACCCTGACGAGTATTGAAAAGCAAAACAAAAAAATCTTTAGTTGGAATGAAAACAAGCACATAGAGCGGCGGCCCACAACATTTGGGCCATTTGACCTCTTTTCTCAAACGTTCACAGCTTAGTTGGGCCATTTGACCCCTTGTCCCAAACGTTCACATCTTAGTTGGGCCGCTTTACCCTTGTCCCAAACGTTCACAGCTTAGTTGGGCCGCTTTACCCTTGTCCCAAACGTTCACAGCTTAGTTGGACCATTTGACCCCCTGTCCCAAACGTTCATAGCTTAGTTGGGCCGCTTTACCCTTGTCCCAAACGTTCACAGCTTAGTTTGGCCGCTTGACCCCTTGCCCCAAACGTTCACAGATTATTTGAGCCCCTTGACCCCTTGTCTCAAACGTTCACAGCTTAGTTGGGCCATTTAACCTCTTGTCCCAAACGTTCACAGCTTAGTTGGGCCGCTTTACCATTGTCACAAACGTTCAAAGCTTAGTTGGGCCATTTGACCCCTTGTCCCAATACGTGCACAGCTTAGTTGGGCCATTTGACCCCTTGTCCCAAACGTTCACAGCTTAGTTGGTCCGCTTTACCCTTGTCACAAACGTTCACAGCTTAGTTGGGACATTTGAACCCTTGTCCCAAACGTTCACAGCTTAGTTGGGACACTTGATCCCTTGTCCCTAACGTTCAAAGCTTAGTTGAGCCACTTGACCCCTTGTCCCAAACGTTAACAGCTTAGTTGGGCCACTTGACCCTTGTCACAAACGTTCACAGCTTAGTTGGACCATTTGACCCCTTGCCCCAAACGTTCACAGCTTAGTTGGGCCATTTAACCTCTTGTCCCAAACGTTCACAGCTTAGTTGGGCCATTTGACCCCTTGTCCCAAACGTTCACAGCTTAGCTGGGCCACTTTACTCTTGTCACAAACGTTCACAGCTTAGTTGGACCATTTGACCCCTTGTGCCAAACGTTCACAGCTTAGTTGGGCCACTTGATCCCTTGTCCCAAATGTTCAGTTTAGTTGGGCCACTTGACCCCTTGCCCCAAAATTCACATCTTAGTTGGGCCACGATAACTATCCTGGATGACTATCGCAGTTAATAGACCTGCGGGTTGATACGAATACAGCGCCATCACTCTTTATACCTTATATTAAGTTAGGTTAGGTTATGCTAGGTTAGATTAGCTTAACACTTTGTTGTGTCTTACTATCCGTCATTTGCCATTTTTCACTCTGCATAAGGAAACATTTACAAGCAGCCTAAATGGAGGACTACAACAGCCGGGGCCAAGTTAGTACATCAGTACACCTTGTTTACAATTCCCAAGAAGGAACTCGTGGCTCAACTGTACCCAGTAATGTGGGATTAACGATAAACTGTTAAAGACAGGTGAGCTCGTGGCTCAACTGTACTCAGTAATGTGGGATTAACGATACACTGTTAAACGCTGGTGAACTCGTGGCTCAACTGTACCCAGTAATGTGGGATTAACGCTAAACTGTTAAACACAGGTGAACTCGTGGCTCAACTGTACTCAGTAATGTGGGATTAACGCTAAACTGTTAAACACAGGTGAACTCGTGGCTCAACTGTACTCATTAATGTGGGATTAACGCTAAATTGTTAAACACAGGTGAACGCGTGGCTCAACTGTACTCAGTAATGTGGGATTAACGATACACTGTTAAAGACAGGTGAGCTCGTGGATCAACTGTACTCAGTAATGTGGGATTAACGCTAAACTGTTAAAGACAGGTGAGCTCGTGGCTCAACTGTACTCAGTAATGTGGGATTAATGCTAAACTGTTAAACACAGGTGAGCTCGTGGCTCAACTGTACTCAGTAATGTGGGATTAACGCTAAACTGTTAAACGCTGGTGAACTCGTGGCTCAACTGTACCCAGTAATGTGGGATTAACGCTAAACTGTTAAACGCTGGTGAACTCGTGGCTCAACTGTACCCAGTAATGTGGGATTAACGCTAAACTGTTAAACGCTGGTAACTCGTGGCTCAACTGTACTCAGTAATGTGGAATTAATGATTTTTATTAGTGTACAAATGATTGTTAAGTGACAATATATTTTTTATCACCGTTTATTACTACCTGTTCAGGTTATACGCATATAATACATAGTATAATTACTCTAATGAGGTAGAGATGAGGAAGTAAGCATTTTAAAAGTTATCTACCCGCATTTGAGGGTAAACCATTTTGGGAAAACCACTTTCAGTAAACGAGACCAGGATTCGAACCCTGATCTCCCCATTATTATCAGGCCAGTCTAACACAAGAGTGACTGACACCTTAAAACTATTCGGCCACTTAGGTGGGCTAGAAATTATTCTTTATTTATTTGCATGAGTAAACAAAGTTAAAAGAAGGCAATAAATGTATTAAAGTAACATTGAAATTAGAGTGAGCGAACGCCAAATAAAATAGTGTTTATAATTTAAATAAGTGTTATTTGTTTAATATATTTTTGTTGAAACTTTCAAAACTAAGATATATATCTTTAGAAATGTTTTTTTATGATAATTTATTTTAAATATTTGAATAAATGTAGCTAAAACAAAACAAATTACATTATTCTCTCCATAGTGTGATATAGTATAACCATTTTTAACAAATTAAAAGAAACTATTTGACCTATCCCAATTTCAACGTAGTCAGGTGAAGAATGCTATAAACTCACTTATGTGCAATTTATGGTTCATATCCTGGTTAGCCGGCCATGAGATGGGTTTACATCTCAAGTGTTAATTAAGTAAAGAGCAGTAATTATGACATTTCTACTATACGGGCGTAGCCTTTTTAATGTTGTTTTGCTCAACTTTGTAACCTCTAACAGGCACCCTTTTTGCTCAATTCGCTAATATAATGTAATATATAATAATTTCTCAACGAAATGCCAGGCTAAAGGTAAGCAAGCACCCACTGGGTCGGGACCGCAAGGACGGAACGGAAAGTACAACTAATTCGTAGCATTATCCGTTACCAGGATGCGCCCACTACGTCGGTACCACCGGAAACGGACTCCTCACCGTTCCGCCATTCGACAGAAAGTCCGGGCGAGGGAATTAAAATCCAGTGCGGTCCGGAATTTTTGAAGTCATCTTCTACCAGATCAGGAGATAATGTGTGTTATTCGCCAAACATAAGCGTTTTCCTGTTGACGTTGTGAACCCAGAATCGTCGTTTCCTACATTTTATTTTTTCCTCCTCAATTAAAAAAGGCAACTAATAGATACAAATTCTTCTTCGATTTCCATATTTAAATAATACGGTGAAATATCACTCACAAAAGCAAAATTATAAACATGAAACAAATCTAACAATAACAGAAATGCAAACGGTACTTCCTTGAGCACGTAAACGAAAAGCTCACCTTCTGGCTCGAGAGCAGTTGAGCAAACTGAGTCTCCGTTCTTGCGGATAGTGGGC
The DNA here is from genome assembly GCA_902141375.1 of Timema poppense. NCBI lineage: Eukaryota > Metazoa > Arthropoda > Insecta > Phasmatodea > Timematidae > Timema > Timema poppense. The sequence goes on along the minus strand of CABFOV010000012.1, from coordinate 281,812 downwards.
GGATAATGGGCGGATAGTGGGCGCACCCCCCTCTCCCCAAATGTGCGGTACTTTCCTTCCGTACGGTACCGGCTCAGTGAGCGCTTACATTTATTTATCGAACTATTTTATAATGTCGTGTGAACATGTCCTTTGTAAAGAATTGTGTTGGTGTAATGTTGAGACTGTAGCAATAGTTAAGTGTTGTCTCGTTTCAGAGGAATTCTCCTGCAAGGTCGTGATCAGTTAGAGGAGGCCATCAGAAGCTACGAGCTTGCCATACAGTACCGACCAACCTTGGCCTGTGAGTAAAATAAAATACATTAATATATTGCTACAGTGACATTTTTATAAGAAGAAACTTATTTGGCAGCTAGAAAAGTTACTTGTTCTACTAACACGTAATCGTAGTCAAATAAGGAGACCTGCAGCTGTCACTTTTTATAGATAATATAAATACCTATGGAATAATACTAATAATGGATTAAAATAGTTTCAATACTGATTTAGAAAAGTACGAACTTTTTTTTAACAAGTTCCTTCCAACGAACATCATACGATTAATAGGTAGGCTACTATAAAAAATCAAAACTAAACCAGATGATAATTTTAAATTTAGAAAATGATCTAGACTGTGTGTTATTGTAAATATGTCATTTTGATTTGAAATTTTAATACAGTTTTACACGGCGTCTTTACTTTATGTCCATGATATATACGTATTTTAACCACGCAAATGAGGTAGGTTTAAGAAAAGTATGATTGAGAGTAAATGAACCCTTATTTGAAATTGAAAATTTCCTCACCTGAAATCTTTCACGTTTTTTGTACGAGCATATCTGTCACAAAAGTAACCACACAAATGTTTTAAATGGCTTTATTTATATTTCATATTTCCTGCAAAACATATTATTGTTGCTAGGCCTACCACTTAAGTATGACTTTAAATTATCATAATAAGTTTAATTTTCTGTAAGAGAGCGCTTAAGATAAATTTGAACGTCACCTTGAATATATTTTTTAACATTTATACATTTCTTGGGGGGAAAAGTTCACGCTATTTTATTTTCAACTATTCTAATAAAAAAAGTAAGCCCTTCAAAAAAAACTTTCTAAGTAACACCACTTCACTACGACCCAAACAGCTTAATGACGTTGCCAATAAAACACGAAACCTCCAATATCTAATGGTGCAAAAAAAAAATTAGAAGTAAATGTTCACAGCGGCAACGGCAATATCAATTAGCAAGTTCCTGGTCCGAGCGCGCTCCCTTGCGGAACTCCTGAAAGTTTTACCCCTCTGCACCCCGCAACCCTATACCCGGACCAGTGTTCGTGCGGCGAAGGGTCGTGGTGGGGGGGGTAGTTCAGTGGCGGGAAGTAATCAACAGTAGCTAATTAGCCTTATCCTAAACCCCCACCTCCCCTACTCTTCATCCTTTCACAAACCCGCCATCTCTGTAACAGGACTTGCAGTTTTAACGGCTAGGGGAAGAATAGTCGGGGGTGTAAGGATAGCTGGTATTAGGTCACGGAAACTTATTGACCCGTGCCCAAGAGCTTTCCGATGGACGCTAAACGTTGTCGTTTCTGGAAATGCAGAGAAAAAATTTAGTGTTAATGTTGACGTTAGCTTTGAAAGCCCTTTTGCATAATAAGGTTGGTTAACAGACGCGCAATAAAAAAAGATATACTTAATTTAAATTCAATTTCACGATATTTTGTTTCGAGACTCTTCAAAGCATTAACTTTATAAACAAACTCGTCGTACTCAGTGTATAAATTAGGTTTAAAAAAATAACATTTAAATTAATCGAGAATACTCTCAGAATGTTTTTTTTAGCACCGCATCTTACTACCCGTTTTGTTTATACGCTCATGTTATATCTACACTAGTGGCTTAAGGCATTAAGAATACTATATTTAGAGGAAGTGTGCCCGCATTTGCGTGGAGGTATAATGTAAAAAAATACCCTCAGAGCACCCAACCGAGATTCGAACCTCGAGCTCCTCTTCCTCGGCAGTCCAATCTACAGCGAGAGCAGGTTAGACTATGCGGCCACCCAAGCGGGTTCTGCGCATGTTAGTCAGCCATTAAAACACTGGACGAAATGGAATACTTCAGTCTAATGTTGAAATGGAACGTTCTTGGCGAGCACACTGATAGGTTGTTAAATTCTATCATTTTTCAAAATAGCTTCAAACTAATTATGCTAACATTTTTCCAAAACGCATCAAATAAACTATTACTATAGTAATTTGAAACCAAATAGTATTTTGATAAATTAAGGCGTAGGTAAATGTCTACCTTAATTTTTGTTTACATAACAATCACATGGTTGCTAAACTGTCATCTAAAGGAAGAAAAATATTCCCTTCAATACATTAATTATAACTTTTGTTCATTTAAAAAAAATATAAAGTATTGTTAAAGTAAAGAATTAAACTACATTTATCCGTGTGACATTTATTAACAGTAAAGTAAATTATATGTTATTAATATACGCACGGTTTCACTGAATGTGCACACTCTCTTAAAATCAACACACAACAAAAGAATGTTCATTTTTATTCCAACCAAAAAAATAAATAAAAACAAATTTTCATTGTCTCGCACAACACGATAGACCGACCAATAAATTAAAGTGACAAACAAAAGAAACCGCCTGGAAAAAAAAAAAG
>CABFOV010000012.1:229534-278912 GCA_902141375.1 Timema poppense | reverse complement strand
CCACCTTTTTTTTCCTGGATTTCCTAGCCCGAGTAGTTTATCTATCGATGTGCGTTGCTTCGATCCTTTTTCTACTCCCAGTGTTCTATGCGGCTGATTGGGTCCGGGAGACCTCTCAGTTAAAAATAACAGTTCTGTTTGTTGTTGTTAGGGCATAGTTCATTCTATGTATCCCCCCTTATCCCCTTACACATTCCTTCTAGTTCGTTCCCAAAAAGTGTTTTGCGATCATTTCAAACGTATTCCAGTTCATCCATTGTTTGCAGAACGTACTTTTTCTTTTTTTTAACGCGAAATACTTGTTATATTCTGTTCTGTTCAAAGTTTGTTTTATGGTGATCGCTTTTGGTAAATACTCTTCTACATGAACTGCCAAGATAAATACGATCTCGGTCTCGCCCTAAATAATTGCGAAGGCAACCGACAAAAAAAAATGTATTTTTCATATACAACTTTAAAATAAATCATAGTTACTCAACTTTAAATACTAAGGCGAGAAATTTCCAACATTACCTCTTTCTGAATAAAATATCATCGTAGTTAATATTTCACTGAATTACAAAATTCAATGTTTAAAAATGGAAAGTTTATTCGTTTCATATTTTAGTGCGAATTTATTTAATTTATACACATGATTCATAGACGTAAGCTACCAAAAATATTTCAAAATTAATTACACCGAAACTATGTTTTAATTTTAGTATTTTTCTTGAAAACTTAGCAAATAAAAGCCGGACACAACCTCAAAGCTGTCCTTGAATTCACTAAATTGTAAGATGTTTACATGCGGCATATTTCATAGAATAACACCAGAGCCGGACATAACTTTGGAGTACATCTTAGGTAGTCGGTTGGCACATAGCATATCACAAGGCCTTTATATGAATGACAGCACATGGCAATCGGGTATTTTCTCTAGTTATATCTCTAGACATCGTTCCCAGACCTGGTGCCGATGCTAGTAATAGAATTCGAATAAATGTTGGCTTTCAACTAGTGGGCCAGACTCTTATTCAGGAAGTCGGGTCTCAACTCCTTGTAAAGTTGTTAATACCTTAATGGAGAAATTATATTCTCATTGACTCTAGTTGGTATTGAGTCCCAATATAGTTATAATTAATTAACCTAAATATATTCACGTCCACTCTCAAGTCTTTTCCCATCTGTGATTAAATATAGGGCGATTATGAAGTTTTATATTAAAAAAAATATTATAGAACCGTGTTTTACTATCCGTTCGGGTTATACGCTTAAATAATAATTACGCTAATGGGTTAGGGATTGAGAAGTTTGAATTTAGAGGAAGTGAGCCCAAATTTTTTGGAGGGAGGGTGGAAAACAATTTAGGAAAAAACACCCCAGTTCAACCGACCGAGATCCGAACCTCGATCTTCCCGTCCTCGGCAGTCTAGCTGAACAAGAAACTAGCGCGTTAGCTAACTAAGCCACCAAGGCGTGTAAGCTTTATACCATGCGCTCATCGGCACAGGTCCCTTTCACGATGACACCTCTTTAATTACCAATAATATTGATGATGATAGTGATAATAGATTATGGTTTGTTTCTAGAGACCTGTCCCTAATGTAGATACGGTGCTTGTTGTAGTGGCTCATCTTAACCTGGGGCAGCTTCTAGAGCGCCTGAGGCGGTGCGACGAGGCGATCCAAGTGTATCGCCGCTGCTCGAGACTGGACGGGGCTCATCTGAAAGACCCGAGGACCCACGAGGCCACCAAGGTGTCCGCCCTCCTGCATCTGGGGAGACTGTACGCCGACCAGGGGAGGCTAACAGAGGCGGCTCAGGCCTACCAGGAGGCAGTCAATAAGATGCCCGAATACTACCCGCCTCAGGTCAGTACTCGCGAGGCAAACCGATCCTCTACGCATTGTTGCAGCAACTGTGGGTCGACGCTTCACGAGATGAGGAGATACTCCCTCTTTCCCTTATTTTATTTTATTACTATTAAAACAAGAAATATAATATTAATTTTTGTTTTTTAAACTAACACTAAAATAAAAGCAGATTAAAGCTAGTTTGCAAAAACTTGAATAAGTGGATGCTTAGTGAAGACTAGCGTGTGTGTGCTTGCGACATCATAGGTTAAAAAGTGGAACGGTAGTGTGCCCGGGACCACACTATCGGTCCACTAAGCATTCACTAATGTTATTGTATAGCACCCTAAGTCATGTTACAGTCAATATTTCATAGGAAGGGCCCTTATCTGAATGCTATAAAAGCCACAAAATCTACTTTCACATATTAATATGTCAACTGCCACTTTAGAAATATATTATCAAAACTTATAATAATTAATTATATAGTACTATTATTATTATTATTAGCACCGCGTCTTACTACCCGTTCGGGTTATACGCACTTACGCTAATGTGTAATGGTAGGGTGATAGTAAGATGAAATGGAGGACCTACAGTTTAACGTGGAATCCAAACCACGGTGGAGGCATGGCATTCCCCACATTCACAAGATGTCTTGTCAGAAGTGAAGGAAGGGTTTGGTAATCAGATAAATCTTTGCCGGGACCGAGGATTGAACCCCGGCCGCCAGCATAGAAGTCTGACACCTTACCCCTAGACCGCCAGGTCACCAATTAGATAGTAAAATGTTATAAATTCTGACCACAAAAACAATAGTTTGTATTTTCTAAAATGTTCTTATAAACTTAAACGCCACCCATTATTAAAGTAATATTTCATTTTCATATGTGGCTCCTTAATTTTTAGGAAATTAAAATAATATAAATAACAATAGTAATAAAATCTCGTTTATTCAGGCAAAGTTAAGACTAGTACCTTTTCCTATATCTGACCACTTATTTATAATATATAAACATTTTTATACTCATATTATTAATATGATAGCTAAAGAACAGTAGCAAACAAAATTTTTTATTTCAATATCTTTGCATGATTAGTATATCAATAGATTTATAAAAGTTTTAATTAGTCAGGAAACAAAATTAATTACAAGAGAGAAACTATTAACAATTACATTAAAAGACCCATACATTCATACGTCACATGTAAAATGTGTGTTTAGTATGTGTGTGTGTATATATATATATATACACATAAACACACATTACGGAGAGAGAAAATAATCTTACTAAGTAAGAATTCTGATAGTTTTTAGTAGATGTATATTTTAAATAACAATTTACTATACGGTATGGTAATAATGTTACTACACACACACACGCAAACATATATTTATTTATTAAGACTGTATTCCTACATGTCCCCTCACAGTGAAGACCGAGAATATGCTACAAATAAATGGTACGCTGCACATCACATACTTTCTCAACCTTCTATCTTAAAATAGAAGCATTCGTTAACAACTGTTAAGATTTATGAAAATAAATAATAAACATTGTTGCAGAAACACTCCACCCAAGACGAAAGAGCACAATTAAAAATCAATTCCACATTATTTTCAGACCAGAATATATGTCAGCCAATATATTTATCGGATGATAGTTAAGAATCTATTGTTTTTATTAAAATATGTTTCAAAGGAAATTTCAAGAAAATTTATTTTTCTCATTTTGCCCTTCAGTAAATCATCCTTAATTTTAGGTTTGGATCTTTAATTCCAAAAAAAAATCTTGGGGTAACTTTATGAAAACCCTAGATCCAGTAAATTTTAGCCCGATGAGTAAAATAAATGGTTTCAGCTCTAAGCTCGAAGTACAGACAGACGGCATCACTAAAAAAAAAACTTTCTGTTTCGTGGGGTTATGTATGAAACGTCGACATTGATCAAAACCTTGAATTCCATAATTTTTAAAAAAATTATAATACTTCTCTCTCCGAAGTGTAAAGAGAATGTAAAAATTTCATTCTCAAATTCACGATTAATACAACTATATTCTAACCTTTATTGGTGGACACGCGGTTTAAGGTGTCAATCACATTTGGTGTAGTTCTCAAGTGACAGGGAGTTCAATATTCCATTCCTGGCAGGATGTTTTTCTCAAATGATTTTCCACCATCCCTTCACAAAATGTGTGTACACTTCCTCTAAATTTTACCTTAATTATTCATAATTCAATAGTGTATATTTAGCTAGCCCGAAGGTAGATACGAGATGGGGGTTGGGGGGGGGAGAGAAGTGAAATGTAGGGTATACACTTTAGTTTAAATTCTCTTAACACGTTAAATTTTAATCTTAATTTTATATTTAAAATATTATGTTTGAAAAGTGTTAAAGAGTCAATATTGATGTTATAGATGTATGCAATATATTCTGTCTGGTTCAAATGCGTTAAATTTACTGCATTTTCTAACCCAATTTATCAAGCAATATTTACGATAGGGAGAGTCATAACTTTTTTTTTACGACGAGGTTCAAATCTGCAGTAAATGTGGCCGTACGACCTTGTTAAGTGATCTCCTTCCAGCGGAATTTAGTATATATTGCGTGTAAACTCATGTGGGCCCATATAGACTATCGTTATGTAAGGAGAAATCATCATAAATACATTCATAAATAAACTTGGTACATTACAGTTTAGTCGCCATAACTTCGTCTTTCAATGGTTTCTTCGGTCAAACTAATGCATACAATAAAGCTATAACACTGGCTGAACGATCATATAGATAATCGTACTTCATCCATTATAAGTGTTTTCATCTCTATAATCGTAAATTTGAATTATGTAGTAATATTAGACATCCTTGCTCTTGGATCAATGTAATTAGAGCCATATTTATTTACTTAAATATGAATAATATTGCTTTGAATTTAATTAATTAATAATATAAATGGATTATATATATACACTTTTAAATAAATTCTTAATATATGATAAATCAAAATATTATTATTTATTATGTTTATTAAGATTCCTAACACACGACTTATTTTTTTAACATCGTGTCTTACTGGTCGTTTATTTTATACGCTTACGTAATAATTACACTAATGCGTTAGGATTTGGAAGGTTAAATTTAGAGGAAGCATACCCTCATTTGCTTTGAGGTTAAAATAAAAATAAAACTATTTAAGAAAAACCACCGTAAGTAAACCCAATCGGGATCAAACTACGATCTCCCCGTTTTTTGCGGTCTAGTCTGTTGCGGGAGTAGCGCATTAGACCATGAAACCATCGAAAAGGGTAATAAAATTATTACAGTATTAAAAAAACACGAATAAACCATGCAAAAAGAATTATATACGGTTAAAAATCAAAGTAACTTTTATTAATTATTTAATGAAATAAAGAATAAATTATAATATCAATGGTTATAATTATATATTACAATTTTTTTATCACCATGGTTTACCACCTGCAAGGTTATATGTATATACGATAATCACTCTAATGGAGTAGGGATGAGGAAGGAAGCATTTTAGAGATAATCTGCAAGCATTAGCATAGAAAGAGAATGGGAAACCATGAAGTGAATAATCATTCTCAGTAGACCCAGCCGGGATTCGAACCCCGATCTCCCCCATCTTCAGCAAGTCAATCTGACACGAGTGTCACCTTAGAGTTACACCATTCTAAACTGAAGTGGGTATTATATTTATATGTGTAGACATATGTATTTATGTATTTACACGCGCGCTTGTGTGTTAGTATTCAATCAAATTATAATGTATGAATTATTTAATGAAATAAATGATATTAAGTAAAATTTTATAATGTGTTATCTAATAAAATAACAATGTAGTACTTATTTGATAGAATAAACAATGTTATATTCATTTGTTGGTATTACACACATGTGTGTGTCATTGCGCGCACACGAGCGTATGTGAGAACCGTATCCAAACGAATAACTATTTATTTTTTAGTTTCTAAATTAAAAAATATAATATAAACAACGTTTTAATATACTAGGTAAGGTTCGGATTAGAAAGCATATAGTTTAACAAGTCATTAATCTAATTCTCAAAACAGGGTTATAATCAAAGAACTAATATTTTGGGGGGGTGTTACTGTGTGTATATATAAACTCGCTTTTTCGTTGGGGGCTCCACCCCTAAAAAAAACCTGTGTGTTTTCTTTCCAAGTGGATGTAAACTAATGTAATTCCAGAGCCGTTTTTTTGATAGGTCTTAACGTTTAGTTACAAAAGAGCTCCAAAGAACGGTCCGCATTGACTTTAAAGTTGCTCTGCCATTTAGAATTTTTTTCGGGGATTAACATTTTTAACTTTTTAGAATTTTCCCGTCGGTTACAGGCTAGAAGCTATAAGTTTGCCAAATTTCAAGTTTCTAGCTCATCTGAAAGTGGGTACACATTAATGTCAGTGAGTAAGTCAGCCATGTGGCTTTATAGAAGAGTATAATAATATATCTGTGATCAGATGGCAAAACATGATTTGTGCACTTTTGCTAATTTTTCAAGAGAGCTATTTTTAATTCAGAGATAGTTTGAATCCTTCTAGCAGATTCGAAATGATATAGATTATATGATTGCTGTTAATTTTCATTGAACCATACATATAAAATATTATGTTTAAGTTTTGTTGCTAAGTGTTGGCCACAAATCAAGATTTTTTCACTTTTCCAACATATTATGTTTTGCCATCTTACAACAATGTATATAAGATTTGTTTGGTAAGTTGGGAAAACCTGATAAGTGAAATAACTAAATATTTTGAGGCTATGAAAAAAACACAGAATTCTTGAGAAAATCTTATTTTCATTATGACAAATTGATGTTCTTATACCAACCATATATTAGTTATCGTCTTCGAATTGATCTTGGATCTCATCAAATTCTAAAGCTCGACCAGAAATAGGCAGCTGCTTATAGAAATCGTAGCAATCTTGATCTATTAGAGTTAACATGGACACTAAGTCCCGCTTTTTCAGGGGATTTATACCCAAATGTTGATTGTATGAGCGATTAACAGTTGTCATTGTTTCACCAAGATTAGGCTGTTGCTTGCCGAGTTTCCCTCGCCTTACATTTCTCTTGAAGTTAATAACTTTGAATGGCTCTACTTCATCCAACGAATACTTGTATTGTATTACACCAAAATCAGGTGTATTTGCCATCTTATTTTCAGCCACTTCACTTTATTCCTATCATTGTCTTCTTTCCGGTGAATGAGAATATTTGTTAAGAGCTTAGAAAATGCAAAAAAAAAAAGTCATTTTGGGTTATTTCAGTGACACTAAGGGGTTTCTGTCCTCTGACCAGTCTTACAAACTGAAACCAGTCACGAGGAACCATAATCTTCATTTTCCGATCGTCAATTTTCTTTTTAGCTCTCTCTATTCTCGAGTGATCTAAAGCAGATAGCCAAGTATGCTGACCACAAGACCACAGAGGTGGTCTTAATTTACCACCAACACCCCCACCCCCACTACTACTACTAATAATAATATACTAATGTACTTACATGATGACTCAATGTCTGGGTTTGAGGCCAGACTGGTATTCTCGATGATATCCTCTATAGGAAGGACCCTGTAGGTTTTTCCAAGTCTCGTTTTCTTTCCTCGCTGTTCATCTTTCTCCGGTTGCCAAGTTGGGTCCTTATCGGAATCTCCCAAAATGTATGCCTAACAGAAACAAACACAAATAGGCTAATAATAATAATATTTATTATTATTACTACTATGGATAATAAAATATATAATTTTTGAGCAGCACATTTATCACTGAAAATGCATTGTTCAAACAAAAGAGTTAGTTAAACAATGAGTTATTTACAAACATTTCATTTTTTGGACATTTTAACCATCACTTACTTAAGGTTTCATGGTAGTTTTTATGTCACGCCAAAACTTGAGCATAGATAAGCTTTGTTATTCCACTAGAGGTTTTTAAAATCTAGAATAGGTTACAATAATAGCAAAATAAAATAAAAAGCTAATGCTGTAGGCTCCATACATCAATGTTTTCAATGGCTTGAATTGTAATGGAAAAAATAATAACTTTTAATCTGAAACTTACCATCTTCACTTGGTTTAGTAGCCTATTTTCATTTTATTGGTATTGACTTTTCACCTAGGTTAGGTAAAATAGCCAAAAACGAGTTTACTCACAAAAGGAGGACATTACAATCAGGTGTATATTTGAAATTTATGTCAGGAAACTGGTTAAGTAATTACGTTAGTTTTGTATGTTATAGCCACACAATTGTCATATCCTTTATGCTTGACTGGTCACAAACTGTAAAATTACGTCCTGTAATACCTAATAATGTAATAATGCAGCCATAATTTTGTTTTGAGTCTATTTAAATGGTTTGATTTTGAAACCGAATGATTTTAAATTCTAAATCAATCAATCCCGAATATGTCAATCAATCAAAAAATTATATTATAGTATCAAGGCTATAAAATAAAACACGTTTATAAGTATGCCTAATAATTTTATAATAACAATAAAGTAAATTAGTAAGAACTAGACCCTATATTAAAATAATTTTTCTAACCAATAAAAATGAATTCTCCATATCTGGGGAGATTCTGATTGGCCTAGTAGATTCCACTGTGTCTGGTCTGGTATCTTTATTACTTCCAGCAATATCAAATAATGTCCTGGGATGTATGCTTATTATATTGTTTGTGCCAAACTCTTCTTAATTCTTACACTGTATCTTGTGTAGTATGAGATTACCTCGATCAATAAACTCCACCTTACAACTTTTACACACCAACAATTTCACTTTATATTAAAAAACCACAGGAGCTCAACAGTCAAATACATAAACACACCACTATGCATAGTCTAACATAACCTTAAACAGTATAATTCAAGTGTTGCCGACAGAAAATCTAGTTTCTCCAAGATGGAAAAACCAAGTACAGTAACATATAAATTTTTGATTGTTTAAAATAAGTTAATAGATGAATCAGCTAAGTGGCAAAAACACACATCTCAACGTATCAGCTTCTGCTACCTTGAATATTTTTCTTAAAATAGAATATTTCACATGACAAAACCAAATATGTTATTATTATTAGCACCGCGTCTTATTACCCGTTCGGGTTATACGCACTTACGCTAATGTGTAATGGTAGGGTGATTGTGAGATGAAATGGAGGACCTACAGTTTAACGTGGAATCCTAACCACGATGGAGGCCTGGCATTCCCCACATTCACAAGATGTCTTGTCAGAGGTGAAGGAAGGGTTTGGTAATCAGATAAATCTTTGCCGGGACCGAGGATTGAACCCCGGCCGCCAGCATAGAAGTCTGACACCTTACCCTTGGACCGCCAGGTCACCATGTTAACATATCACCTTCAGCCACTTACAAATTACTTCAAGTTGGAAAATTAAGATGACCAAACCAAAGGTCTTACATAAATATATACTCCTGCCTTCTTTAAAAATCTACATTTTCTAAGATATAATAGGAGTAAAGATTTATAAGTCAACTACCACAGGGCGTAAGACATATCCGATTATGCCATATTATAGATAATTATGAGTGGAATATGAATATACTAATAACTCAATTTTGTAAAATAATAAATATATCAGGTTTTCCCATCTGACCCCAGATATAGTATAATATAATTCTACAGACGAGAGCGTTAAAGAGCCACCAAAGTCCCGTCGAACGGGAAGGGGTCCAATCTATACCTCGAAACTACCCTTGTTTTCCGCTGCCATGCACATGCGTGTTGATGCGTAAATCATCGGACAAAATGGTGTCATGTAGTCACAGTGGTGGACTCATCACAGACAGAAGGATGGACGGACGGACAGGGTGGAAACCCCGTCATGTGAAACGCCTCATCGTGGCCAACAAGTCTGCCTGTGATGGGCCATGCGTGAGAACGTCACTAATATTGAGTGTGGTGGCCACAACAATTCACTCTCCCGGGGAAAACACGGATATGCCTTATCAGTATTTGGTGGGAGGTTTTTCCCAAATTTAAATAGTTCTTACGACTACAACTATAGGAAGAAATGGTTGTTTAAATCAAAAGTATTTATATTATGATAAATTAGCTATATTTGAAATAAAAATTAATATAAATAAAAATATATTAGGAATTGTATACATCAACTGTAAACATATATAAATTGATTCTTCTTTCTAGGTAAATCTGTTCTGAGACAGGTATCAACCGGACATCTTCCATAATTTTCCTCTGCCCTGAGCGTCTTCTTTCATACTTTTGTAGCTTCTTTCTTTCTTGATATCTGTTAGAATTCCAAACCTTCTTCTTCCTCTATTTACCTCTTACCTTCTCCTTCATGATCCTCTTCATTAAACAAGACCTACGTTGTGTGTGGCTCAATCAAGAAGTTTTTCTCTTCGTTATCATCCTTACCAAGTTCCTTTTCCTCTCCTAACCTCCTCAACACTTCCTCATCCCTCGCCCTGTAACCATTTCACCTTCTCCACAACCACATTTCAAAACCCTCCAAATATCTTTGTTCCCTGTTTCTGATTGTCCACATCTCAGATCCACACGTCACCACACTCCACACGCAATACTTTGCAAACCTCTTTCTTAACTCATCGTGATCCTTCTCGCTGTCAGTAATCTCCTCACCCTTCCATATGATCCCCTCCCCATGGTTATCCTGCTTTTAACTTCCACCTAGACTATCCATTCCATGTCACAAAATTTACCAAATATTTGAAAGTCCTTACCTGTTCTAGTTTTATTAAAAATATATTTAAATTAATATTAGGCACATATTAGTAACCATTCCTCCATATTGTTCATATATAATTTTAAATATTAAATATTTACAAGGGAAGTAAACCAGTCACTTTTGTCTTTGTGGTTTTATGCTTTCTTAGTGAGCGATTCCGATTCAACCTTTTCACAGGATCATACCTAATTCATTACTTAGGAATGGTATGTGTGTGTGTGTGTGTGTGTGTGTGTGTGTGTTGGACGTGTGAGTTCATAAGATATTCAGAGATATCATAAATACAGTTGAAGTTTTTCGTGGTTGATTGATTGTATTGTTTGTACTATCAATTTGTACCGGTGGCTGGGTTTTTGATAGCTCTGAGAGAATGGCAGTCTCACAAGTCTATGTTATATTTTGCCTTAAAACAATAATGCGAACGAGAACACTATTGAATACTTCCTGTTAAACACTCTTGTAGGACTAATCGCCTAGACGATCTATCTCACGGCGCGGAGCTTACATCCCCAAACATACCGAAATAAAATTTACAAGGATACTTCCTGCTCTGTAATAATGTAAGATTTGTTGCCTAAACGATCTATCTCACGGCGCTAAGACCCACCACATCCTGGAGATAATCTTGAATACTTCCTGCTCTGTAATAATGTAAGATTTGTTGCCTAGACGATCTATCTCACGGCGCTAAGACCCACCACATCCTGAGATAATATTGAATACTTTCTGCTCTGTAACAATGTAGGATCTGTTGCCTAGTAGATCCATCGCACGGCGCTAATATCCCAACACATCCTGAGATAATATGGAATACTTGCTGCTCAACATTCGTGAACGATCTTTCACAAGGCATTCATATGCACACCTAGATTTCCTCTATAGTTAAAAGTTATATTCTAAATAGCGATAAGTATGATTTACACAAATTAACTATAAAACAATCCTTTCCTGATGCCACATCTAGCTTTCCTATTGAGTTATACGAGTTATCTTAAAGTTACAAACGTTATTAAAATTACTTTCATACATCCATGCGTCAGATCATGTAATCTGCAAAAGCCACTTTTAATAAATAGTATCATTACCGATAAAATAATAATGATAAAGTAAACCCATTTCAATTTTGAAAGCATACAAAACTATAAGTTTTTAAATTAACTTTTCACTGTATTTAAATATATCTAATCGCATTAGCTTTAACAATATATCGTATATTAGGGATTTAAGAATGGGATTATGTATGTAATTATAACCATAATACAGATATATATAATTATACATAATATATGAATTGTATTTATCGAATAAAATAATTGTATCTAACTTTCTGAAAAATGCAATAAACTATAGTCTCTAGAACCAAAGTATCACAAAATATAGCCCGATCCCATTTGGATAGGAAGTATTTTTTTTTACCGTTATAAAAGTTACTAGTACCATTTTTATTTATTTTTACCTTTAGTTATATAATCTGTAGGTGTCAATTATTTAAACAAGTCTTTAATTTTATTTTTTAAAAGTTTATGCCTTGGTGAGTTCTTAACTGTTACTTAGTCATTTAGTTTTCAACACTTAATAGTTTTTGTTAGGTGCTTCATCTTGTGACTTCAAATTGATGAAAAAGGATATAAGCCGTTAATGGCTTTGCCCAAGAGTTGAAGCTAGCGGAGCCTGTTCTTCCTTCCCCGCTCGACCCCTGTCATCAACTTTAACATCATCCCTCCTCTTTATGACCTTCGGTTAATGTTTTCTTTATTCTTTGCTCAACTGATTTTCTTCGACTTCAGAAAAATAAGGTTCGAGATAAAGCGTTTGTAATTCCAGTAGATTAGAAGTATTTCCCCCTTCCCCTTCACCTCCCTCACACATACGCATACACACATACACAAAACCCTTACCAAAGGATTGTTCTCTTTCTCTCGTGCTCTTCGTCTTACTACCCGTCCTAAAAACCCGTAAATGTAGACTAATTAGGTTAAGAACAAGGAGGGTAGAATTTAGAGAGAGTTAATATTATCATGGGAAGAGAGTGGAAGACTATAACACTCAGTCGAGATTCGAACCTCCAACCTTCCCAGGCATGACGACACTGGCACCTTCGTCAGTGTTCCTACAAGCACGAATTTCACAAGAAACTGTGTGTATGTTTGTATAAAATCTTATTTTCATAGGCAGGGCCTTAACTACAGTTTCACATGTTCATACTTCAAGTAATGTGATCTGCAGCTGTCACGTGTTCGATATTATCATTACATATAAAATAACAATATTATTAATATAGTAAAATTTTATAAATGTTACAGTTCAATCCTCGGTCCCGGTAAAGATTTATCTGATTACCAAACCCTCCCTTCACCTCTGACAAGACATCTTGTGAATGTGGGGAATGCCAGGCCTCCACCGTGGTTCGGATTCCACGTTAAAAATGTAGGTCCTCCATTTCATCTCACAATCACCTTACCATTACACATTAGCGTAAGTGCGTATAACCCGAACGGGTAGTAAGACGCGGTGCTAGTAATAATAATAATAATATAAATGTTACACGCACACGCACTAGTATCCATGATATATGTTAAGTCGTGGCTCTTAATAAGATATGAATTTATACATTTTAAATTAAACGTAATTTTAATTAACACATGTATCTCTTCACCTCTTACCATTTCAATGGTACATTCGTATCTGCTACCAATCCCTACGATATAGTAACCGATTATATGAATGAATAGATAACATTTTTATAGCTTACATGAAAATAAACGCAGATATCCAATATTAATCAAGATGCATTCAACTTAAATTGATCAAAATTAACATAAGCTTTGAAAAGTTAAATCTATAGAATATCGTGATTGGCGAATTAATGGATTAAAAAAGATCTAGTGTACCTATGAAGAGTCAGACAAAGTTATTTTATAAGTGATTCGACTATTATACTTTATTCCAGATAGGTTAAGCCACAATTAGGGATGAAAAAAAAAGACATAAGGAGCTTTAGGCTCAACGTCCTTGTTTATTTCAGACACGAAAAATGTCCTGAGATTTCCAAGCTCTCCTATTTTTCCAGGTGCATGGCAAACCTGCTCAATACAGCCATGCGTAGCCACCATAGCGTTTTGTCTTAAGGGGACCTTTTCAGTAAGCAAGAAATTTTCACGCAGATTTTCAGCTCTAACGCAATATTTAACTCTATGATGAGTTTTTTCAAAGTAAGTTTCAGCCCGAAATAAAGTACAAGGATTCCAACAGGGCTCTTTTTCCTTAACAACCATATATTTTTTAGTTTTATTAACAGGAAAAAATGTGTCAAAATATGACAATAGCCCATTTTCAGAGACATATTAAGCATAGTTGTAGAGCTATGAGACCAGACTTTATGAAAAAGGGATCTAAATTCAGCCTTCATCTAACAAATAAAGTGATTTTTTGCTAGCTCAAAACAGATAATGTTAAGATTTTTGAGAAGCAGAAAAGGGTGAAAGGGAGTATAAGCATAGAATAAATAGAGACGTATTTCCAGAAAATGTTACAAACCATTGTATTTTAAACCATGTGGCCCAAAAGCGTTTTATACTTTCTCGCTGACCGAGGTGGCCGCTCTAAGTATAACTGGCGCTATATTACATACCATGTACAACTCACGCTTGATATCTAAAAGACTAGTGATTTGATCATTGTGTGTACACTTTTAATATTTCACAGAACACCACCACTTACTAACACATTTTACAGAATTCTTTAATATATATGTATCATTTTATTATCCTCCATTTTGTGAAGAATTTCATATTCATTCTGCTCTATAAAAAATATATTAAATCGTTCTTCCACGATATGGGCGACACAAAATGGTTTTCAAAGCGGGTTTTTATCCCCATGCATGTTGAAGGGATAGAATACTTTGGGAGGAGTAATCTAACTTCGTAAAACGTCACATTCTTTGACTTGAATGGAGGACTCTTTGTATGTTGGTCAGATTCTTTCAGACAGTTAAAATAGAAGGAAACTGTAATCGTCTTATGAAGCTATAAAAATCTTATTTCTTTATACAATCCCTAGCTTGGCAATATATCTAAAAGAAAAAAGGGGGTTTTCCAGACTTTGTTCCTTACAGACGTATCCATTTTAAATACAAGATAAAATAGGAATTGCTTTCAGTAAACTTACTTCACATAATGCCCTGTCCTACAATGTTGTATGATACAATTTGTAGATGTAATTTATTGGGTTGAGCGTGTAGGGAACGCAAGACAAGGGCAGTATTTTTTGAAGTTTTTATATATATTTTTTTTTGTCAAAAGAAATTAAATATGTACCCAGTAGAAACATAAAAGTTATATTTTCTTCACACCGTGACCTCAACATTTCTTTATTATCTGTCTCAAGGGTGTCTTGGAAATAAATGACTACTTTTTATTTTTATTTTAAAGATTCTCAACCAATACCGCTATGCTCATGATAGGTATTCAAGAAGGGTTAAGGTCCCTATGGGAAGAAAATTAAATTGAATGTTTCTACTGGAGCAATATTATTTTATTTCGACCAGATACATTTTTTTTATACAAAACGTGCGAAAACATCGTTCTTTTCTCACGTCTACAACATTCCACCTTAATGGAACTGTAGTCGTTTACCTTTTATTATTAGGTCCCAAGCACTTAAGATTATTTGTATTTTAAGTTCTTTCGAAGTAATAAAATTGAATATATTAATGTATAATGTTCAAATTTTCAAACTTTTAACAAAAACAATGACACATTCTATAGTTGAGCATTAAAATATATTATCACCTAAGTCAGCGGTTCCCAACGTGGGGTACTTGCCAGGACATTTGAGGGTAAGCGAAAATATTTGATTAATGGCGGAGCGAGCTACATATGAGAGCAGTTTAAGACAAAATATTAGCCAAAAGCTATTAAATTAAACGATATGGCGGGGGACTGTGCGAGTTTTCTTCTATATTTGACCTTGAGAAAATGTTTTCAACTTCAAACAAGAAATAGTTTTTATAGTTATTAATAAATTAAATGTGTTAGTTTTTATAGTAACTTTAGCTTTTAAATGTAAAAAAATATATGCACGCTTTATTCACCTTGTTATTACATTGATTTAATCCCATTATTCGCCCATTTATTTTCAATTGCAAAAATAAATCAGAAATAACTACTACTATAGTAATTCTGTGCTGGGGTTCGGGGTTCAATCCTCGGTCCCTGCACAGATTAAACTGATTACCAAACCCTTCCTTCACCTCTGACAAGATGTGTATTAATTACAACTTGTGAATGTGTGGAATTCCAGGCCTCCACCGTGGTTCGAATTCCACGTTAAAATGTAGGTCCTCCATTTCATCTCACAATCACCATTACACATTAGAGTAAGACGCAGTGCTAATAATAATACCATAGTAATGAAATATTTTGCTAATATTAAGGGCACAATTTATAGAAATGGGCTGCCAAGGGGTATGCAAAAAAAAAATTGGGAGCCGCTGCCCTAAGTGTTTGAAACTTAAAGCCTTATTTATAGTCTACTTAATGTAGATAATTAATCTCTTAGTTGACGAATCAACAATACTTCCAGTCTAATGGGGGAATGGGTGACATCCGAATATCTATTATTAATACGACTCTTAATTATTTACTTCAAACGGGGGCCTTATCCAATATTGAGTTGAAAGTGAGTCTGTATGCCTTTTATCCATGAAAGTATATGGAAGATTTTTTTTAAATGGGTCGCAACACAATTCTTTAATTTGGTCACGTTTCTTTCTTTCCACATATGGCGCATCCCTCGGCTTGGCCCATGTTTACGTTCGTGTACTGAAGCACGGACGAACATTGCGTGCAATTTAACGCCGCAATGCGTGCATGGTGGTGTCCACGCGCTGGTATAAGTCGAAAGGGACGCCCCTTGTTTGTTTTGTGTTTCGGTGGGACGAAGGGGTGGGGGTGGGGTTTGTAACAAATTTCTCGCACATGTTCCCTCCCCTCTCACTACTCCTCCAACCCTTCAACCTTAATACACGTGATTTTTGCGATGTCCTCGGCGCGGTAATGGCTGGCTGCTGTAGAAGGGATATTTATCACTTGTGGCTGTATCACCGAGCAAAAATAGCTCTTCGCCTACCCGTAAGATAAAATTACACCTCTTTTGTATGCAGTGTAGATTAATGTACTGAGAAAAAATCGTTGATGCGTTGTAGATTCATGAACAGAGAAAGATTCGTATGCGTTACACATTAATGTACTGAGAAATAACCGTTATATGCATTGTAAATTGAAGTATTCGTATTCAGAAAAATTCTTTGAGCTTTTTTTTTAAAATCTTACGTTACATTCGGGTTATTATTATTATTAGCACCGTGTCTTACTACCCGTTCGGGTTATACGCATATTTTCTCTAGGGTTTAATATGGAGGAAGTGTATTCATATTTGAATGGAGCTAGATTCTAGAACTATTTAGGAAACATAACCCTAAGTTAACACGACCGTGATTCAAACCCCAATCTCCCCATTACTGGCAATCCAATACGTCAATAGAGTGATGTCTAAACACACAGAAAACAAAACGAGTAAGATTGCTGTTGCAGGATAAAAGTTTTGAGCCAAGGTCATTGTTGTATTTAATGTTTAGTCCACAATTATTTTAATAATAAGTTTAAACCAAACATTAAAGTTGTTATTATCAAACAATTGTGTTATTTTTATAATATATTATCTGTTTTAGTTTTTCACTTTTCACAAAATTACAATGTGACAACTGTTGAATTCTGTTAGAAGGATACTTTTAGATATTTTTTTTGCGATCAACAATGGTAACATTTTAATTCGGTATCAAAATTAATATATATTGACATTTTCTATCAAGAGTGTCAGTTGAATATCCCATCTGTAACTCTGTATAAAATTTAGATATTCTTGCTATTTATTTCGAATTAATTCGCGGATTAAAACCATTTTTGGTGTACATACATTATACCCCAAAATCTCTTGATTTTATATTGAGCTTTTAACGATTCACCTTTAAGAACCAGGAGAGTTTAAAATTCCAAAATCAACTATTTCTGAAATATATGGAGCCAAACAAAAAACAGAAAACGTTGAGTTATAGACCCACTAGTTATATGAAAGTTGTCATTTATAAATGAGGTTTACAAACTAATAAAACTGCAGGAAAGGATTTAGTAATATAAGGGTATATAAGTTAGTATATATTTTTTAAATATTTTATCTGTTTTTAAAACTAATTAAACTAATATTGGTACCAAAATGGTAACAAAATAATGGAACTGAGAATTATAAAAAAAAAATCAGTCAACAGGCTTCAGTGTAGGTGCCTATAAGTAAAGAGTTTTGTTGAAAACTTTCAATCAGGTCAAATAGTTTGTTTCACACACACACACGCGCACACAAAAATAAATGGAATAAAAGTGAATAACTAACAAAATAGCTTCCTAGCTAAAATTGGCTATAAGCCTAGGTTATCAAATGAAAATTTTAACTATACACACATTTTATAATTATAAGGGGGTGACCTGGTGGTCTAGGGGTAAGGTGTTGGACTTCTGTGCTGGGATCCGGGGCTCAATCCTCGGGTCCCGGCACAAATCTATCTAATTACCAAAACCTTCCTTCACCTCTGACAAGACATGTATTAATCACAACTTGTGAATGTGTGGAATGCCAGACCTCCACCGTGGTTCGGATTCTACGTTAAAATGTAGGTCCTCCATTTCATATCACAATCATCTTACCATTACGCATTAGCGTAAGTGCGTATAACCCGAACAGGTAGTAAGACGCGGTGCTAATAATAATATTAATAATAATAATAATAATAAATATAATTAATTATATGATTACGCTTTCAAACGCAACTATACATTACTAATATACATATGATATTTTATAACATTTAAGTCTTACTACTCCCTCTGTTGGCCTTAATCTAAATTACATAACGCAGCGATACTAGCTCTGTGTGTCAGAACCGTAGCAATAGAAATGCGTTCTCAGCAAAGCCGCAATGCTGAATTCCGACTCTCCGATGTGTAGTATGCGATGCACGTGGCCACTAGCGCTCTCTATTCACACGCTTCCCCCCCTGTTGCCAACTTAACTATCAATCTTTTCCCTCCCAATGGTAATCATATACTGTGATTTCCACCTTCTCCCCTTTAACGTGCCCCCCTCCCCCCCACCCCAGTAGTTCCACCGCTCTCCGCCCGTGAAAGGGAAATATATTATTTCTCACCAGTCCTCTTCATCACTGGATCGGATTTAAACCTTAGAATACAAATCAGTTTTAGAAGCTTCGTAATTCGCCACTCCTTTACTACGATGTTTTTTTTTTGTTTTATTATTTCTTATTCTCATAGCATCATATTTTCTTTGTTCACGTTCTCGTTTATTTTCTCCTATCAAATAAATGAGGTTATTGATCAAAGTGACGGTATTTTAATCTTATCAATAAAATTGTTTGACAGTGATGGATCATAATAGTGAGCTGTTTGCTATCACCAAACGAAAGAGGTTCCTTCCATTTATTTCAATAAAACATTACCTATAAAAATAAAAGTATAATAATTAAGTTTTTAAAACGATTAGCTAATTGTTTTTAAAAAAAACTTGCAGCGAAGCGATGTTTTTTATGAGTGTTTTTTTTAATAAAATGAACTTAGTAGACTTAATTTGCCATAGTGTTAAGATAAAGGATAATATTTTTGATTCAAACCGATTTTAAACACGAACATTTTTTTGTTTAGTGCTTCGTTGGTTCGATTTTTTTTTATTTGTATTTCGTATTTGTTCATTATACGTATAAGCCATATAAATAGATACAATGCGTATATGTCTTTACATTCCGTTATTTCTTTTTTTCCCCCTCTCTTATAATATTACTTTAATATTCTGAAAACAAAATTCCATTCAGTTCTATTGTAGGTGTATTCGTTCAGCACCACCATTTCGTTTTGAGGATTGTATTTTTCGGTCGCAATCGTAAATACAAGCCCTGTGTGTGGGTTGGGGTGAAAGTAGAGGAGGGGGAAGGGGTAAGGGTGAATGCAGGTAGAGTTAGGAAAGGGTGTGGAGGTACTACGGGAAAGAGAAAGTATAGCAGACTTGGGAAATATCACGGCAGGTAATAAAAAGTTGTCCGCCCTGCCGTTACATTTTATACGGCGTTCCCTTGTACACCAGTTTTCCTTATCGCGCTCTGTGAAGAGAAGCTTACAACCTAACTTGTTCGGTACAGTCATGACAAATTAAAGAGGATAAGAAGGGGGGAAAAATGCAGCATCATCGAAAGGGTTTTAGTTGTAGCTATTTCCTTTCCTTCGTGTTGCGTTTCTACCATTTAAAAGCTTAGGGCTGTAAACAGTTACTGTCTGTAAAGAACATCTTAAAGTATGTAACCATTGGATGTTTCTAGATGTACTTTAAAATTAGAAAGTGCAGTGTTTTGAGAGAAACATCTCCCAGAATGGATTAAGGAACTTTTGTTCAATGCATTATTTACGGAGGAAGTGAAGTCTTCTCTAAACACTAAATAGCATCCAATATATTTCGAACACGAGATGAAGTTTTGACATATTTTTTTGTTTTTTTACTGCGTCTTAATAATATTCATCAGTAAGTCATTTTAATAAACTGACCCGGCTACAGACTGGAAACAATTCGTGGTGGTGGTGGTGGTGGTGGTGGTGGTGGTGGTGGTGATGGTGGTGGTGGTGGCAGTATCCGTTCGAGTTATACACACATTAATTATGCTAATAATTATGCTAATGAAGTATACATGAAGGTAGAATTTCAGAGAAAAAGCAGCCACATTTTCGTGAAGGGAATTCGGGAAAACATTTAGGAAAAATACTTCATATCTGAACAGAATTCAAACCCTGATCTGCCTGTCACCGTGAATTCACTCCAACACGACCATGTGACCACCATTGCGGGTAGTACAGTATTAGATAATGTTTTATTTCACTGTGCTTACTCAGCAACCTAGACTTTAGTACTGTTGTTATTATTATTATTATCATCATCATCATCATAATCGCGTCTTACTACCCGTTCGGGTTATACGCACTTACGATAATGTGTAATGGTAGGGTGATTGTGAGATGAAATGGAGGACCTACAGTTTAACGTGGGATCCGAACTACGGTGGATGCCTGGTATTCCACACATTGACAAGTCATGATTAATACACGTCTTGTCAGAGGTGAAGGAAGGTTTTGGTAAGCAGATACATGTGTGCCGGGACCGAGGATTGAACACAGGATCCGCAGCACAGAAGTCTGACACCTTTACCCCAAGACCACCAGGTCACCTTTAATACTATCCGATTTCATAGCTAAATATCAACAACTTTCCATGGTCTGAGAGCGTTGAGCTGTATGCGTGTGTGCCCTCTTATGAAATCCTTTACAAAGTTTAAGTTTCTAGCACGTTCGTAAAATTCAAAAAAAGTTATTTCTTACGTAAAGAACCTGTGGTTTGGAGGCTACTGCAGTTATGATATTCCATGCACTAATGACCTCGTAGTTAAATTAATCATAAATAACCAATAGTAATTAAGACAGAAACATGATTGGGGTTTAAACTTATTTACAGCTTGGTCAATTATTTTTCACACTTTAAAGAATAGTAATGAAAATATTTTTCGATATAGGCTTCAAAATTAAATTACAACGTTATTAAAGGAAGTTTAAAAATACTTTCTAAATTACTTAAAATGATGTATTTTGGTCGTAAATGTCACATTGATACATTTTAAATATGTATAGGTAGTTTACAGCATTACTGTGTTCTTTCATAAGCTCAGGATTATAAATTAACAGAATAAAATTTATCATAAGCTTGTATAAAATATATTATATAATGCACCATTAACTACTTATAGATTATAACATTGAGTTTAAAGCTAGTTAAATAAATAAAAGTGAATGTGGGGAATGCCAGGCCTCCACCATGGTTCGGATTCTACGTATCCTCCATTTTATCTCACAATCACCCTACCATTACACATTAACGTAAGTGCGTATAACCCGAACGGGTAGTAAGACGTGGTGCCAATAATAATAATAATAATAATAATAATATTAATAATAAATAATAAACCTTATCACCATAAAAAGTCATGTTGATCCAAAATTATATTCCATGTGTATTATATATTTTGAACCAAACTGTACATAAGATTCTCTTCGTAAAAGCGGTATTTGTGATGTAGAGAGAAAAAAAAAGTTGTTCTTTTTCAACACCTCAATTTGGTTCTTGGTCCTATCCCTGTGTGGATTCACGAAAGCAGCTTTGAAAGTTAAATATTTTTTTTCTCGACCCAGTACATTACACTGTGTGAAATTCTACCTATGTAAAGTCGGAGATGGAAATATTGAAATAATGGAAGTGTTAACGTTTTCATCCTTTTTTTTCCCCTTGTTGAACAGCATTCATTTATTATTATTTTTTAGAATAAAATTGTGGTTTTCTAACTTTGCAAATATAATAGTTTGCCTTTCCACAGTTCACACACCATTATTTTTTAATACTGTGCGCTATTCATCATAATTGCATAATGTTCAACTTAACATACTGACAGCACGTTTATGACTTTTAAAGTTAGTTAATATTTTCACATAAATGCAAGGTTATTATAAAATCTCTAAAAAAGAGTTTGCAAAAAAATATAAAGACATTATACTTTATGTACAGTTATATTTGGTTGTAAATACTGATAATTGTATTATTCAAGTGCTACGGGAATTTTTTTTTTTTCCCCTCGTTAATTAAATTTTTATTTTTTTCTGAGTGAGTATTCTACCCATTTTATATATTTTATGAAATTATCTTTAGCATTTGTATGTTCACATGTTTATGAAAATACATTTATTGTTTTGAGAAATAAAACTTAACTAAGATGAGAATTCAAAGATGAGAAGAAAATAAAATATTTGTATTTTTACGATATTTTAGATGTGATGCATTGCTAATTGAATGACATTTATTTTAACCAAATCTGTTTGAGTTTGTGTACTTTTTTAACCGTAATTTGTGTGATTACTACGTGCTACTACTATTCTGTCAATAAATTTTTAAAACATATTTAATGAAAACTCCGAATTCACTTAAAATAATTTTGTTAAAACAAACTAGCTTGTAACCAGAAAACCTTTTAAGGTTAGATAAACACTTTTTTTTTAATCGGAAATGGACAACACACAACTTTACGTACAGATCAAAATTACAATTTAAACAAAAAAAGAAAAATCCATCGGCTGCCCTAGAGGTAGCGTCAGGTTGATTATAGAAAACTGCAGACTGACAAATCATCAATATTTGAAATCCAAAATAACTTTCTGCCGATAGGATGGAATGCGTCACAACACAAAATTGAATTCTGTTTTTTAATGAGAACTAGAACCGCGACTGACTGAACACACATTTCAATATTCCTGCATTTTCACATCCTCAAACACGGTTAGGAAAAACACTTGCTGGCAATAGAGGTGTGTCGAGTATAGTCAGGTAATCATGGGTAATAACAAAACACACACATAAAAACTAAGGTATGTGAAAAAGAAAATTAACAGTTCTGAGACTAGTGTATGTCAGGTAGCCATATTTGTTTCTTATTTCTATTTTCAAACTAATACATGATTTTAATTAATTAGCCAACATATGATTATTAAAATAAATATTTTATTATGATTTTTAAAATATTATTTATTTTTAGCACCGCGTATTACTACCCGTTCGAGTTATATGCCTATGCAATAATTACCCTAATGGGTTAAGAATTAGGAAGGCTTAATTTAGAGTGCATCCACATTTTCGTGGAGGGAGAGAAAGATTGGAAAACCATTTTGGAAAACTATCCTTTGTGCACTCAACCGGGATCGAACCCCAATCTCTCCTTCTTAGACAGTCTAGTCCAAAACGAGATTAGTGCGTTAGATCACGCAGCCTCCGAAGCAGGTTTATTTTTAAAATAAACATAGTACCTATACTTCAGTTATAGTTTTTTTTTAAATCACCATGTCTTACTATATTTTCAGGTTATGTGCATATATGACAATTACTCTAAAAGGGTAAAGATGAGGAAAGAAGAATTTTAGAGGTAATCTATCTGCATTTACGTGGAAGGAGAGTGAGAAATAATTTAGAAAAAACATCCCTCAGTAGACCCAACCAGGATTCGAGCTCCAATCTCACCATCATCAGCACAATAGTAACGTTTTAAGTCATTCGGCCAATGACGTGCATTCTAATTATAGTATTTTTTTTTTAAATGGCTATGAATCCGCATCAGTGGTCGAATGTTCTAATGTGTTACTAATTTGGCACTGGATTTTCTCCAGTGATGAGTAGAGCGGGGTTTTAATACTGGTTGGGTGTAGACCCTACTGATCTTTGTTTTTCCTAACTAGTTTCCCCCTCTCCCTCCACACAAATGCGAGTACATTTAAACTAAAAATGTATACCTTGCTTATTCCCACTTCATTGGAGTAGTTATTGTATACGTATAACCTAAACGGGTACTAGGACATGATGGTAAAATAATTGGCTTTGAGGCGTATCTGAAACAATTCTTACAACATATAATTTTAATTAATTACCTTTATATTTTATCTACAACTTTAATGTGCCTTACAGTGAAAAATATACCACGCTCTTTAATTATTACTAATTGCGTTAGTAAAAATTTTAATAATCTAGCTTGTTAAATTTGATTGATACCATTTTCGGCACATATTTTTAAATTATGATTTCTTAATTAAGTTAACTATAATTATGTATAAAAAATAAATCGAGCGAAACCTTAGATCATTCTACAGCACGTCTGAACATAGAGTTAAAAAGTTCCCGGGTTTTATTTCTGACATGGAATAAGAAATTAAAACTGTTGAAATTGGGGCTTAACTCTTTCAAAGTAATGAATTGACCGTTCAGCGTAATGAGTTTTGTGTGTTCTAGAATGAAGTTAGTTTATAGATTATGTGTTGTTTTAATCATTAAGTTCAAAAATTAAAGGTTACATGAACCAAATAAGTAGAAAGTAGAGAAATCAACTGTTTAAAATATTAAATCTCCACTTAGAGAGAAAAGCTACACTTGAGTTGTTTTATACCAAGTAAACTACCCTTTAATCTCGATGGTAAATTATTTAATGACCCGACAATTACAGGAACACCTAATAAAATTCTCCCTCTAAAACACTAAGTTGTTTTATTTATTAAGGTACGCCAAGAGTTATATATAGGTTTTTTTGTTGTAAAATTAACGAGTCCATACTCGCCCAGTGGTCGTGATAAGATATTCTTTAGATGCGTTTAAGTGTGCGTGTCGGTGACCTGGCGGTCTAGGGGTAAGGTGTCAGACTTCTATGCTGGCGGCCGGGGTTCAATCCTCAGTTCCGGCAAAGATTTATCTGATTACCAAACCTTTCCTTCACCTCTGACAAGATATCTTGTAAATGTGAGGAATGCCAGGCCTCCACCGTGGTTCGGATTCCACGTTAAATTGTAGGTCCTCCATTTCATCTCACAATCACCCAACCATTACACATTAGCGTAAGTGCGTATAACCTGAACGGGTAGTAAGACGCGGTGCTAATAATAATAAGTGTGCGTGCCTTTATTCTATACTGAAAGATTATAGTCCTACCTTGACCGATTACACTATGGGCCAGTTTCATAGTCAAATTTAGTACGCCTCAAGTGCGGCGCTATACTAAGTACAAGACGACACCTACCTAAACCAGAATGGAATGGGCCAGTTTACTATGAGAGCACGGCCCATTCCATTCTGGTTTAGGTAGGTGTCGTCTTGTACTTAGTGTAGCGCCGCACTTGAGGCGTACTAAATTTGACTCTGAAACTGGCCCTATGCTCCTATCTTATGAGTTACACCATAGTAGAATCAAACGAGGTAAGCTTGTTACATTCAGAGTAAACGGAGTATACCTACTACTAACATCACTTGCAAATTATTGAACCCCACCAAAAGATACAACAGTCTCCCTTAAGAATGAACTGTTAATTTGTCCGAATAATGTGTGTCTCTTTAATGAACTAAGCCACGCCCTTTTTTCATCAAAAACACTAAATAAATAAGATTTTTAGGGTTGTATTATATAGTATATTTTTCACTAGGTTCTATTTTGTCGTGTCCATGACTGCACAAGGTGAATCTCCACCCATTACACTCCAGTACAAACTAGAGTCCCCGCTATTTCTCATCACAAACATTTCCTTGGGGAGACAGTTAAATGGGGAGTGGGAAAAGTTTTTTTTTTAATATGGCGTGAACATTATGAAGATGAAAAGTAATTAAGGTGAAAGCCTTTCTGCACCCTCTGTTTTCTCTCCTTTCACTGGCGCATTAGACATCGCTCGGAGATATCACCTTTAAAAATGAGACTAGGAATTTTTGGGGATATATTTCTCTTATTTACGGGGAGGTGGGCAAGGATGGGAGTTTAAAAAAAAACATTTATCTAACTTTATTATTATGTTGTCCAAGCTTTATTTTAATGTGCTTTTTAAAAATAATATTAAAACATCACCACTAGTTGCAAAGAAACGCATAGTAATACCTTTTTACCAAGAAAGCTATATAAAATATTACCAAAATTATGTTTTTAAAAATACAAGCATCTAGAAAATAGTTAATTTTATTTCATTTGATATCGAAACTATTATTTTTTTGTAGTTATTCTACGTTCTCAACTCTTATCAGTACATAATCCACAAATTAATTTAATTCTGAAACATAACAGACACTTTGCCCAGCGGTCATCATTTCGTTACTTAAAAAGAAGAAACTCAAAATTTCACAAATGGTAATGTTTAAATCGCACCGAGAATTCAACTTGTACAGTAGTGTGTTATAAAGTATTGCCAAAGTAAGCAGAGCTATTTTTTTTAAATTACCTGTTAATTTGTTATCGTCATTCAAGAAACTCATTAGCCAGCATTAAATGAAAAGACATTTCCCACGTGAGATATGTAGAGCAGAGTATATATGTGATTGGTAAAATGGGGACCAAGTCGGTGAGAATACATTACAGGTACAGTCCATACAAACTCTTCTTACCCTGGCAACACTCCATGACATGACATTTAACTCGCGCCTCTTATATCGGCGGGCAGATGCACCATAAAAGGAGATAAGAAGTAGTACATACTTAGTGCATTTATAATTTCTCAAACCGAATCTGCTTTTTCATTTATAGTCTAGTCTCGGGGATCAACCAATCTCTCAGTATAAGAATTACAAGAGGTTTTAGCTCGGATGGGAGATTGGCTGAATACCTGATCTTAGTGGTGTGTATAAATAGAGAATAGTAATCTCCCACACATATATATATATATATATATATATATATGTTCGTTTTCATATATCGATGATTTCGAGTTCCGAAGGGTCGTTGTAGATCATCTTGTGTCTCTGCAAGTCATAATGTGGGATAAACAAATACATCGAAAAGATGGGAGTTGGGGTGCTGACTTAATTTACTGGCGACAGGGGGCGCGGATACTCAGAACAGGTGGTGTATGCTCCGAAATATCGTTTTCCAACTAAACCTGTGTGTTAATGAAGTGTTAATTTATAAGGAAATTAAGTTTACAGTTATATTAAAATATTGTCCAAAATCACAGCCGGTAACGTGTCTGCCTGCCTTTTGAGTTAAGGGTCTTGGGTTAGAGTCGCTGCACGGTCGAAATATTTGTAATTTGTAAAATTAAGGTTTTTCCTTTCACAACGTTGAGTGGATGATTAATTATTCCCCTTGATTTAAGTTAGTTTATAAGTCATGTTCTGATATAATCGGTTCAAAAAAGTGTACGTTAAATACGTCAAATAATAATACATTACAATATCGTTATCTGCTCCAGGGGCCGAACGGTTTAAATTGTTACTTTCGTGTTAGAATAGGCTGCTGAACACGGGGAGATCGGGGTTCGAATATCGGTCGGGTCTACTGAGGATGGTTCTCCTAAATGGTTTCCCACTCCTCTTCCAAGCAAATGCGGGTGGGCTACCTCTAAAATAATTTCCTCATATTTAGCCCATTATGTGTATAACCTGAACAGATAGTAAGATGCGGTGATATATATATTTTAGAATGTTCTTAAAAATCCTCCCTTTCATAAACCCGAATGGTCGAGAGTATGTCATTTGCTTATTTGTGTACACAACCCTTTATGTCTCCAAGGACTTGTTAAAAATATCTGTACATTCACCACAATTATTTTGGAGCTTTACAAATAAAAATAAAACACAACACATATTGGATGGACTTGCATGTGTTTTTTTTATCTCCGACGTAACCCCGACTGATTGTTCTAAACACAACCAAACCTTAGGTAGGGGTTTAAAGGTTGCAGAAAGGGGTGAGGAGGGTAAGGTTAAAAGTCACATGTAGCTGAAGGTTACAAATCGTTTTCAAGACAACAATAGAAGACGCAGGCCGAGCATCGTTCACTGCTCATATTTTCGGTAGGAAGTAGAGGGGTCGTGTGCGCGCAATGACACACACATGTGTGTAATACCAACAAATGAATATAACATTGTTTATTCTATCAAATAAGTACTACNCGGGACCCCACATTAATCCACGTACACAGCGCTGAATGGAGGCACAGATATGAGAGACTCTACAAATTGATACAAGGGTGGGTGAGGAGAGAGGTGAACGAAAGAAAATAATAACAGCAGGATAAAAAAAAGAGTGGAAAAACGTGGGGTGTGGGGTGGAGTGGGAATAAAGTGACGTCATATCTCAACGGTGCTATAGATTAATTTCTTGGTCGTTTGTTACTGTTTACCTTCCATGATATAGTTTGCAAGAGTCAAACAAAACCCCAGTTTTCGTTCAAAATGTCTTCACTTGGTTTTGAAACTTGTCAACCGTAAGCAACAAAGATAATATTATGAAGATGAAATGATCTTGAGTCACGGATAAAGCAGTCATTGACGCTCCCATTGGTTGTAAAATGGCACCTGAACACGAGAATCGAACGCGGGACTCTTGGTTTAGCACACCAATAATCTACCATTGCGGATACTTTAGGATACATCCTGTAACCAGAGTAAATATTATCTCATGCCAAAAAAAAAGTACTCATTTTGTTTTTGTTTTTTGTGTTTGGCTTTCCGCTAAAATATGTAATACATCCGATTGTGTAAAGAGTATGTGAGTAACTTAAATAACCGTCTAAAAATGCCGCGATCAAGGTCCTAATAAAGCAGTTACAGTCTAAGCAACCTCCTACTGGAATATGGCCTACCTCACAGATCCAATATTTAGATTTAACAAGTTAAGTCAGTGTGTAACCTGAACAGGTGCAGTGCAAATAAAAAAATTAAGTCCAATTTCAATGGACGAACCTCCTTAATTACAGCTAGAAAAGTTCCTAGATCTACTTTCAGCTCATGGCATATTCAATTATAACTTTTTATTAGTATTATCAATGCCGATCAAATAATCCTAATAATATAGCAAAACAAATTGCTAAAACGTCGTTTCTATCATGTTTTAACCACAGATAGTGCTTCTGGTAAAATACAATGTTTGCGAGGTGAAAAATCAGGTGATTAGAGGTTTACTCCGAGTGCGTTCTCAGGTAATGATGACCCTATTTATGTAGATAGTTTGTAGAATCAGATAAATGACAAACAAGCAAAGAGCAATAGAAAGGTATCCCAGGTTCTTATTATATAACCCTATTTATCTATAGTGCTCATTTAAATCAGTTAACACAAACCAGCCAAGAGTAATCGAAAGCATCGTCAAAGGCGTATACATCGCAGCAGATCAAATTGAGACTAGTTGGTATTCAAATCACGGAAGGGTGTACTAAAGAGGGTTTCTCCTTCATTGTTTTCCAATCTCCCTCTATGCAAATGCGCGTATACTTCTTTAAAATCCAACATTGCTCATCCCTAAAACATTAACGTAATTGGTAGATCTATGTGTACAACCCAAACGGTGATAATATAAAAAAAAATCGACAGTCAAAAGTCATCCCTTAAAATCAGTCAGTTTAACACAAACGAGCAATCGAAAAGCAGGCAGGCAGGCATCTTCTCCTGAATGTGGTGGTTGTGCGCAGGCGCTGTACGGGATGCTGGAGGAGGCCATCTTGCGTCTCCAGCGGCGGGAACAGGAGGACAAGTGGTACAGGGTGGTCCTCAAGTCCAGTCCCGACTATGAGCGACCTCCAAACCACCCTTACACTGATCACAGACTCAACTCCACGGTGAGTAGAAGAAGGCCTCATCCTCAGTTGGTTATCATCGGGTTTTAAAATGTGCGCGGACTGAATGTCAGGCTTAAATAACCTGAATTTCAGCGGGGTTCGAGTCCCTATCGGGTGTATTCGAATATTTTTTTTTAAATAAAATGTTTCTCACCCTTCCTCGACGCTAGAATAGATCGAATTTAGAGGAAATATATCCATCACATTACACCCTCCGTAAGTATAGTTAAATGCGGATAGCTCAGCCGGATAGTGTTACTTATTGCTAATAAAAATGGCCCAGAAACTTGATTTTTAATATTTTTTTCCTCCTCCATTTAACAAAAAAAAATGTGGTGACCATGGCTGTCTTAGTGTATTTTCCTGATAACTTTAGTTCAGACTTCACTCTATAAACATGGGCATGTACGGGCAGTTAAAAAAACTCGATAAGCAAAAGAATTACAATAACGTTTGTCTAGTTTGGTTTGCCATTGACCAGTAGGTTGGGGTTTGAATCCCAGATGTATATGATAAGGACTCTTTTCTTACATATAAATGGTTTTCCAACTTTCCATTCACGAAAATGCAATTAAATTTCTCACAAACTCTACTTTTCTCATCCTTACCCCACTATCATAAGTTATACGAGGATAGCCAGGATAGTGAGTTGAAGTGAAAATAATTATATATGTAAGGTAAGGTGTAAAGTATCTTACAACTATAGTCCAATGTTCGTAGAAAGAACTGTTTATAAAATACAAACTAATTTTTTTGCAGTCAATATTGATAGCATTTTGTTATATTATGAATATTATGTTAAAAGTATTGATCATATCTATCAAAAGTACTGGTTATAATTCACATGCATTGACGTATGAATATATTAAATTTGATTTAGTAACTTTTGTGGATGACATAGGGTGGGCCTAGTTTCACAAGACCTAAAGTTTAGGAGATATTACTTTAGGTCTTACAGAATTAGGTCTTGTGATGTTAGATCTTATAAAGTTAGGTGTTATGCAGTTAAGAAATTTAGTTTGAGCTGTGACTTAAGGTCTTAAAATTTTAGGTCCACTGAGCCATGTCCACTTTTGTAACTGTCAAAACCCCGTTCTTCCTACCAGAATTCAACTACACAAATGCTACAAAAATTACTTTAATATAATATATATTTTTTCATTTGATTATCAATTGCATGATACACAGAGTTTAATTTCCTTCACATGGTGACCTGCAATATTCGATTTATTTTGACCAACATAAGTGTTAATATAAAAACTGTAAAACCTCTTCCCTTAACTTGCGTCCCTTACACTACCACCTTTGACAAACTTTATTTTAGTTTAGCTAGTGCTCTGAGGGTACGATCCTAAACGGGAATCAAACAAGAACCCTTAGATTCATCAAACACTTATAACGAGGTCGGACTCAATTAGAACAGAAATCTCTAAATAAAGTACTCGAGTGGTGGGGAATTAAACCCGGGACCCTCCCGGATGTAAGTTATTTCCCACCCTGCGGACACCCCCCAGGGGTTTTCGGGCCGGCTGTTCCTCTTTAATCCGGCCAGCTGTCGCATCCCTTACCCATTAATTCCAGGCCGAGAGAAGGGATGGGTTCGTCGCAGGCTCGGATTACCAGGGGGAGATATTGTCCCGCCTGCCTGGGATTAGGGGGTGGCTGGCTGTTGCCAACTTTAGGAAATGAAAATGTCCCTAACGGATTGATTAGTTTAAACGGACGTGAAAAGCCGCATTTTGGAAGTGGGACAGAGGGGCGAATGAGGGGTGGTGAGGAAAGGGGTAGGGATGGGAGGGGGGAAATGGGTGTGTTAAAACGATTGGATTGGAGAGAAAAAAAAGTTGTTTTTTTTTTCTTTTATTTTACCATGCCCCTCCTTTTTTTTATCTGCTGTTAAAAATCTTGTGTGTTACGGAAGATTAGTTTGGTGGGTGTTTCTAGGGTTGTTAACAAGAAGTGGGTGTTACTATTTAGTATAGTCCGTATCGAGAAAATGTTATACATTTGTCCTAATTTGAATACTTCCACTTGGAAAATAAATTATACGATCTCCCTTCAAGGAATGGCAATGCATCATCAAACCATAATAATTATAGGTCTCAAAAATTCCAATATTATCTTGAATAATAAAAGAACAAGTAAGGTTTGCAACCATAAATGATAACATCTGAATTGAGTTGTATATTAATTAGTATATTAATTATTTGGAAGTGTATTATTATAGAGGCAATTATAAACTCAAATTCCCTATAATTTAAGGTTTAATTTAACCAAACTATACTGATTACATTTTGTGAAGCTTTACTCAATGCTTGTTCAAGGGAAAACTTTCATTTTTATTCAGGCATCCCTGCATTTCCATCAAATTAAATGTCGCTTTTATCTGAATTTGGCTTTGTACAATTCTCTACATTGTAATGCTATGTAAACATTTACTTTTAATTAAACTAAATGCTTTTGATTAAACCAAATGAAATAAACTAATTCGAAAGTGCAAGTGTTTTATTTTAAAAGTTTATCAAATAATTAGCCTTAATTAAAGTGCATTATTCACATGATGGTGTACATTTTTTTTTTTTAACTTTACAAGGTTTTATTATTCTACTGAGCTATTCGCAAATCCAAACTAAATTAAAAGGGATATGAAAGGAAAGGTTTGAGGAAATGTATCCGCATTTTTGTGATGAAAGATTGACAGGGGGTAGGGAAGAAGAAAGAAATTTTAAAGATAGACTACCAGCATTTGTTCGGAAGGATAACGTGAAACCATTTTAAGAAAAAACACCCTCATTAGAATCAAATAGCCAAAGCTATTATTATGCTTTTTTAGTGAGGATTACTCCATCTAGATATCATATTTTGAAAATTGAAAAATGACACCTGGACACGGGAATCGAACCCGGAACCTTTAGCTTAGTACGCCAATGCTCTTACCAGTGAGATATCGTCCCGTGCCCAAGGTCATTCTTCACCTTCATTAGACCCAACCGGGATTCAAACTCCGATCGCCCAGTTATCAGCAGTCGCCCTTTATTGGAGAATCAAACAAGACTTCTTCGTCTCACGTGACCAACTGTACCTATCATTTACACTAACCAAATCGCCTTTATATCCACGTTTCCCCGCCCTTTTTTTTTATGAGGATATTGTTTTGTGTTGTTTTCAGAAGGGCCTCGTGAATGCGGCCAAGAAGATATACCTTCATCCAAACCACGGATCGCAGGTGCAGTCGACAGTCTTCCAACACATGGGTGAGTTCAAAACGTAATTGATATCTTAGTGCCAGAAAGTTATTTAATGAAATATACAACCATAGAACAAAAAAAAAACTTTGATTCAATGGGTTCATGGTCACACATTGCGTATTCAACGTGATATAAAGGTAGAACAAGGTAAGAAGTAAGTGCAAGAAAACTGACGTATAAAAGATGAGGTTAAAAATCAGCGATAGAATCAAATAAAGCAACGCCACTGTTGGGACTATAGAAGAATAAACCTAAAAAAGTGTGTTTTCTATTTTGTTTTGTTTTTGGCACCACGTCTCCCCCCACCACCACCCCCCCACCCCCTTAGGGTTAAACACCTATATACTACCTATGCCAATAGAATAAGGATGAGCTAGGTTGCGCGTTAGCTAAACTACGCAACCGAGGCGGGTCACAAAATGTTAACGTAACGTTAAGAAACGTAGTGTGAATTAAGGATTCAAATAACGTAAATTTAACATAATGTAAACTAAACATAATCAACAAATTCAAACCGTTTTAAAACAAATTGTTTACCAAAATAGAACTGAAGCAGTTAAGGTTTATTAGGTTTCAAGTGCTTGCAATTTAGACTTAATGGAGCTACGAAATAAAATGTAGAAAGGGGATGCATTGCTTTAGTGTGGACGAACTATACCGCAGAAGCTATCGGAATACCATAATTATTATATTATTGAGGTAAACTACTAAATACTTGTATCGACATTGCTCGAAGCATTGTTGGTTGTGGAAAACTTCACTTATATGTGTTACTTTTTGAAAGACAAATATGTCTTCTTCTAAACCTTAGTAGTTTTTGATTCTGGCGTATGAGATGGTTGGAATAAAAAATAAAGAAGACTATGTCTAAATATGTATTTGTTTAGTTTCGGTTTGGACATATCTTATAATAAGTTAATATGGACCTACCCTGATTTTGCTTAGAAAAACAGTTTAGAAAATACAAATTTATTTCTTTGCTGCCAACATTGCTAACATTAGATTATATTATTAGTGTTAATTTATAATCTATTAAAAGTGTGAATGTGGGGAATGCCAGGCCTCCACCGTGTGTTCGGATTCCACGTTAAACTGTAGGTCCTTCATTTCATCTCACAATCACTCTACCATTACACATTAGCGTAAGTGTGTATATAACTCTAACGGGTAGTAAGACGCGGTGCTAATAATAATAATAATAATAATAATAATAAAAGTGACAACTGCAGATAAAATGACTTGATGTATGAATGTAATAAAATGATTTTGGTTTGGTAAATGTATCATTGGTGAAATATGGGTATATCCTTTCACATTGATAAATTAACGGCCACGGACTGGGTGTTGTGCTTGTCCTAGTTTTAAGGTAGATTATAAGGCATATGAAGTTACGACAGGTCTAGCAGGCCGGTATCGGAAAATATATGGCTTGAATTAAAACATGGCCCAGGCCACACAATGGAAACAGTAGTGGATGTAAGTAACGTTTGAGTAACTTTAGTAACTACCAGATACCGTTTATCCTGCCAAAATCAGGGTATAGATTGACTTTTGTGTATTCTCACGTGAAGTTATGTGATTTGAAATGTATTGTCGCTTTCGAATGATATTATCAATACCTATAAAACAAGACTAATACTGAGCTAAAGTTCCTGGGTTTGATTCCCGGTAAGACCGAAAAATTTATAATTGGTTAAATGCGGGCTTCCCCTTTCACAGTGATGAATTAACCATAAGGTGTTATACATTATGTTTTATAAGTAGTTTCACAAATTTCACGCTAAATACTCCTAATAATAATAATCATCATTGGGGGTGATGGTACAGATATTCAAAACAATACTAGATAATAATGTAGGACCACTTTTAAATAAACAAGAGAAATGGGATGGACTATTAGTAGCTTTGGAAATAAACACTCGTCTTGGTGCTTGTATCTGCTTACCTTGTAGCTCCTGTTCGTGATGCAACAGAAATTAAGGCGCGTTAAGGTTTTGGGAAAGCGATAAAATCAAAAGAGAACCTTAATATCACCAGTTTTACTGGTTCAGCGGATGCCACGTTTTCTTTAGGTAGAGTTCAGTCAATCAAAGCCTAGATGAGAGGCCATGTAATAATAATAAAAATAATAATATATATATAATAGAGATGATACACAGTACACAACACGCGATAAACTTAAACTGAAACCGATCACACTCTTCCAACAAGAACTTATTCACAATGACTCGGTAGAACGGGCCCATCTTCACGCGCGGCGATCGTGTACAATGCGTTACACCCAATATAATCACTGAGGTAACTGCGGGGTTTGTGGAGAGAAGTTTTATTTTCACGCGCTCTCTCTCTCAGTTTATTGTTGCCAAATCTCCTCGCTTTCAGTTATGTCTGAAGGTGTTATGCTGAGGTAAGAAGGAGTTACTGGCAACATCAACTAACCAGCGTTGCAAAACTTGTCTTATATTTAAGAGGAGATTGACCACACGAAAACGAGAGTGACAACGCTGTTTCCCAATAGAAACCTTGAATTTCCCTCAACGATGATACACAGTGTAATAACAACAGGACTCGTTTGAATATCAGGTTAAGACTGCTAATATCTACTCAACAAGAGAGGATAGGGGAAGGGGATGGGGTAGGCAATGTCAATCTTACCAACAACAAATAAGCCACACCAATGATAATAGTAATAAAAACAAGGTATATTTCACCGAGTGTTGGTAAAAACATAGATTTTACATGTTTGTTGTGGACACACGGATAAAGGTGTCCGTATCGTCTGGTCAGGTATTATAGACACCAGTCAGGTGTACTCCGGTTATTTTCTCTGGGATCATTTTCCACTCTACCTCGACTCAAAAGCTGATGCATTATCTGTAATCTCCACTTTCGTCACCTCTAACGTTAATATAAATGGATGGTAAGCGATCGATATTAAAAGCTAATATAATTTTAAAGGGAATGTGAATATCAGGACACACAGGATGGTAAAATAAATAGCAATTTTTTCATAG
This sequence comes from Timema poppense, assembly GCA_902141375.1. Taxonomy (NCBI): domain Eukaryota; kingdom Metazoa; phylum Arthropoda; class Insecta; order Phasmatodea; family Timematidae; genus Timema; species Timema poppense. The sequence continues at coordinate 242,771 of CABFOV010000012.1, read as the reverse complement.
AAGAAAGAAAAGGTAAACAGTTGAAAAATTACACCAATTTCTGTTTTTTTGTTCGAAAGTTTTGCCAAAAATATTAATAGCTGAATATTTTCATAAGGCCATATATTATAATAATTCTTCACTATAAAGAATTGTCATAACCGAAAAGATGAACTAGTATTTTTAAAAGTTTACACCAAAGTTAAAATTGCTAGACAATAGAAAGTAGCTAGATTCGGTGGTCGAATGGTCTAAGGCGGTGTTTATTGACCTTATTTTGGTTTTAAGTGGAGAGATAAATTATAAGAGGGCTAAAGAGGTATGTTTAGGTTTTTATGAATGTTACAATACTTTTATGTCAATATTAACAGGCAATAAAAATATATTTTAACATAAGGTTATTACATTTATTTTAATATTTATTTTTTACAATTTTAAGGTTACATTTAATTACTTATGTTTGTAAACTTTAACATATGATATGTTTTAACATGTATTTATACATTAAAAACTATAAACTATGCCTGGAAGAATGTACTATACTTTTATAAATATTAATTATTTAGTTTTAAATAATTAAAAATGAATGTAGAATGTAATATGAATTTGAGGTTACTCTCGCTGATCTCAGCCTGCTTACATTTACCTTTAGGCGGGAGCGAGGGAGGGGGGGCGGTAGCCCTAATCCAACTCTAAGAATTGAACGCCAGGGTAAAAAAAAATGTTTAGAACCCCTGGTATAAGGTGTCGCTCTCGCGATAGACTGGATTGCCGATGAAGGGGAGATTGGGGTTAGAATACCGGTTGAGTGTCTTGAATGGATTTACTAAATAGTTTTCCACTCTTTCACCTCGTGAATGAGGCTACTTTTCTATCTATATTCTAAATTTCTTGTCCTATCTCTATTAACGTAAATTATATAAATACGGATATCCCGAACGTGCAGCGAGATGCTGTGGACAGATTTTAAAGTAATTCTTTAAGTATTACCATTTGTCAAATAATTTAAAGTATATCTATAAATAGACCATCATCCCAAATTCCTAATGTTCTAACGAATTAGAACGCCATAAATTACTAATAAACATAGCTCAATTAAAATTTAACTATAAGACCATACTTTTTTTGCTAAATATATTAATAAGCTAATTAAGTCTCGCCTGTGCTCATATTTTACAAAGATAAATATGTATTAATAAATTATTTTCTACCGTAATTAAAATCAATGCATATTTCAGGAATATTTTGTCGAGTCGCTTCTCTGCCACTGACCACAAAATTGTGGTTTATCTGGTAAAAAGAGGCAAGGTTTTAATATTTAACAGTAAATACTGATTAAATTCCTGGTTTTGAATAATTTTGTATAATCAATTTATAAACTAAAAAAAGTTATTACAGAGGTATATGTATTTTACTATTAATAATGGTATGATGTATTTGTCCGCATTTCAGTTCGTCACCTCCCGTAGCAACTACTAAATTATTATTAGCACCGCGTCTTAATATCCGCTCGGGTTATACACGCTTACGCTAATATGTAATGGTAGGGTGATTGTGAGATGAAAAGGAGGACCTACAGTTTAACGTGGAATCCGAACCACGGTGGAGGCCTGGCATTCCCCACATTCACAAGTTGTGATTAATACAAGTCTTGTCAGAGGTGAAGGAAGGGTTTGGTAATCAGATAAATCTGTGCTGGGACCGAGGATTGAACCCCGGACCCTCAGCACAGAAGTCCGACACCTTACCCCAAGACCACCAGGTACGCCTAGCAACCACTAAAATATAAAGTTCCGCGATAATATACAGAGTACTCCCGGGTTAAACAACTAAACTCTGGGAAGTTGTAGTGTATCAAAAAACTAACTGAAAGTGTATTTGGGAGATTTGTTATTTTGCGCTTTCTTTTCGCACAAACAGCAAAAAAACTAAATAAAAACAGGGCTCCATAGGGCAAGGGCTTATTTTCCTGGAAGATGGTTCAGTCGTACTGGACCTGTGGCTTGGCCTCTAAGTTCACCTGATTTAACGCCATTAGATGTTTTTGTAGGGAGAGCTCTCCAACAAAAAGTGTATAAAGTGCCTGTTAATGACCTTCAGTCATTACGACAAAGGATAACGCAGGCGTGCGAAGAAATAACAGTCGTACAATGTCGGTCGGCCACTCGTTCTGTCATTGATAGGTGCATTCTTGTTAAGGGATGGGGGCCGTCAATTTTAACAAAATAAATAAAATATTTTATTAAATACCTAACTATTTTTTGTATTTAGTTTTTTCCTATTTTCGTGGAAAGAAAGCGAAAACGATCAAATTTCCAAAATACATTTTGAGTTAGTTTTTTGATCCATTACCACTTCCCAAAGTTTAGCCGTTTAACCCGGAAACACCCTGTGTATACGGGATTGCTCCACAGGGCCTTACCAGTGGGCAAGAACGTTAAGACCACCAACTATATTAAAGGGAAATATCAAGATATGACCATTTGTTTTATGGAGACTATAATATGTTTCTAACTAACTTAGCTCATAAAACTGTGGCATTTCGGGTAGAACGATGAAAAAGAGCAGCTGACTTCACCTCCACAGGATTATTTTTTAAACGATAATTAACTCAAAATTCAAGGTAAAAAGATATAGATACATGAGCTTTAGCTTCAATTTTGACGATAGCTCTATTTAAAAATTAAAATTAAACCCCTTGTTTAATAATGGTTAGTTTCTGGACGTCAGCAAAGAATATCGGCGCTCCGGTAGACAACCTTCTGGAGGCATTATTCATTTCAGACGTTTGATAGCCCCTTCAGAGATACTTTAGGTTTTATTTAGGCTAAAACGGATATTATTATTCGCAAGCTACCAAAACCAGCAAGATACGAGCGATGATGTGTTCCTTACAAGTGCAGTCCCAAACACCAATAACCCCACTTGCATTAGGCAAATATTAGGCAATCATAACTCCATGGTGTCAGCCTGTAATCAACCCATACTGACCAAGCAGCCGCCGTCAGTTAGAAAAGATAGTGTCAACCTATGCTGATAGAGAATTTTCACGTGGTCAGCACAACTAGTCCCCTGGCTATTAGTCTCAGTTTTCTAGACCAGATCCGCTATTTTTCATTCAAGTAGCTCCTCATTTGTCCTCACGAGGCTGATTTGATCCCGTTACAGACTTAACACTTAACAGATAAATCCGGGGAAGCGCCGGGGATCTAACCCGAGATCTCTGGACCTGTAATCAGGAATTCTGACCACTAGACCACAGAAGAGGTCAGCAGTAATAGTAACGATAAAACAGGGCGGTTGATAGTAATATTTCAGTGGGCACACAGTTTAAATGTTAAGCTTATTTATACTGGATTGCCAGTTAAGGGGTCGTCATATTTACTGAGGATCTATTTTCCTTGATTGAATTTTCTTTTCTTTTTCCACACAAATTAGGATGTATTTCCTCTAAATATTTACCTTTCCCATTACTACTCCAATAGCATAGTAAAGATAAAAATGCGTATAGGCCAAACGGGGTGGGGGTGGAGGGTATCAAGTTTGTATTCGTGAATGCTCTCATCACAAAAAGTCAAGCCAAGAATCATGGGTTCATAAAATCCTCCTATCACAATATAATTTAATTAGACCCCAGATATAAATTATATTAACATTTTGATTCAAAAGTTGTTTAATATTACATCAAGAGTGACTTTAACCTAAATGGTATTACTAAATCAATTATTTTAGTACTGCTAATATCTGAATTTAACTTGACATCACAGAGAATATGCACGTGTATCATAATCTGAAGATTTATGAAAAACACTTCTGGTTATTAGGTTGACTAAGTTTGTAACAAACATAATTATTTCAACCTATTCACAGATTACTTGATAAATATCAATATAAATATAACTTTGGATGTTTTTGATCAAGTATGACCTTAATATAAGATGGCTATTATGTTTGAGAATCTAGACATGCCAGATCAGTTAAATTACATATCTTTGTCCCACGCTTTTTTGTTAGCTATCTTCTTCTTTATTTTACTCTAAATTCACATTATTTCCGTATGTCATGTTAATCTAGCTGTGTAGCACTACAGCTGGTGTAGTAACTCAATTTTCTACTCTTAGTTTTAAAACACGTAAGGAATACACACTAAGATGTGAAACACTGTAGTCAATGAATTATCTCCTTTTGTATTTTATTCTTAGTTTACATTTTACTCCCGAATGCAACAAGAAGAGTACTTTTAGAAATAAATGTTCAATCTCCAAGCGGATATAGTTTCGTAAATACATGCGGTCGAGTATCTTGATTAATATTTGTGTTTACCTCTGCATATTTAGTCCCTTCGATAGACATGTCTCTAGTGTTTTTCGGATTTCCATATCCATTATTACCTAAGTGATGATGAATTTAATACCATAGCTGACCTTATTTATAAATCTTGAAGCATATCCAATGAGCATCCTCGCTCATCTTTACATAAAGAAATAACCCGACCCTTATCCGCTTAGCAAAGAGAATATCTAGATCCATCTTTCGCTTTGATCTTATTCCGCCCCAATGTGTCAGTTAAATCTAGCAGGAAACTGCCAACAGGGTATACTAATATCAAGCTGATATTCAGAAAAGCGCTACTACACAGACGATCCCAAAACAATGCAGCTTGCTTTTAACGTCCCAACTAGTATTCAGTTCCAAACTTTAACCCAAAGAGGTAAAGTTATAAACCTCCCTCCCCTCCTTGTTAGATGCCAAACTCGTCTGAAACTTTGATAAAACAAATTCTACAAAGTTTTCACGATAATCCTCAAGTTTCTATTATTTCTATAAGTTATTTTATGATAGTACTGTTTTGTACTTTTGTTCAGTTACTTTCAGATTTTTTACGTTCCAACGGGTCCAATCAAAACTTTATCATTTGTGACCTTTCAATTTTACTGACGAAGCCATTCATGACGTAGATCTAATTGTTTAGATTGGGATAGATTTAACCTTCCATATGGCTTAAGGTGGGATGGATCGGGACGCGAAAAGAGGTCACCGTTTTTGCATAAGTACAAACATAGAGTTTAAATTTCTTCACGTGTTGAAATCAACAATTATTGTTGAATATATCTCATGAGTATAGCGGCATTAGATGAAAAAACTTGTTAAATGAAGTGAAAAAGTTGTCGTTAAATTCCAGGACACCCTTGACAGATATTCAAGAAATTATGAGTTCACCACGTGAAGAAAATTAAATTCTAGGTTTGTAATGGAGCAATATTTGATTTATTTTGAATAAAAAAATATATTGTCATAAAAACTTGCCAAACACTGGAATTTTCTCGCATCTCCTCACATCCCACCTTAAATAGGATATGTAATGGCTCAGTAAACCTGCTATACTTCCAGATGTAATAAATTATTTGAAGTTGATACATGATTGGTTATTGAATCATAAATTACAAAAATCTAAATACATATTTTTGTATATTTATTAATGCTATTAAATTCAATGACTTGCTGCGAAAGTAAACAGAGAATACAACAAACTGTAATATAGAAAAATAAATAATTGAGTTTAAAAAATAATAATTTAACAGTTTTTTTTATGTTTTTTAATTTAGGTGTAAAATGTTACTAACAAAATTGTAAATTTTTGTTTATGGTGAAATGCAACATGACATTATTTTGAAATGACAGTCATACAATGTAAGGACCTGCCTTTTAAAAACTACATATATATGAACATATTTTAAAATCTAAATTACATGAGTATCTGGTTTGTTTGTTTTTCATATGAACTAAGAGAATTTACCAAATTTTAAGTATAATTTAGGGAAAATGTATAAATATTACATGTTTACTGTCTTACGTCCCAACCGAGCTATCAGAATACTTACAATGATAAGCTAGGACTGAAGAAGGTACCATTTAGAGGAAGTACACCCACATTTGCTCTTTGAATGATAGTGGAAAGCCATTACGAATGTATTATTTCTTAGTATGTGTTATGTCTTACAACACGTCCATTCCTTTTGTCAGTGAACTTACACCGCCAATGCACCCTGTCCTCAGCCTTCTCCTTCAGCTACCCAGAATTTTCTTATTTTCTTCAATTCAACCAATATTTGAATTTTCCTTTCTTCCCGAGTTCCTCTTTCCCTCGACCTTTCTTTCAATGACGTCATGCCTAAGATAGTCCTTCCCGTTTGCTTTGCACTGAAGAATCACATCTAAAATAGTTAGCTTTTAATCCACTCTTCTTAGGACTTCATTTATCGCCCTGTCTATCCACCCGTCATTGATTCGAGCTCCATCACTAGCAAACCAGATGAGACAAGAATGACGCCTTAGTACAATTGACCACAGGCGGAAGTGAATTTAAAAATTATATTTCGAAATGACACTGTATACAAATGTAATTTGCTTATAAAATCTTAGTACCTGTTAGAGTTAAACGCATTATTAACAACGCTAATATAATAGGGATGAGTAAGGTAGAATTTATGAAGAAATATACCCGAATATGCGTGGAGGGAGAGTGGAAAACCATTTAGTACACCCAACCGGGATTCTAACCCGGATCTCCACATCACCGATAATCCAGTCCAACACTAGAGTAACGCGTTAGACCATGCGACTACCGATAAGGGTAGCCCTTATTAAAAACCAATATCATTCATTATTTAATAAATATAGTAAAATTAAAGTATTTTAACATCGAAACTATTATCTATATTGGGTGACCTGGTGGTCTAGGGGTAAGGTGTCGGACTTTTGTGCAGGGGTCCAGGCTTCGATCCTCGGTCCCGGCACAGATTTATCTGATTACCAAACCTTTCCTTCACCTCTGACAAGAAATATTGTGAATGTGAGGAATGCCAGGCCTCCGCCGTGGTTCGGATTCCACGTTAAACTGCAGGTCCTTCATTTTATCTCACAATCACCCTACCATTACACATTAGCGTAAGAGCGTATGACCCGAACGGGTAGTAAGACGCGGTGCTAATAATAATAATATTATCTATATTCCACACTAATAGCCACGTAGTAAAAGGTCATCTCTTCCCATCTTCGTACTTTCATATTTTCGCTGACAGGGGAAATAATAATTAAAAAAAAGAAACCGTGTAAAAAAATAAAATGTAGTCGGCCCCTAGATATGTTTATGGTAAGCATTTTATCAGTGTGCATCACCCACCCTTAGTAAGGTTCATTTAATATATGGATGTAATTTTAAAACAGTAGCTCGACTATAATCAGGCGGAACGAATGGGGCCCAGGTATATACATGTATATGCATGTACACTACCGGCGCTGCTACCTGGTGGCGCGGCTGGTATTATTAAGCTCCCCTTTACCCTGTAATTACTGCAACAAGGAATAAATCACTGGCAAGTACATGAGCGCAAGACAGTGCTATATTAAGATTATTAATTTCCAAAAATATGTAATTTTTGTCCATTAGTTTCTAACAAGAACGCTTGCTTTTCCTCCCCTTTCTTAAAAGCGTTCGTGAACTAGTTTGAAGTTAACTCCAATGCACTCGTAAGTTATTTATTTTGTACCACGCCAATATTATATTTTGTACCACACCTCCACCCATGGGATTTAACCAAAGGGGGGTCGGGCGTATTGTGAAACATAGCAGCTCAACGCTCTCACCCGCGAAGGAGGTTAATCATGTGAAAGGTGCGTTGTTATTTAGAAAGTTTTATTTAAATTATTAACTCTCGTAAACCTAAATGTTAGACCACAAAACTTAAGGTGAGGATATATGTTACGCGAGAAAAGGTTAGTGTTTTTTGCAGTTTTTATATCAACAATTTATTTGGTCATTATTATTATTATTATTATTAGTACCACGTCTTACTGCCCGTTCGGGTTGTACGCGCTTACGCTAATGTGTAATGGTAAGGTGATTGTGAGATGAAATGGAGGGCCTACAGTATAACGTGGAATCTGAACCACGATGGAGGCCTGGCATTCCCCACATACACAAGATGTCTTGTCAGAGGTGAAGGAAGGGTTTGGTATTCAGAAAAATCTGTGCCGGGACAGAGGATTGAACCCCGGCCGCCAGCACAGAAGTCTGACACCTTACCCCTAGATCGCCAGGTCACCGTCATTATTATTATTAGCACCACGTCTTACTACCCGTTCGAGTTGTACGCACTTACGCTAATGTGTAACGGTGGAGGTATTATGCGATAAAATGGAGGAACTACACTCTGACGTGGGATCCGAACCACGGTGGAGGCTTGGCATTCCACACATTCACATGTTGTGATTAATACAAGTCTTGTCAGATGTGAAGGAAGCGTTTGGCAATCAGATAAATTTGTTCCGGGACCGAGGATTGAACCACGGACTCCCAGTACATAAGTCTGTCACCTTGCCCCTAGACCACCAGGTCACCATTTTTGGTCAAAAGAAATCAAATGTTTCTTCAGTAGAAAAATAAAGTTTAATATTCTTCACCTAGTGATATCAATAGTGGTTGGTTAAATAACTGTCAAATGGGTGTTCTGGAATCTCACTTTAACTTTTTCTCTTCATTTAAAAATGTTTTTAGATGATACCACTTTAATCATGACAGATGTTCAACAAATTTTGATATCAACATGAGAAGAGAATTAAACTTTGTTTGTACCGAAGCAATATTGGGATTATATTTATTTATTTTGGCCAAAACAGTTTTTCTCTAGAAACTGCCAAAACACTCGCCTTTTCTCGCGTCCCCTTCATCCCCACCTTAAGGAGCCTTTTTAGTGCGAAAGAGCCATTTTAATGATTTCTTTATCCCATCGTGTTTTACTACCCATCCGGGCTACCCGTATTTTAATTGATTTAATGGGATTAGGAATTATTAGAATAAATTAAAGTAAGTGAACCCGCATTTTTGTAGAGTGAGAATAGGAAACAATTTAGGACCATAACTCGATACACCCAGCCGGGATACAAACCTTGATTTTCTTGTCTTAAGCAAATTGGCAAACTAGACTAGTAGAGACTGGCATCTAATTCAAAGCGATCACCAATACGAGTTTCCATAGAGTTAATTATTACATATTTAATTTTAAATCTAGTAAACTTAAATAAATGATTTATTAGTCAAATAGTTTTATTTGTAATATGATATACACTAGAGTCACAACTATCAGTCCGGGCAGGATAACGAAAAAGACAGACAATACGGAATCCGATTGTAAGTAATTTTCAGTGTGTGTTTGCCTACATTTTTTAAATTTTCACAGAACATTTAACTTTATTTTAATAGAATCTTCTGATTTTCTGATTGCGATGTAAAATAGTGATACAGTAATTATAGGGGAGAAAGAAAAAAAATCAAGCGAAAAAAAATATATATATTTTAATCTTTAGTATACAATACTTTATTTAGAAAATGTAACATCNATTTAACTTTATTTTAATAGAATCTTCTGATTTTCTGATTGCGATGTAAAATAGTGATACAGTAATTATAGGGGAGAAAGAAAAAAAATCAAGCGAAAAAAAAAATATATATTTTAATCTTTAGTATACAATACTTTATTTAGAAAATGTAACATCGGTTACAAAGCAAGATCAAATTAAAATAGAGTCAAATGGATTACATTATAAATTCAGTACATATTTTATTTTAAAACGCACTTGTTAACACCAAGAGCCGGTCCAGATAATACAAACGGCCGGATAATCGCTACTCTAGTGTACTGTATAATTCCCATTTTAATTATATTTTTCCCTACTATCTGGCAAAAAAAAAACTACTAATTTCCGAGTTAAATTAAATCAATTCATATTATATTATTATTATTATTATTATTATTATTAGCACCGCGTCTTACTACCCGTTCGGGTTATACGCACTTACGCTAATGTGTAATGGTAGGGTAATTGTGAGATGAAATGGAGGACCTACAGTTTAACGTGGAATCCGAACCACGGTGGAGGCCTGGCATTCCTCACNGCTAATGTGTAATGGTAGGGTGATTGTGAGATGAAATGGAGGACCTACAGTTTAACGTGGAATCCGAACCACGGTGGAGGCCTGGCATTCCTCACATTCACAAGATGTCTTGTCAGAGGTGAAGGAAGGGTTTGGTAATCAGATAAATTTATGCCGGGACCGGGGACTGAACCACGGCCGCCAGCATAGAAGTCTGACACCTTACCCCTAGACCGCCAGGTCACCTACCATATTATTATAAACTAGAATGAATATAATATATCACGTTACACTTATATTCATTGGAATACCGTGAAGTGCTGCCATGGTAGACTATTACCTGTGATATGTAATCCACCCACTTGATCTCCATTTGACTAACTACACGCAGGCTTTTCTATACATACTTCACACGAGAATGTGACCAATGAATGTTCTAGTTTGTGATGATCACATTTCGCGGGTACACTTTAAGTTAGGGCGGAAGGGGTGTTCGAATAGCAGCCAACATTTTTGGAGTTTTTATATCAAAAAATATGTTTTGGCCAAAATAAATTACATAGTAATTAACTAAAAATAATCACGCTAATATAGTTGTTAAGTACGTTAGAACCGCATCTAAATAGCATACTCTTTTGATTGAAAAATTATACCTGGAAATTTCTGCCTTAAAATATGAATAAAGAATTACTCTTAGCACGGGACGACTCCTAAATGGTAAGGATATCGGAGTAATAAGCCAAAATCCCTGGTTCGATTCCCATGTCAAGGTGTCATTTTTCAATTGCCATAATATAAATTACATATTGCTTTAGTAGATATGTTAATTTTTTTACACGTGGTATTATTATTTATTATTATTTAGCACCACGTCTTACTACTCGTTCGAGTTGCATATGCAGACCTACTCATTTAGGTAATGTGTTAGGGATTAGGAAGGTTGAATTTAAAAGAAGTATACCCACGTTTTCGTGGAGGGAAAGTGAAATGCAATTGATGAAAAACCACTAATAGTACACCCGATCGAGATTCAAACCCCAATCTCCCCATCATCAGCTGTCTAATCTATTGTGAGTGTGACGCCTGAGACCATTTGATTACCTAAGCGGGTATGAAAATAAATTGAATGACGATAACTTTTTCTGATTTAAATATTCCAGTAATTCCATGACTAATATAAAAGCATTAACGATGAGATCACATTACGTAGAAAATCAAACTAAACGTATCTAAAGAAACATTATTTTTTTGTATTACGTAAAAAAATTCTGCAAAAAATACTGGCCTTCTCACATTCCCTAATATCCCATTTCAAATAAGATCTGCTTTCCCTCAAAACTCGCCACGTTAAGCCCTTCCACGCCCCTAAAAATATAAAGTTTCGCTAGATATGACTTGTATACTAAAAATAGATGGTATGGAACGCCGCACGGACTTTCTCGCTCTATATTTAAAAAATTGATATATTTACTCAAAACTCGTAAAATATGTTAAACGAAATAATATACACTAGCAAACCCAACCATAAATTGTACTATATTTATATAAAACACTTATAAATCCCGGTTTTAAATTTTATAATTTGATTTTTAAAGAAATAATGTCCCCATTTGTATGTTTGGACTAATAAAAAAGATCAATATTGGGTTCACAATGGTCAATACCGTAAAAAAAATAACCCGAAATGTTGATGGATGTCTAAGTCTCATTAACTCCCAAACCCTAAAAAGTGTTTTTTTTGCAATTACGTTTATCTGTGTGTCTGTTTAATCCTAAAATTAAGAGTAGTTTAGTAAAAAACGAAAAGAGAAAAATCTATTTTCACAAAATCGGCTCTAAGGATTTCGATTTAAATTCGTATCTATGTGTTGATTAAGATTATAAATAGAATTGGTTGGGTTTTTTTCATTTCCCCATAAAAATTAATTTTAAGGTACTTTACAGAAGCGGAAATTTCGGTATCTCCGCAACAATTTGAGATACTAAATAACTTATTATTGCAAAATTGTAGTATTATTAAAAATAAAAAAACTTTTATATGAAATATATTTTTATAAATCCAAACCCTTCCTTCACCTCTGACAAGACATCTTGTGAATGTGAGGAATGCCAGGTCTCCACCGTGGTTCGGATTCCACGTTAAACTGTAGGTCTTTCATTTCATCTCACAATCACCCTACCATTGCACATTAGCGTAAGTGCGTATAACCCGAACGGGTAGTAAGACGCGGTGCTAATAATAACAATAATAATAATAATAATAATAATTTTTTATAAAAACGACAGTTTCTGAGATATTGGCAATATATCAATACAATTTTGTGAGCTTTAGTTGTGGAAAGATAATACTTACGTTTTAATGCAATAATTCTCCAATGCCATAGAGTAATTAAATACAAGTAAGTATCTACAAAAGTTTATGTTATTTTTACTTTAACCTCTTAAGAGTAATGTTTGTACAACAATTATTTATCTCCATTTTAGACTCAAGTCAATAAATACATGTATTATTGGTCAACATGTATAAATGAGGAATTTAATAGTAATGCGATGACCTGAAGATGTGCAACACCTAATAAAATGTTAAAATTTTAACCGCAATTCGAAATTTTAATACGAAGTTTTGACCCTTGTGGACTCAATATCGATCTTTTTTTATTGGTAAAATATATAAAAATATATAAAATTTAAACCTGAGATTCAAAAAATGTTTTACATAAGTATAGTGCAATTTATGCTTGGGTTTGCTAGTGTGTTATTTCATTTCACATTTATTACGAGTTTTGTGTAAATATCTCCATTTTTTTAAATATAGAGCGAGAAAGTCTGTGCGGAGTTGCGTAACATTTATTTTAATCATTGATCATTTATCTCTTTTTGACTATTTGAACACGTTTTGCCAATAAGTCTTCCTTTGCGACAGGCTTTAAAAAATAATTACTTCGACAATATTTAATGAGAACCTTGAAACATGAAAGGGACTTAAATATTTCGTGTTGCCTTTCCTTGATATTTTTATTTTTTTTGGAAAGGGTCAATAGGGATTGGGGTAAAGGTGGTGGCTGGACGATAGTAGCGTGAGGGTGGCCTTGTAGGGTGGGTTCATGAAATTAATTGACGTGTTTGTATGCTTATACCACACATGATGTGCTCGTTGCTATTCCATCCGAAACAAAGAGACCACTTGTTTTTTTTTTTTTTCATAAACTTTTTTTCATTTCTCTCTTTGATGATGAACCAATGTGTGATGGATTATTCGGAGTCGAGTTTAGACAGACGTATATTTCTCTGTTAACTCCATGACTACACGAGCTTGCCTCCCTC
>CABFOV010000012.1:196566-216237 GCA_902141375.1 Timema poppense | reverse complement strand
GGGGGGGGGGGGGGGGGGGGGGAGTTATTGTATCATAAGACACAGGTGTTATTACAGTCCTATATTCTGTCCTGCTCCATATTTTGTTAGTAGAAGACATGTTAAGTATGGCCTTGCGTTATCTTCGGACATTTTGAAGGAAGCGCACTTGAATTTAGTGACTACTAACACGATTATTAATTTGTAGTCGTTCGTGTATTTTGATAGTAAGATACTTGTAGTAAAAACAGTAAACGACAGTTACAAACATTTGTATAGCTACGATCATAAATTCATACCTGAACTAATATAATTTACAACTTTAATTTTTCATAGATAGTATCCATACCTATAAAATAACATTAATAATTAAGTGAAATACTTTCAACGTTGACATCAAAAAATTATGTTTGTATTTTCTAAAAATGTTCTTCCTACCAGAAATCTAATCAAATCTCATGTAATTAAAAACAATTCAAATACAGATTTAAAAATGATTCTATAAACAAGTCACTAAACATTTCATATTTACTTTATACGCAATAATAGTTACAGCTATTTACAAAAATGAATTTTCATCGAAAATGTATCACATGATTTGGGCAGAATGACTAAATTAATCGATAGTGCAGTTAATCAAATATTTGTCTGAAAATTGTCCGTTCACTATTTGTTAGTACCAGAAGATGCAGACAAATGGACATACATCTCGGCAAATATAAAGTCCGTTCACGATAGGTTTTTACCTGGATGACAGTTCGAAAATCATATGTTTAGATTTTGGGTTGCCAACATTTGTAAACGATCTACTGTTTTGTTATAAATGTAAATATCTTTAATTACCTGTTATATATTACATTTAAAATAATGTAAACTTAAGTTTTCTCATAATATTTAATTTTTTTAAATAATTTATTTATATCTAACTCGAAACAATATTTTAAACACAATTAAAAGTACTTATTCTCCGTTTTGGAATGTTATCTATGATGTGTAATATAGTGCATACATCAAAACCTTTTAATACAGGTATCTCATTAACTTGGAAAAGAGAAAATTGTTGTCATTTTTATGTAGATAATAAATTATTTTATGATTATTTTATCGTATTTCAAAATATTTAACTGAACAAAATATTTGTATCCACTGCGTGGGTGCATTATTGTAAATGACTTGTTTACCGTCGTGTTCAACCACATGGTTTAAATTCGTCAATCGCCATTTTGAAGCTATTTTCGTTAGAAGTTTTGGTGAAAATGGTGTGAATTTTTTTTAAGTGGAATAAAACTATTAATAAACTTAGTGCTCGTCCTTAAATAAATATATAAATAATATTGGCCTAAATTACTGTGGTTAACTATCACATTAATATAATTACCATCTGTTTTTATTACTGTCATCCAAAGTGATAGATATCAGCTGTTGGAGTAGTGATATATTAGGTACTATTTCTAGTAACATTTCGAGCTGTCATCCAGGTAAACTTAGGTCGTTAATGTAATGTAGTTGCCTATTTCTTAGTAGGCCTAATTAATGGCTAATTTTCTCTTAAATACAAGCCTCTTTTTGTTCTTTGCAGTTGTGTGTGTCCTATAATACTTTCTACCGAATAGTGTTTTTATACAAACTTCAATTTGAAAAACCCTTCGATAGGGAGAGACTTTGTTAAGTCAGCCAAGAATCACATATGATGAGATTCTTGTGAAGTAGAACACGCTTCATCCAATACACTCACATAGGAGGGGGAAAAAAATCTTTTCAAAAGACTTTCTGAATAAATAACTCGCTATCTACTGCCTTCTACATTATACTCGTATATAATAGCCGAGATGTTATTCCATGGTTTGCCCGTATATTATATTTTCTTGAGTCTCTTAAGCCAAGAAATCTTTTGAGTCATGTGTGGAACCATTTTGAAAAGAAATAAAAAATACTCCTCCGCTCTCTATTCGTCTCTTAACAACCATTGATTTGTTTCTGTTTGTTCAGAATAATGTTGAATAAATTTCTTCTCGAATAAATATATTTGATTTATATATTTTCATTTTTTTATTAATAATATTAGCTTTACCAAGAAGTTTAAAAGATTCGTAATGATAGGCTTTTCCGTTATTTTTATTTATTATATGCTTAAATTGGTTTTTCTCATATGTTTTAATTCTGTTTATATTAAAACGAGTGTATATGTCACAGGAAAAGTAGATTGTTAGGGAGGGTTGACTCAGCCTAGGTAAAGTCGACTCTTACTAAAAGTATCAGTAAAAGTTGATTGAGAATAAACAGATCAACTTTTCCTAGGAAGAGTTAACTATGCCTGCTGTGGTTTAGTAAAAGTTGATTCCGCGATGTTGCTCTCCACATGCAACTGTTTTGAATATCCCAGCTCTACTGTTTAGTGAAAAAGTTAAGCTAGAACGCTCGACTTCCAAGGTAAATTCGGTTAGGTTAGGTTATGCTGTAATAAATATTTATATCCCTCTTTGTATTATAAAAGTTTTGCTTTTTTATTTGGTTTTTATTAGGTAGTAGACTGTTTCCTTGCGAAAAGTCAATTTTTACTAACTCAAGGTAGTAAGAGTATACTTTCCCTAGGTACAGTCAACTGTGACTAGTAAATGTTGATCAAAATTCATCACTTTTCGCTTTTAATCAACTTTTACTAAAATGACCAGTAAAAGTCGACTTTACCTAGGCCGAGTCGACTCTTACTGGAGAATCTACTTTTCCTGTAACACACACACACACACACATATATATATATGTATGTATGTATGTATGTATGTATGTATGTATGTATGTATGTATGTATGTATGTATGTATGTATGTATGTGTGTATGTGTGTGTGTGTGTGTGTGTGTGTGTGTGTGTGTGTGTGTGTGTGTGTGTGTGTGAATATATATGTATATTTACAAGTAGTGAGACGCGGTGCTTAAATAAATACATGTATAAAAAACTGTACTTATTGTACATACATACATTCTATGCATATATTTTCATACTAAGAATATTATCCGATTGCTGGAAAAGTTACCAGATTTAGTTTCGCGTATTTATACGTCAAGTCATGCGCTCTACAGCAGTCACTTTTGATAGATATTGTCAAAACCAATACTAACACTAATAATACAGTAAAAGTGGATCTTTGGTGGCCATAACATTTATTTTTTTGTTTACTAAAGGACTCTACCAATGAAAATTGGACTACATCGGGAATGTTACTTTAAACATGATTCGATTGACAGTAATGTTAGTTGTATTTAATTGTCAAAATTGTGGTATTTCTACTGACTAAATATAAAGATTCTAAATAAATTAAGGAAGATTTGAAAGATAGGGAGTAAGATTGTATCGTTATAAAGATAATGGGAATTATAAATAGTGTATACAAACACGAGATTTGTATTACTAAATAATTACCTATATCTCAACTCTTACTTACTTTGTTTAGACAATTCTTTATTTTTAGTCATGAAATCACAATTTTACCATTTATTTCCTTTACCCTCGATTACCTCGCTTTATCTTGATTCCATTTTTATATTTGTGGTGTGACGAGAGATGAGGGCCATCAATAGTTAATATCTTCCCCCTTCTCAAAAGGAATGCCATCCCTTGGCGCTCGTAATTCCTTCCTTCAAACCGGGAGATTTTTATTGCTTTCGGACGCCCAGAAACCAGAAGGTCACCAACTCACCCTTTTACCCTCATAACAAACAAACCTACACACACACGCGCGCGCGCGCACACAAAATGTCATCACTCTCTCTACTGCGTGAACTCTTTCGAGGCACCTTCTTCTGACGTACTTCTCACGCAGACTCGAGGTAAAAGGTGGATCGTTCGAGAATCGTCCCCGTCTCTCTCTTTCTTTATCAACCTACCGAGATCACGTCACGTTTTGTATTGTCTCGTGACTAGTGTTTGTAGTAATGTTTACAATTGGTTTTTTTTTTAGCATCGCGTCTTACTACCCGTTCGGGTTATACGCTTAAGTACTAATTACACTAAAAGGTTAGGACTTGGTAAGGTTGAATAAAGAGGAAATGAGCCTAGATTTGCGTGGAAGGAGAGTGGAAAACCATTTATGAAAAATCACCATAGTTCACCCGAGTGAGATACGAGCCTCGATCACCCTATCCTCGGCAGTCTGGTTCAACACGAATCTAGCGCGTTAGCCAACTATGCCACCGAGGCGGGTTACAGTTTATTCGTTTAGTAAATGCTATGAGAAAAAGTGTTGCACACGCCATCTAGATGTATCAAAATCAACTAGGATGAAAGGAAACGCGAATTAGGGTCCTTATTTTTGCAATTTTTACTATGAAAATTAAACCTTTTTTTTAACCAAAATATGTTTTAGTTAAATTAAATTTTGCTTAATAGGTATTTGGTTAAATTTTCTAAATAAAATGATCACAGCAATTATTTTATACCTGTCATGATCATAATGGCATTTGACAAAAAATATTTTAAATTTAAAAAAAAATCCTGCTAAATAACTTAGGGTGCGAGTGCAGAGAACGCGAGGCTTTGTTTTCACAGTTTGTATATCAAAACTTTTTTTTGTTGCCAAAATAAGTAAAATATTGCTCCAGTAAAAACATAAAAGTTAATTTTCTTCACACGGTGGATCAACAGTGTTGATGAATATATGTCAAGAGCAGAGCAACATTAGATGAGAAAAACTGTTTAAATGAAGAGGAAAATTTGTCATTAAATTCCAGGGACACCCTTAACAAATATCCAAAAAGTGTTGGCATCACCGTGTGAAGAAAATTAAATTGTATGTTTCTAGCGAATAAATATTTTAATCTTTTTGATATAAAAACTACAATAATACTGCCCTTAACCTGCTCAAGACAACACATTAAAAATATGTTGAAATTACTTTATGTAGTTAAAATAAATATATCTACTGAAGCAGTATTTTATTTATCTTGGTAGAACTATTTGTTTTACTTTCATAAAGCTGAAAAATTGGTAGCCTTAACTCACTTTTCCTTCCAACCCTTGCTCAAAGTTGGAAATAAATAAACAATAATGTCAAAGGTTATCTATATTTTGGGATTTCGGGATGGCATTATCATACTTATTGGATAATAAGCCGTACAAAGGCTCGCACGAACTGTAACTCAGGCTATTATAGTCTTGTCTGCCGCTGACGGGGAGATTCTGGTTTGAATCCCGGCCGTATGTACTGTGGGTGGTTTTTCCTAAATAGTTTATCACTCTCCCTCCCCACAAATTCGAGTGCGTTTATTATAATATATTCATGATCAGTCTTATAATTTGTTTTATTAATTGCATATATACAGGACGGGTAGTAAGATATGGGACACATAAAAAATATTGGATAGTAAAAATACGAACTTGGGATAACGTTGCTACTAAAGCTTTAATAAAAAAATTATTAAGCCTAAAACGCAATATTCTCCTCTAATCGTTTCTAGAAGCCTGAACCCCTTGACCAATCTGACGAAAAAAATTATAGTTGTTGAAATTTGGTTTTTCCCTTTCACAGTGATAAATTTACGACTTTATGTTATGTTTGTTCTAAATTTAAGTTAGATTGAAAGTCGTGGGATTATATAATCAGTCGATTCAGAAAGTGTACGATAAATACCCTTTTTTTCTAAGAAAATATTTCTTAAGTTTAATATTCGGATGAAAAACCCTTATCTCTTCAACATCAACTATTTCAAACCTGTGACGGGGTCAGTTTAGTAAAATGCCTCCGGCTTTCGCTTTACTTTCACCACTCTTCCTCCATTAATCGCTTCCATTTTTATCTTCTCAACTGCACACTTTCTGTTATCTGTTACTCCCATCTATTCCTTGGTCTCCATCGTGGGGGTTTTTCCTACATACTTTATACTCATCAATGCCAGGCCTCCACCGAGGTTCGGATTCCACGTTAAACTGTAGGTCCTTCATTTCATCTCACATTCACCCTACCATTACACATTAGCAAAAGTGCGTATAACCCGAACGGGTAGTAAGACGCGGTGCTAATAATAATAATAATAATAATAATAATTTATACTCATCATTCTCTTTGGTATTTTCGCATTTTTCATCTTAATTATTTTCCCAGACCATCTCAGTCTTGCTTCCTCTACTATCTAATATACTCCTTGTACCCCCACTTTTTCCCGAATAACTTCAATCCTAATCTTGTTTCTCCTCGTGACAGCTAACATGCTCCTGACAAACTTTATTCCCATGTCCATGTTCCTGCTGCATGTGTGTCAATGGAAACAAAATACGTACAATACTTCCTTACACTTCTCTTCGCCACAGCAGGTCTCTTACACGCATATAGAACAACTCCCCCTACTGTCTTCTTCGTATTAGATCCTCTATACTCGCAACCTTAGCCTCAATCCCACTTCCAAGATGTTTTACACTCTGTAACTTTCTATGCTGTACTCCATCCAACTTTATCTTTACTACAGTAGCTCCATGGTTTATATGGTGATGACTGACAGCTCACAGCTGACTTCTGACAGTCAACCTTTAGGCATATACCTACATTTTGATTGTCAGAAGTGACAGCTGATAAGCACATGTTTTTGTGGATCATATGGCTAGGCGTAGGGATACATAATTTGGTCTGGTAACTTTTCAAAGCCGTCATCTGTCAGCTGTGAGGTGTCAGTCAGCACCAAAGAAATCATGGGGCTACTGTAGGTCTTATCGTCTTACTTATTTGACAGATATAAAAGTTACTAGATCAACTTTCACGTATTCATACGTCAGTTCATGTGGTCCTCAGCTGTCAATTTTTATAGATAATATCAATCAATAACTATACAAATACTATGGTAAAATGTACGAGGGAAAAAAAAAATCATCTTCTAAAAGTTTGTTCTGACCAAAACCCTACTCTGGCTGTAGGTTTATTATTTATTATTATTTAGCACCGCGTCTTACTACCCGTTCGGGTTATACGCTTTAAGTACTAATTACGCTAATGGATTTTTTGCGTGGAGGGGGAGTGTAAAACCATTTAAGAAAAACCTCCCCCAGTTCACCCGACCGAGATTCGAGCCTCGATCTCCCCGTCCTCCGCGGTTGAGCTCAACGCGACTAGCGCGTTAGCCAACTACACAACCGAGGCGGGTTAGGTTTAATAACACGACATGGTGTACACGAAAGATATGACACCATCAAAGGAATCGTTCAGTTATTTATCTGGAAGAGAGAAGATAAATTACTATTTGCATCCTGTTGAGCTCAAACCCCCACTTACATCACACTTGGACCAAAATCTGGCTCACTAGCCGCTCATTAATAAAGTAGGTATAGGTACGATATAATTAATAAAAAATGTTCTCACATTATTATGGAGATACAGTAGAATACCAATTATTAAAAAAATCATTACCTCTGCACATCCTGCTGGGAGTATAACCCCTCTACTTACCCGTTATCGTCAAATAAGATCAGACGAGACGAATGCCTGCAATGACTGTACCCACTTATAATATACTATTGCGCGTCTGGGCTACATCATTCGTAGCCCAGTAGTGGAAAGATTAACCAGTACTAATGAACCATCGACCAGGGAACCCCCGAATATACTAATTGCACACTGTACATCCTTTCCGTTGGATACCATGGCCCGATGAGATGAGATTATCGTGATAGCGAGTATGAGGGTGTGGAACCAATGGAATCTCTTAAACCTAACTTGAGCCTAATTAAACAAACCTTATTGCCAGTTGGTGTAATTTCCCTTACAAAAAAAATACCAAAGTTACCAACCGGTAACTGAACCCTGGACCTCAAGACTAGTAGCCAACTGCACTGACCACTACACCACGGGGCCGATTACTGTACCCACTGATACGGGTATGGTTAGATATATGTCAACGTTTTAAAGACAGTATTGATGTACAATTGTAACGACCTCATCTTACTGTATTGCTATATGTAAAGGTTGTAGACCCCCACTGTGTCGTAAGTTGACAAAGCCGTCAAAAAAATGGCTAAGGTAAAATAAAAAGGTTTACAATGTTGTTTGCGCCGCTAAAATGGAGAAACCCCTTTAGGGAAATTACCCTGAGGGGGGCGCCAAGGTTTACAATGTTGAAGAGAGTATACACGAAAAAGGTTTTTAAAAGGATTGGGTTTGGTGTTACGTAAGGTTAATAGGAAGGACCTTATATTACAGCTAGAAAAGCTAACAGATTTTCCTCCCACTAATTCATAGATAGGGTCATATTATCTTCAGCTGTCACTTTTGTTAGATATTATCAATACCCCTCAAATGTGTATGTTTGTATTTTGTTTTAATATATTTTCTCT
Source organism: Timema poppense (assembly GCA_902141375.1). Classification (NCBI taxonomy): domain Eukaryota; kingdom Metazoa; phylum Arthropoda; class Insecta; order Phasmatodea; family Timematidae; genus Timema; species Timema poppense. Next base: position 207,947 of record CABFOV010000012.1, on the reverse strand, counting down.
TCAAATTGGATTGTACCTCGTCGATTAAAATAGTGTTCTGATAAATACATAGATTGGTCGAACCATTTAAAGCAGACATTTATAAAACTCAACCAATAATATAACAGCATCGAAACCATAAAATTACATAGATAAAGACGCTAGTCCCAAATTATTTGATTTGCCAGAGACAAGGAGAACAAGTTCAAATCCCGGAAGTGCATACTACGGTGTTTTTTTCCTAAATAATGTATCTTTTCATAGTACCTACCTGCCCATGAAATGCAGGTACACTTCCTCCAAAATAATATTCCTCTACTCATCAATGTAAATATGCTGATAGCTCGGACAGGTAGTATTATGAAGAGCACACATAATAAACTATCGTTAACTACAAAATAAAATAATTTTAAATATCCCTTTTAGCACATTATTGTTAGCACCTCTTCAGGTTATAAACATATGTACTGATGTGTTAGAGGTATGTAAGGTTGAATTTAAAGGAAATTTATCCGTATTTTCGTGGAGGGAGAGTGGAAACCTATTAAGTAAAAGTCACCCTAGGTACACCCAACCGGGATTCGAACCCCGATCCCTCCATCATCGGCAGTCTAGTCTATTGCGAGAGTGACGCCTTAGACCATGAGGCCACCGAAGTGTTATACACGGGTTAGCGGTAATATAATATAAACTCGCCTTGCTCGTGAGTTTTATTTGCAAGTGGATATAAACTAATATAATTCCAGAGCCGGCTGTTGATAGATCTTACCGTTTAGCCATAAGAGACCTCCAAAGAAAAGTCCACACCGACTTTAAAGTTGCTCCACCATTTTGAATTTTTTCCGGGGGTTAAAAATTAAAATTTTTAACTTTTTCGAATTTTCCCATCGGTTACAGGCTAGAAGCTATAAGTTTGCTAAATTTTAAATTTATAGCTCATCTGGAAATGTATAAACATTTATGTCAGTGGGTGAGTGAGTCAGCCATGTGGCTTTATAGTGGTATAATAAAATGTTAAGAATATTTAGGTTGATTTATAAGTATTGTAGCCACATTAGCGTAGATGGAGAGTGAATAATAAACAGTAATTAATCACATGTGTGAGGCAATACCCTGTACACGCGGCCCAGATATGAGCTCCGAACTCTTTATCAATGGTAAATTTGTGCATTGCGATTCCAACACCTTAGATTTTTCAGCCACTGGTATAGTTATATTTTCATAGGAAGCCCGTTATTTAAATAGGATACTGGAATCTCATGATTCCACAATGGCGGAAATAAAAATATTACAAAAATGTGTTTACATTCTTAGTCCATTGGTTAATAATGTACAAATAAATTTAGCAGTGATCCACAAGGAAGATTTTAATAGCTTTTAGATGAATTTTATAATTAATAAATCAAATATAACATAATTATAAAAATGCCAAATTTTAGTTACGTTCATCCACTCTTCAATCAATGGTTGAATATAGACTTCCCATAAAAATCATGGTTTATATACGTCAACATTTTCCAAAATATAGGCTCTATTTATTTTTATGGTAATTTATGGAACGTTTAAATAACGTTATTACATTTTAAAGACATCAGTTGCTTGTAGTTACTTCCTTATCTAAAAGTAAAATGAAGTTGAAAAACCTCGTTATGGAAAACACGGAAAATATGCCTCCATGGCAAAAGAAAAAATCGGATTTTAATTTTGGTATCTCATTTCAGTGTTAACCTCTCAATTAGCCTCTCTTGAATATTTTGTCGAACAAGATTTTTAGGATAAATAAAGGCATACGACAGGTGACAATTTATGAGAGTAGTTTTAATGAGCTACCCTTACCCTGGCAACACTTCCAGACACGCCACTGCTACGGATGTAATAACCATCTCGAACCATAAATAGGCGTAAATAATGACTGAATGTATATAAATTACTACACGTTGTCGAAGGTAGTTTATGATCCCAGTAGGGTGTACTAGGGGAGGTTTTACCTTAACGGTTTTGTACACTCCCTCGACAGTATTGCGGGTACACTTTCTATAAATTTAACCCTATTATGCCTTAACACATTAGCAAAATGAGTTCACATGCATGCATCCCGAACGGGGAGTAAGACGCGATGACAAGAAAAATATACGTATTATATATATTAAATTAACCCTACTAGTAGACGTGCATATGTTCAATACCCATAAAATTCAGTTGAATCCTGAGGAGAGTTCAAAAATGGCAACCTTTAACTACGTTCTTAACTGTCTGTGAACGATTTAATAGCTGTTATTATAGAGTAAGTAGTGTTATCGTATAATTTAACGTTGATATAACTGTTAACTGTTAACAAACTCTTTAATAGCTGCCATTAAATCAATACTACCAGAAGATAATTTAACATCTCTTCTTGCGCTCCGCCACCGTTTCTACCCGACAAATAAACCTGTTTGTAATCAAAGATAATTGAGGTGCACAAGGAGCTATGCAATTTTAGAATGATAGAACCGATTTAATAGGTGTTATTTTAAAATAAGTTATAGGTGAAAAACAACTGTTTATCATGGTATCAATGGGGAATTTATAAACAAACTGATTGTATTAATACACAACTTACAAACTCTCTTAATCTGGGGGAATACGCCTAGTGATAAAACAGAATATTAGCGCCTATATAATTACTACTTATACAGGCGGACGAACCGGTATACAAATAGTAAGTATATTATTTAGAGCCACCCGAAAACGATAGTTTTCCTAAGCATTAGCAACCGAGTCGGGGGCTAATTTAATTAGTAATGAACCATAATATGATGTTGCTTTTTTCTATTAATCAGTATAAACTTAGTCCACTTCAGTGGTCGAACGATCTAAGGTGTCACCCTCTTGATAGACTAGACTGCCAATGACGGGGAGATCGTGGTTCGAATCTCGATCGGTTGTACTGAAGGTGGTTTTTCTCAATAGTTTTCCACTCACCCTTCCCGAAAATTAGGATACCTTTACTCTAAATTAAACCTTTCTAGCCTTAACACATTAGCTTATTCAGTAAATATCGTATGACCCGAACGGGTAGCAAGATTCGGTGCTAAAAAAAGTATTTAAGCTTAAATTTTATTTTAAATGCCTCAATTATTGTAAATTTAAAATGTTATTTGTATAGTGTGCCCGCAGAATTGAAATCCGACAGTAGAGTTTGAATAATTTTGTGTTTTAATTTACATTTTTATGGGACGAATAAGAAATAAGTGTGAAATTCTTAGTTTTAAACGTTTATATCCCTGATACGTAAAATGTTGACTAGAGAATGTTAGAGTAAGTATTTAAAGAAAATAATAGGTAGTCTAATTCGTATTTCAAAAAACATAAAGTAAATTTAAGATGGCTTTGATATTATATTTAAATTCCCTTGTTGTCTCTTTTTGGTTGGTTTTATAACTTTTTTTTTTTTTGCTAAATCTGTTCTAACAGTTATATTTTTTGTCTTAACAAGCGAATAGTCCGTTTAATAACTGGCCTCGCGAATCGCGGTAATCATGATTAATTTTAAAACGGTGAATTAAACTTAGGAATATATATATATATAAAACATACTTTATATTATAAATGCTTAAACATTAATTTATAAGAATTTTGATTAGTATTATTATTATTAGCACCGCGTCTTACTACCCGTTCGGGTAATACGCACTTACGCTAATGTGTAATGGTAGGGTGATTGTGAGATGAAATGGAGGACCTACAGTTTAACGTGGAATCCGAACCACGGTGGAGGCCTGGCATTCCTCACATTCACAAGATGTCTTGTCAGAAGTGAAGGAAGGGTTTGGTAATTTGATTAGTAAAACTAAGCGACTCATGTTCCAAACAGACTCAGCCAGGGGCTGGAAGCTATTCATAATGATAATTATGATGAACCTAAAGTAAAAGGGTTGCTGATCTAAAGGTCCTCGGTTCGATTCCCAGCTGGTAGCGGGGGATTTAACTCGAAAGGGGAATAATTCCCATGTGGTCATCAGGGTTTGGTTAGTTAGGCTTAAGTTTAAGAGTTTCCAGTGGTTCCCCACTCTCATATTCACTATCATCATCCCCTCTCTTCATCGACCTTCCACGAAAAAAAGGACGTGCAATTAGTAAATGTGGGCCTCCTCTAGGTAACGGTACATTAGTACTGCAAGACCTACCCTCAAACTGAGCTACAGATAGAATGTTGCCTAAACATGCTATTATAATTATAATCCAATCAATACAAAATCACCCGTCTCGGTGGCGTATTTAGCTAACGCGTTAGTCGTGTTGAGCTCGGCTGCTGAGGACGGGGAGATCGAGGTTCGAATCTCAGTCGGGTGAACTGAGGGTGGTTTTCCCTAAATGGTTTTCCTATCTCCCTCCACGCAAATGCGGGTTCACTTCCTCTAATTCAACCTTCCCAATTCCTAATCCATTAGAGTAATTAGTACTTAAAAAAAGCGTATAACCCGAACGGGTATTAAGACGCGGTGCTAAATATTATTATTATTATTACAATCCGAAATCATGTGTTATATTTACGTACAACTCTGACATCTCTTGTGCAAAATAATTACTATATATTTTGTAAATACTATATTTGATAGTAAGATTAGTATATGTTATCGAATTATAGTATACAATCAGATGACAAAGATAAAGTTTAGTAAAATAGATCAGTACGGGTGTATACAATTACATCGCATGTCCATTACATCGCGCTTTTGGTGCAAATACAGTGTAGGTCCATCACGTCGCGTTTCCCCCACCCCTCTACACACAGCTAACCCTACTCTGACGTACAACCAATAGGAATGAAGGGTCAACTGACTCCCCTTGGGAGGGGGGGAGTTTATAGCTCGCCATAAATCTAATCTCCTTAAATTCTTGGAAACTTAAATTTGTAAATTCAAATTACTGTGGCACAACGAAAAGCAAAGATAAAATAATAATATAATCTACCAATTAAATATTTTTTCATCCAAACAATTTCTTCCAGATAAGTAAAAACAAAATGATTGTGTATTTATTTTAGGAATGTTGTAGATCCAGTTGCAAAGGTATCTCGGTTATGTTGAGGTTTATTTAAGTTTTGTTTGAGTCACTATTCTTTTAACCAGCCCCACCTTCAAAGTGAGAGTCAGAGGGGAGAGTCAGGCACACTATCCTAGTAGGCTAATAATAATATTTAGCAACACATCTTACTACCCGTTCGGTCTATACGCTTTAAGTACTAATTACTCTAATGGATTAGGAATTGGGAAGGTTGAATTAGATGAAGTGAACCCGCATTTGCATGGAAGGAGAGTGGAAAACCATTTAAGAAAAACCACCCCCAGTTCACCCGACCGTGATTCGAACCTCGATCTCCCCATTCTCAGCAGTAGAGCTCAACACGACTAGCGCGTTAGCCAACTACGCCACTGAGGCGGGTACTATCCTAGTAAAACGAGATGTAATGTACACGCGCTCTATTTGCAACGCGATGTAATTGTATACATATTAGTTGTACATCAGAGTCGGGTCAATTGTGTGTAGAGAGGTGGGATGAAACGCGACGTGATGGATCTGCAATGTATTTGTACCAGAAACGCGATGTAATGGACATGCGATGTAATGGTGGTACCCCTATCAGTACTCCCCTGAAGATGGCATAAGAAACCCACTATTTCTAGTTCATATAATATGGAATGGTCACTTCTTTAACGAACTATTCTACTATTAAAGCATGGAATTTTTTTGTCTGTTCTTTTTCTGTGACATAATTTACTACCCATCTGGGCTACACCCTGATTTGTATTAATGGGATAACATTTATGTGAAATGTACCAGCATTTGTCAAAGTAAGAGCGTGGAACACGAAACACGACCTCCCGCGTCACCGGTTAATCAGACAGGGGTGAGGTAATACGCCTTATCCCGCGTGACCACCAACATGGGTGATAAGATATTTTAAGAGTTAACACTTGCACGATAAAAGCACTTATTACTAGAATTTCAAATGATAACCTAAAGGTGTGGTGAAACATAGTTCCACTTGAGATATATCTTTCCTATCGACTTATATAAAAATCCCGACGGGAGTAAACGTATTCCAATATTATCGAGCCGCTAGTAAGTGCGAGTTGCCATGGCAGTACTGATCAAAATGGCCGTTTTGGCCACCATACTGGGTAGCTTCTCGGCCAACGCTCAAAACTCTAGTAAGTACTTACAGAACAATTTAGATAGGAACGAACCTTTTTCAATAGTTACAAAAGTTATTTATTATTTATAAACACTTCTTTCTGCCCGTTCAATTTACATGCGTTTATTCTAATTGAGTTAGTATTAGGAAAGAACCATTTTCGAGGTAAGCGACCCGAATTGTATTGGCAGTAGAATGAGAAACCGTTCAATAAAAACCCACGCTCGGTAGACCCAGCCGGGATTTGAGCCCGGATCTTCCCGTCATCATCATAAAAGTGACACCTAATAGTTATTTAACAATTTGTATAGATGTATAAGTAGATTCACGTGATCTGAAATTGTAAATTTTAAAATAAACTATCAATTAGACCTACCTATAATGCAATAATATAATATTTTCTTTGTCAAAATTATTATTATCAATGTTAACTGCAAAAAAAACCTTTATTTTCTAAAGGCCCCTTTATACCTAAATCTTAGTATAGCTTAAACATCTGGCTTATATTCATACGTTTGATAGGCAAACTAAGCTATTGATACCAGAGCAAAGAATATATAAATTAAAGTAACATATTAGAAAAATCTTATCTCAAAAATTAATTTGGATGCATGAACAATCTATTTCATCCTCTGTATTTGTTTGTGCTTTAATACTATTATGTATATCAGCTTTGACCGGTTTTATTTAACGTTAATATTTTAGTATAAATTCTCGTTTTAGTGAACCCACAGTATAAGGCATCAGATTCGTCTGGTTTTTTGCTGGTGACGAGGAGATAGGTGTTCGAATCCCTGTCGAGTGTACTAAGGTTGTTCCTATCCCACCACCTCCATGAAAATGCGGATACATTTACTATACTTATTTATTCTTAATTCATTAACATCCCATTATTGTAAATGTCAGGATAGCCTTAGAAAAATAATTCAAAATTATATGCAACGAAAGTCAATAAAGCAAAGGTGTGAAATAAAATCGTCAACAATCGAGTAAAATATTTTCATTATAATTATTAAAATTTCCTGAAAAATTCTACCTATAGATTCATAAATTGTGATATAAATTAAATATACTTATATTTCAAATATAATTTTTTACATTTGTTTAAACTTATTAGTCAATTACAAGCATTATTTGTAATAACTTTAGAGAATAAAGATAGTTGATTTAGTTTTTCTCACGAAGGAGAGCCTAAATGAAAAATTACTAAAATAATAACTAATATCAGTTAAAAGTTGTAATTTATAGGAGCCAAAATAGGATTTTTTCATATTTCTATAAATCATATTTGTTTCTTTATAGTGGTCTAAAACCAATCATCACAACTTTAAATCCAACGTTATCCATTTCAACTTATAATTTTCTAACGCGAGTGTTTTAATGTATAACACCTGTGAAATTAAATCATAATTTTGTTTTTAAATAAACAGTAAAAGATAGAGAATGAGTTTATTCAGTGCAAACTGAATTATTTATTCACGGAACGGAGCTGATAATAGATTTTCTTAGTTTAAATATTAATATTTAAGAGAATCAATAATAATTTGCTAAACATAGTTGCAAATACATAGCTATATAAACAGATCAATAACTTAATGCAAAGTTTAACCTTTTTTTTTTATGTATCTAAAAGATAAATCAGCTGACATTACTCACTCGTAAAGTAACTGGTTTTCTATCAATTTCCTTTTATTCCTTTTTGTCTTCTTTCATATTTTAGAAGGGTAGGGGTTTTTTTCGTGTTTCACACTCCCTTCTATAACCTGTCGGTAAAAGAAACCTAGTTCGATAGATTGGGCGGTAGCAACCAATTTTATTTTAAGGATTTTATGTAATACCCGAAGGAAAATATCCTCACACTGCTGAATTTTAATGGGAAAGGTGCTTCTTGTGAGTTAAATCCCCTCAAATGTCCTAAACTATCATTAATTTACCCAGTATATGTTCTACCAAAAGTATTTAAACTTTTTTTTTTTTATATCAATGTTTTTTTAATGCTTGTGCTTTTACTACGACTCTTTATTCATTTGATTTATTATTTATTTTTATTATTATTTTGTCTTATTTGTTGGTAAACTATTTTATTTATCTGTGACCCGCCTCGGTGGCGTAGTTGGCTAACGCGCTTGTCGTGTTGAGCTCGACCGCTGAGGACGGGTAGATCGAGGTTCGAATCTCGGTCGGGTGAACTGGGGGTGGTTTTTCCTAAATGGTTTTCCACTCTCCCTCCACGCAAATGCGGGTTCACTTCCTCTAATTAAACCTCCCCAATTCCTAATCCATTAGAGTAATTAGTACTTAAAGCGTATAACCCGAACGGTGCTAAATATAAATATAAATTTATCTGTGTGTATCGTTATTTAGCTATGATTGTTTATTTCATTACGTAATTACGCTCACATGTCAGGTATCTTGCGTAATTTTCAGTGCTGGCCTGTTTGTTCTAAGACCCTCAACTGTTGACTAGCACTATAATAAAGGAAATCTAAATGATTATTGGTAAAGCCACATTTAAGTCTTATGTCCTTCTCTCTTTAATTTTATTTTATATCCATTCTTCTTTCATGTGCATAATTCAAATCTGATACTAGTACTGTCTGCCCATTTCGTTTAACGGAAATACTATAAGAAACTTATAAGATGTTATGCTCGACAATTTGAAGTCTCGGTTATACGAATAGTACAGCACACGCTAGCTCAAGCTATATTTATACATCACACAGTAGTTTCCTTTATGCTAAAAGAGCCACACCCCCCCGCGCTGGCTGTTGACATAGACACGTCAACAGCTCTACTAAGAAATAATTATTTCCCTAGACCATTGAAATTGAGTTGTGAAAAGAGAATTCATAGAATACAGTTCGTTTCCAGTTTTCCTAACAAAAGCAATTACCAGCACGCTAAGTTTTATAGTAAGAGATCCAACATCAAGTGAACAATTTAAATGAGAAATTTTTACCATTCACAGTGAATAATATCCGATCAAATGGAGTTGGTGTTTGATGGTTTTTCATTTATTTGACATCTAAATTCAACAAGTGTAAAAGTTACCATGTAGATTTTATTACATATTTCTGTTTGTTTCTCTAGATTGTCAATAGGAAATATTTTATTTACTTTAACTAGTAATAAAAAATATATATATAATAATGTGTGTCTAGAGTTCAATCTCTCAATGTAACGTGACAGTTATCTTATCTTATCTAATAAATATCAGCTCAACACAAAGTAAATCAACAAAGAAATAATTACAAAACTAACAATTTAAAATATTTCACATCAAAAATAAACATTGGCCAAGACCATCGTAAAATAGTATTTTATTCACCTGATATTTTTTTTTTTAATTTCTTAGTAACTTTTAATTCATTTAGTGTTTTTGATAATTCTAATGTCTTACGGGTGTTTGGCCATGTTGAGAGGATGAGTGTGAATAGGGTGATGAAGTAAATATATGAAGGTAGAGTGTGTGGATAAAAAGGAAGGTGGTCATGTGGCAAAATCTTGTTTTAAGAATGTGTGAAAAAGAAAGTTTTGAGAATAAAAGAGCTTACATGTCTCGGTGTATGAATGTTGTTGTAATAATAATAATAATTATTATTATTATTATTATCACGTCTTACTACCCGTTCGGGTTATACACACTTACGCTCATGTGTAATGATAGGGTGATTGTGGGATGAAATGGAGGACCTATAGTTTAACGTGAAATCCGAGCCACGATGGAGGCCTGGCATTCCCCACATTCACAAGATGTCTTGTCAGAGGTGAAGGAAGGGTTTGGTGATAAGATAGATATGTGCCGGGACCGAGGATTGAACCCCGGGCCCCCAACACAGAAGCCCGACACCTTACCCCTGGACCACCAGGTCAGCAAGAATGTTGTTAAAGCGAAGGAAGTATGCAAGGAGAGGGAGATGTGGAGAAAGTTAGTGAGGATGGAGTTGTTTTTTGAGCTACAAGCATAGTTTCTTGCCTACGCCGTCAGGGAACGGCATGATTAGGTATGTATGTGTTCTACCCGGTATTTCCCTAAACCCTCTTACTAAATTTATTGTAGTGTTACTCTATGAATTTTAAACTAAATACTTATATTCGAACCTCGGTATTCGCACCTCTTGTTGGTGGGTGGGTTAAAGTGAGGGGAAGGCGGGAGTTGATCCCGAAGGCCAGCAATCACACGCCACGGCGCTTCAGGGGACAACCTGTGGGTGTAACTAAGCTCAATATTGACTATCGAGATTGCATCAACATGGGATAGCTCGCATAACTTGCTAATAGTATGCATGTAACTATATGAGAACATCGAAGATACGTATTTCTTCAGTTTAGACTTTAGAGGAACACACAATTTAGGGATGGTCACTTATGAGTAGAGACCCGCGCGGATGACGAACATAACATCTGCCAGGTGTCAATTGGCATCTGAATCTGTCTGTAAGCTTAATCCATAAATCCACATCCTCAAATAATGTAATTCTAGTAATACCTACTCTCAATAAGTTAATTTATAACAGAATAATTTAAATGTAAATTTAGTCAACAAAGCTAATAGTATAATAATTGTATTCGATTATTCGAACGTGCAAGGGAAATATTTGTTATTGTTTTGTTAACTGATGAACAGAAACTTGTTGTAATTTATTTATTTTGCTCAATATTTCGGCCATAAAAAAGATTCGCGTACACAGCTCTAGGTAAATTAATGTGGTTTGTTGCCGCCATATATTTATTTATTTACAATTTGTTTTAACGTATAAAACCATAAAAAGAATTAAAATTTCAAACTTAAAGGGGGAAGAGTACAAGGTAAAAAGGAAGAAAGTCACAATACATACCATTTTCCGGGACGACAACCTCTATGTCTCGAACCCCATAAAAACCTCAGGATTTTTTTTTTTAGAAAATTGTATTTAAACATGACAGAAGAGACCTCTTTTAACCATAATCTAAGGTTTCATGAGTGTCTAACAGATGGCAGCACTAACTCATTTTGAGTTAAAATTAGACGTTTCCGTCCCCCCACCCCGTGTCAATCATTAATGTTTTCAGCGCCAGCCGCAGTTTTTAACTGCAATCTACGCATGTATTCAATTCGTATCCGCCTTGCAAATATTATTGCGGATATAACCAGATGACTCTGGATATCCACATCTAAGCTTGGCTTTCACACGAGTACTACCAGTTATCCGTTTAAGGTGGGGGCCGGGGGGGGGGGGGG
>CABFOV010000012.1:183199-196548 GCA_902141375.1 Timema poppense | reverse complement strand
AGGAGGGGGGGGGGGGGGGGGGGGGGGGGGGGAGGAAAGGAACGCGAGTTAAGGTCCGTTCATATTTTTATAGTTTTTATAACAAAACATATGTTAGGTCGAATCAAATAAAATAGTGAATTGGTAGATAAGTTAAAGTATAGTTTAATTCTCCACATATATTAATATCAACAGTTCTTGAATATATATTATGGGCATAACAGAATTTAAACAGGACTATTTATCTTCATTTAATAAGTTTCTGTTCAAATTAAATTATGCTCAACACAAACATTTAAGAACTGTTAAAATTATTGTGTGTGGAAATTATGTTTATCTGTGTCTAACCTGCATCGATAGTCCCTTTGTGTAACGAATCACCCTTGTGTTGGGAATGGATTGCCAATGACGGATAGATCGGAGTTCGAATCCTGGTAGGGTATCCGTAGCGGGATTTTTTTACTTAATGGTTTTTCCCCTATTACTCCATGCACATAGAGGTATATTTTCTCAAAGATTCTACTTTGCCCATTCCTATTCCATTAGTGGAATAAATGTATGCGTTAAGAGTGAACGGGTACTGAGACGCGATAAGGGCAACAAAATACGAATTTCCTGAAGCAATATTTGGCTTAAAAGTTTTTTTATATAAAAAGTATAAAAATAAGAGCCTTAACTTGCTTTTCCTTCCACCTCTCATTAATATATAGCTCAGGTACATAATAGTGGCTAAATAGTCTTCAGGAGGTAAGCATGAGTGTATAATTTTTCTAAGGTTTGATTCAGTATGAACGTAATCAAAAGAACTTCTTGTGTTTTCATTTCTAATATTGCGCAGATAAAATTGAAGCTTTCCATCGGAAGAGGTATTAACAACATAGTTTAATGAAAGGGTATAAGGAGAGTAGTATAGAGGAAATTTATCTCCTCCCTCCTCCTTAGTATACCTGGCAAGGATTCAAACCCCATCCCCTCTACCAACACCCATCAATACAATAGCGACTAATAGCACTGCAATTCTAACGCTGCTGTAAGAGGAGCTTGTGTTAAACTAATTCATATCACAATTTTGTATTTAATTTGTGTCAGTTTGTTTATAAGTTTCACTACCCAACAGGGTAGTTCCTCCAACAGCACCAGCTGATATAAACATTACTAGAAGGGTGAATTTTAAATACATTCAAAATAATGTTCTTCAATAGCGCGTATAGGATTGAAAGCTAAAGACTCAGTATCCGTGTGTACTCTGTAAAGTATATTGAACCCCATAATTGTATGCTAGAACATGTCACAGATAGTTTAAACATGTTTATACATGCTACAGTAGCCCCATGGCTTCTTTGGTGCTGAATGACAGCTCACAGCTGACTTCAGGCAGTCAACATTTAGGTATGTACCTACATTTTGACTGTCAGAAGTGACAGCTGCTAAATACATGGGTTTTTTTTTCAGATCATGTGGTTCGGCGTAGGGATACATAATTTGGTCTGGTAACTTTTCAAAGCTGTGAGCTGTCAGTCAGCACCAAAGAAGTCATGGGGCTACCGAAGAACATATTTGTACAAGTTTAGGAGCTGAATCGTTTGTCTCTTAGGAGCATATTTGACGATTGCAACTGCTTGTTTGCAGGCAGGGTGATGTTCTGCTACTACGGTAGTTGGGCGACCTACCGCCAGGGTGAAGGAACTTTCAACGTGGCGGACATCGACGCCACGCTGTGCTCCCATCTTGTGTACGCCTTTGCAGGCGTCAGCAGCGAGGGTCTAATCGAGTCGTTGGACCCGTACAACGACCTCTCGGACAACTGGGGGAAAGGTGAGGGTGTTTTTATAAGTTGTACCATGTCGGATATCGGTTACGAAGAGCGGAGTGTCCTAGTTTACCCTAGCAATTCTAATTAGAGGTACCAGAGGCGAAGGGATTCATCGACCACACACTTTAATAATTGTTAGTATCAATATAGGGTGAATGAAGTGTGCATTATTTCAAACATATTATTCGTATTTGTTAAATTTAATGCAATTAGTAATTATTAAAACCATTTAAATATGAATTAACTTAACTTCTATATTTTGTATTTGTCTAAAAGACTATTAATTACTCATCCAAGATATTTTTATGTTGTATTTGTAAACTTTTTGTCACCTATTACACTTTTTTTTTTGTAGAGCTAATATACACATTTCTATTCCCGCGCCTTACTACCTGTTCATCTTATACGCACATATGATCATTACTTTAATGGAGTAGGGATGAGGAAGCAAGCGTTTCAGAGATAATCTACACTCATTTGCGTGGAGGTAGAGTGGAAAACCATTTATGAAAAACCACCCTTAGTGCACTCAATCAGGATCAAACCCCGATCTCTCCATCTTCGGCAGTCTGGTCCAAGACGAGAGTAGCGCGCTAGAATACGCGGCCACGGAAACTGTTAAAATATTATGAATAGTAACCATTAACCATCACGGTGGTCGTATGGTTTAAAGCGTCACTCTTGAACTACCAATGGCCGGTAGATAAAGGTTCAAATCCCAATCGGATGTAGGCCTATCGAGAGTGGTTTCCCCGAAATGGTTTTCCACTCTCCTTACACGAAAATTCGGGTACACCTGATATGAATTCAAACTTCATAATTCCTAACCCATTAGAGCAATTAGTACAATGAATAATAGTAAGATGTTGTGGGGGGAAAAACTAATAATCAGAAGAAGAAAATTTGTATTTTTAAAATTGTTTTTCCCACTATACTGCATTTTAAATTGTAACGCATGAATGTCCAATGTTGTGAACATTTCAGGGTCATTCAACAAGTTTTCGGCCCTCGCCAAGACCAACCCTGACGTAAAGACATTGCTGGCTATTGGCGGATGGAACCACGGGTCCGTCACGTTTTCCAACGTGAGTTGTTGGTTTTTTCAGATGAACTGTTTATAAACCATTATTATTATTATTATTATTATTATTATTGGAAGCCCACTTTCGACCATCAACATTGATTGAAATTACAAAAATTTGCCATTTTAGAAATACATATTTGATTTATTAGTTGTAAGTTTCATCTAAAATGTTATCAAAAGCTTACAGTAAAACTTCCTTATGGATTATTAATTTATACTTAAATATTAATCAAACGAAATAATAATGTATATACAAAAATTGTAAATTGAAAATCCCCCATCATGGCAACATAAGTTTCCAGTTTTCAAATAAAGGTCTTCCTTCCTATGACAATCGGACTATACTCGATTGTAAGTGAGATTAATGACCACAGAACTAAATGAAGGTGTGTGTGTGTGTGTGTGTGTGTGACAGAGTCTAACATTTCAAAATATTTTGTATCGACTCTCTACCCATTCTTTTGGATGTAGGTCAGCTTTAGATCAAGAGTATGACTCTATGCTCAGTGAAGGTGACTTGAATATTATACTTTTATACCTGCGTTTGGCCCCATGCCCAAATGATATTTTCTCTGGTGTTAAATTTGGTTTTGTATTATTCTTTGGGTTGCTACCTGTTCCTAGATAGTAAAATTCCTGGCCAACAGGGTTGATTTTATATTATTCTTTGGGTTAGTTCCTGTTCCTAGATAGTAAAATTCCTGGCCAACAGGGTTAATTTTATATTATTCTTTGGGTTAGTTCCTTTTCCAAGATAGTAAAATTCCTGGCCATACAGGGTTGATTTTATATTATTCTTTGGGTTAGTTCCTGTTCCTAGCTAGTAAAATTCCTGGCCAATAGGGTTGATTTTATAATATTATTCTTTAGTTTGGTTTCCGTTCCTAGCTAGTAAAATTCCTGGCCAATGAGCTTGATTTTATAATATTATTCTTTAGTTTGGTTTCCGTTCCTGGATAGTACAATTCCTGGCCAATAGGGTTGATTTTATATATTATTTTTTGGGTTGGTTCCCGTTCCTAGATAGTGCAACCTTTAGAGCTAAGCTTAGACGAGTTATATTGGATAAGTTGCCCTTGAATTAGTAAAAATATGGCCCTATATTATGCAGAAATAACAGATTATAGTCCGTAATATATTTACAGTATAATTTATTTTATATAAAATCAATTTAATTTATTCTCTGAATATTTTTGCTTTTGAAATACAAAGTATGCACGAAAATATATATTGAATTGTTGAATGAATAAATTATCAAAGGATAAACCAATTAGTGTGGTTGTTTTTAACTTTGGTGGAATTTTGTATGCAGATGGCTTCTACAGAAACTGGTCGGAAGAATTTTGCGATCAGTGCAGTGGCTTTCCTCAAGAAATACGGCTTCCAGGGACTCGATGTGGACTGGGAGTATCCCACTTTGAGGGGAGGAGCTCCGGAAGATAAGGTGAAAAAATAACTGTTATAGGCCCTACCCTTTTTTTAAAAAAAACGTTTAGCGTAATTGACTGTGTTGGAGATTCAGTGGCGGCTCGTAGCTAAAATTAGTGGGTGTGCAGCTCCAGAAAATTGTTAGCCTTTGTTTTAAAATTGTGTAAAAGGGGAAAAGAAAATTTATTCAGGAAATTGATAAAATCTTAACAAAAATAATCAAAACTTTTTTACTTACCTTAACTTAAACTGTTACAGATCAAGCTTGATCTATTCATTTAAAAATGAAATCCATTCTTCTTGTTTTAATTTGCGCAAAAAGTTCAATAATTTTCTCCTTGATCTCTGGATGGCAATTGAGGAAATCTTTCTCCATTGAAAATACTGCAAGCGCATTTAGTATTTCTGTTAAATAAAAGAACCGAAGAAAAATGAATCATATAGAATAGCTGGACGCAGAATAATAATCAAATTCTACACTCTTCTAGACTTTATTACATTCAAGAATATGGTACGCGGTTTTTAAGCACAACACACGCTGATTTAAAAAAAACTTCCTTCCACCAGTACGCCAGAGCCGGCACTGCGAGAGCAACAGTACTCTCTCTACCTGGCAGTCCCGCCTTCCTCCCCACTCCCCTCCTATGTGCGCATGCTCACAACAGTCAAACACCACGCCACTGACACTGTGAAGCGCACAGTTCCATACAAAGATTTTTGTATTTATTTCATAAACTGGGGGATGACTACTGAAGTACTGACATTAAGCTTAAGGAACATATATTGTACTACAAAAATAAAGAAAAAAGGACTCATTATATTACATGTTATCAATAATATCAAGTGGAAATGGTGGGTGCTGCAGTTCCGCAGTGCCTATACACGAGCCACCACTGTAGATATGCAGTATATAATTCGGTCGCCTTGTTTGTAGAATTTCAGCCGCTTTGTAGAAATAGAACGTTGTCCAGGATGTACCTTGGAGGTTGTCTACACGTCATACCCGCAATGAGATAACGGGATGATAATTATTATGAAGGTGTGAATCTAGTAGAACAAAAAATATTGTAAAAATAGCCACAGTGGTATCAATCAATATCAGAAACATGGCCACCAAAAAGTGCGTCTCAATCCTCGGTAAAAAAAAATTGAGACTTTTTCGTTGTTATATTTTTGCCTTCAAAATTTGTTATAGTTGGCAACAAAATAAAAAAACAATGTGAAAGTTTGTTGTTTGGATATAATTAATATGTTTCTACCTCAACACTGAGTTTTAATAAGTATCCCTTTAGGTTTATTTTTTATTTTTGGTATAGGTACTGTATTTTATAAAATCCGGACAAATCAATAATCTGGATTGGGTCAATCCCCAATTAGTCTGAATTATCGACGATCTATTTATTGTACATAGATAATGAAACTCCTGGACTTATTTAAAGGCACATAGTAGATTCAATTTTAACAATGATAAAGATGAGGAGAAAAAAAGGCCACCATATTTAAATTATATTGGCGTACCCCTAATAAATCTGCCCTGTGCGATACCCAATGTTTCAGGATAACTTCGTGCTCTTGCTCAGCACGTTGAAGGAATATCTACACGCAGAAGACTTGCTCCTAACTGTGGCCGTGGCCGCTTCTACACAGGTCCTAGAGGAATCTTATAACATCTCTGGGATCGCAGAGTGAGTTAACTTGCCCTATTTAACAAGACTATCTGGAAGTATGGATCATATATATTGTAAAATAACCAGGTATTTTAAAGACTACGTACGGAAAGCGCACAGGCCGAATGTGTACCTACTTTGGAGTAGGCCTAAATCAGAAGCGCACAAGGTAGACGCAACAAAAGTGCACCATTGTTTGAGGTATCTGAGCCCCTTATGGCAACACCGCTTGTTTGTTCACGAAACACCCATTTCTTTTTAAATTTGAGTTGTATTGTGTTTGCACCCTAACCGATCAAACCTAACCTAACCCCGGAATCACAATCAACTTAGGGTTGACATAAAGTTAACTTAACGTAACTTAACGTAACTTAACGTAAAGGATCTCCTCGTGTGTTTAAATGGAAGTGATCACGATGCAGTTAACTTAACGTAAGAGATGTCCTGGGATGTCTTTTACTTTAAGTGAACGTTACTTGAAGGGTATCACGTGATCTATCCAGCCAATCATTATGCGAGTGACGTCAGCAGGGCCATTTACTAATTCATTTGTTGGTATTATGACCAAGGTTCATTCTTTAGCATAAGTTATAAGGATCAGACATTGAAATAAAATAATTAAACTAAAATAGAAAAGCCAAATTTATCAAAAAAGTTTAGTAATAGATATTTATTATATAGATTGAAAGCTGTAAGCATTCACAGATCATCACTGTACTAACAGTTCGAATCACAGATCATACTCGAGAATGAAGATTTTTGGCTTGATTTGTTACGTTAAGTTACATGAATCGTGATCACACATCTGTTTTCTTAAGTTAAGTTAACTTTAAGTGAACGTTACGTTAAGTTAAAGTTAAGTTGATCGTGATCCCGGAATATCCCAGAAGTTTTTTTGTTTGTTTTTTGTAATTATTGTAAACAGTTGTTTACAATACATTTTACCGTGTTGCCACGTTATGAAGTTGTTCTTCCCTGTGCGCTTTTGATCTGAGGATTCCTCTTACTCTGTGCACTTTCAATTTTCTTCGCTTTTTAGAATGTTACAAAATAGATTATTGATATTCATACATATTGAAAAAGTTAACAAATCATTAAAAGCTTCACTCAAAGAAAAACGTAGACTAATTCAGGAAATGATCACAAACTATTACAAGCATATCGCAAAACAATTGAGTAATATACTAAGAGCGTTGCCTCAATATTTTCGAAAGTTTACCAAATTATCTAAAACGTGCACTATGAATATTCTAACAGTGATTCAAAGAAATTTAAAAAAGTTGTATTCCTGGACTATTTATTAATCACCGTGTAATATTAGTACCTGTTCAGGTTATACACATATATGATAGATAAGTTCTATAATGGGGTAGGGATAAGGAAGGAAATATTTTATAGATAATATACCCACATTTGTGTGGAAGAAGAGTGGGCAAACATTTAGGGGAAAAAACACCCTCATTAGACCCTAACGGGATTCGAACCCCGATCTCATCATCATCAGATCACTCTAGCACAATAGTGACACCCTGGTCCATTCGGCCACTGAAGCGGGTGTTTGGATATTGATGTGAATGTACCTCTATCTTTGTTCGTTTGACATGTTTAGGAACACCGATTACATCTCAGTGATGACTTTTGACTACCACACCGCTTCAGAGGACTCGGTAACTGGCATAAGCTCCCCCCTTGGTCCCCTGGCCACGGACACAGGGGAAAACCTCAAAAAGAACATCGTAAGTAAAAACCTGCCCGGTCTAGAGCAGCTATGACCATACATCAACTCTCAGAGGAATAGGGTATGACTAGCCATCAACTCTCAGAGGAATAGGGTATGACTAGCCATCAACTCTTAGAGGAATAGGGTATGACTAACCATCAACTCTTAGAGGAATAGGGTATGATTAACCATCAACTCTTAGAGGAATAGGGTATGATTAACCATCAACTCGTAGAGAAATAGGTTATGATTAGCCATCAAATCTTAGAAAAATAGGGTATGATTAGCCATCAACTCTTAGAGGAACAGAGTCATATTCCTATTTGGGACTTATGTGGTTATAAAGCAAGCCCGATGAGTGGCTCGGTGTTTTATATTAGTTAGTCCAATACTACTTTAGAATCCTTCCCCCTTGCGCTAAAAATCACGTGAAACAAAACAAGTCAATGCATTAGCTAGTGGCAAGTTACAACGGTCAGTTGAAACGACGATCACCTTGACTAAATAATGCCTTGTCACACATCAATAAGGTATCCCTCGCGTTGACTCTTAAGGTTGGAATAATGCAGGGAACACAAGATAAAGAAAGTATTTTTGCAATTTTTATGTCAAAGGAAATAAAATATTTCCCAACTAGAAATATAGAGTTTAATTTTTTTTTTCTTCACATGATGATATCAACAGTTTTAGAATATCTGTAATATTTGTTGACAACGTTTTTTTCTTCATTTAAAAAGTTTCTCATCTAATGCCGCTATACTCATGACAAATAATAAACAACTGTTGATGTTAATATGTGAAGAAAATTAAACTATGTTTATAATGGAGCAAAATTGTATTTATTTTGTCTAAAAAAATATGTAGATATAAAAAAAATGCAGCCCTTAACTCGTGTTTCCTACATTCCTACCTTAAGTTTGCACCTTTATTATAACTCTAATTTTAAGCTATATAAAAATGTTTACCCAAATAGTCGCTGTTGAAGCACAGTGACATCATTGATAATGTAGTTGCATGCAACAACCAATGTTTCTTCGGGTTTGCCCTACTGCTAATTATTATATCAATCGTATGATTCACCTTCGTCGCGAGGAAAAACCAAGACGGGGTGAATAGACATGAAAAGACGTAATTATGTTTAGAGTATTTTGTAAAAAAAAAATCAAACCAGTAACAACGCAGACTTCTAGGACATGGATATAATCTGGGATGTTTGAAACACGTCTACTACTAAATATTCCGTGTTTCAGAAAGCTAGTATCACAGCGTGGGTCGATGGAGGTGCCCCGAAGAACAAGTTACTGGTTGGGTTCCCCTTGTACGGGCGAACCTTCACTTTAACTTCCTCTGCAGACACGGAGATCGGAGCGCCAACTAGTGGTCCCGGTGAACCAGGGGTCTACACTCAGGAAGCCGGCTACCTCGGTTTCTATGAGGTCAGTGGATTCACATAACAAAACTGAGTTGATATTTATTTTGT
This sequence comes from Timema poppense, assembly GCA_902141375.1. Lineage (NCBI taxonomy): Eukaryota > Metazoa > Arthropoda > Insecta > Phasmatodea > Timematidae > Timema > Timema poppense. The sequence goes on along the minus strand of CABFOV010000012.1, from coordinate 187,377 downwards.
TTATTAGCTTAGAAAAGTTTCCATTTTTTTTAAATATTATAAGGTGTTCTGTCTTACGACAGGTCCATTCCTTTTGTCAGTGAGCTTAGTCCTCCAATGCGCCCTGCCCTCTGTCGCCTCCTTCAGATTCCAGAATTTTCTTCTTTCCTTCAAGTCATCTAGTATATGAATCCTCCCCTCCTTCTTCCTAAGCTCCTCTTTCTCTCAACCTTTCCTTCTATGACGTCGTGCATAAGACAGTTCCTCCTAGGAATGTGTTTGATCCAGTTTGCTTTGCACCGAAGAATCACATCCAAAATGAATCTCTTCTCACCCACTCGCCTTAGGACTTCTTAATTTGTCACCTTGTCTGTACACCTGATATTCTGTTTCAGATCTATACAGATCTTACTTTAGGCAATTCTTAAGTAGCTAATTAATTCTTTGTTCGTTATTAGATATGCACCAAACTGATAACAGAAGGCGACCCCTGGACGTCGGTTTACGACGCCGACTCTGCGACGCTGTATGCCTACAATGATGACCAGTGGGTCACGTTCGATGACGTTAAGACTTTCACAACCAAGGTAGTGTTGATATAACTATGCTAATTGATATATTAGAAAGGAACGTACATTGTGACAATAAGGTTGTTAGAAAAAAGTTAAAATACTTAGATGTTAAAATACATTATTATGAAAGATTGACAAAGGAATGTTTATAAAAATCATAAGATGAAAAAAGCTTTAAGAAATACCAGAACAATTAAAGAATAGAATTCCAGGGTAAAAATTAGAAAACATTGTTGATCGAGAACCCGTCAGTACGAATAAATACAGTAGTCCTATGAAAGAATAATAATTAAAGCCTTATAAAAGTTAAAACACTGGAACATTAACAGTATAGTTAGATTATAAGAAGGAATATATAATACACCATTACAAAATAGTGAAAGGGACATATATATAGTGAATGAATGGAAATTCCCAAAACACTGTAAAAATTAATTTAATATACACATTAAAAATATAAAGTATAAAAAAATTCATAAGGCTTATAGGTTGAAAAAACTAGTAATTAGAATAGTAATAGTTTATCTGTGATAGAAAGTGCACATAGGTTCGACCAACCTTAAAAATTATAAAACACAGATACATTTCTCCTTACTAAAATTAATATGAATATAACAACAATTATGATAATTGAGATGATTCATCGGCGATTAGCGCGTTCTTTCCAAACTTGTATCCTTTATGAATTGTTTAGCATAGATCAAATATTCACATTCTGGGATATAAAAGTTGACATTTGCACAAACTCAACCTTTACCATAATATCACGTTATGGTTACCATTGAAAGGTCACATAAGGATATTCAAAGTATTACTAAAACGAATAACTTTTCAAAAACCATCGGTGGTAGGTTAAAAATATACAACCAAAATACGTTTTCGTCGCTTTGGTTGTCAAGTGCTATTTATAATTTGTATTTTTTTGATGAATTATCTTTACATGTGTAATTCCTTATGTTATGATAAATCATATTTCAATTGCTATTTTTAAAATATGTTACTTCACGTAATGTGTTATTAGCGAAATGATAGAACGTGGCAGCAAAAGGGGTAGGCCTAAATTAATGCCCGTGGAAAACAGGCCGAGACAAACTCTCGTAAAACTAATAAGAAAATATATATTTCCCGGAACACATATAGTGAGTGGTCCTTTTGATGTGCCAAATGATATTTCTCTTGCTATTATTAAAATATGTTTCTTCAATCAATGTGTTATCAGCGAGACTGTGTAGGGCCTATCTACCCTCAGTACTAACTTGTATTATGAGTACTAAATGGATGATAGTTCTTCTTGTACCCTTTGTTTAACTTGAAAAGGTAGCAAGATTGCAATGTATTGTTTCTATGATGGTGCAGTTTATAGGATATGGTCATTGTGTAGCAAGTAAAGCTACAAATTCTATCTTTCACGATAAAGGAAGTGTACAATACTACAAATCACCTAATGAGGGGGTTCAAAGCTCACATGAACACTATTATACCAACAATTATGTCTAATCTAACAGTCTGTTTAATATCTTTATACATAAAATCTGCTATGCAAATGTAAACATAATAAAAATAAAAGTGACGATTATGGAAACAGTATTAACAGGGGGGTGGCCACTAATCAGTAAAACAAGGAAAAACTGGAATTATGATTGGATGTTGTGCATCAGGTAGAAATTTGAGAATTTTAATGCAAGGACCAATCTAAACTACTTGTTTGAAGTATATGTTTCTACCATCTGTGATTATTTCTAGGCCAACTACGTCGTAGAAGAGGGGCTTGGAGGTGCGATGGTATGGCCGGTGGAAACTGATGATTTCCACGGAATTTGCAGCGGAATCAAGAATCCCTTACAAAAACTGATCAAGAGCATTCTTAAGTCGTAAGGAATAGAACAATAAAAAAAAATCAAGTTTTTAAAATAAAATTTCAATTAAATTTTCAATAAGTCATTTCTTTTAGTGGTTGGTGTCATATGTTTTATGCAATGATAATAATGTTGTATTTGGTAAGAAAAATATGTTATGAGTATTAAACGTGTGTGTGTGTAAATAGCATAATATATTGAAATGCCTTTTAATAATAATACTGTAAAAATGTAATTAAATAATATAAATATTTAAAAGCTTTACAAGAAATTGTTAAATATTGCATCTATTGTAATTTGTTTTCGTCGCTGTTATTTGCAAATGTGAAAATATGTGTTTTTCTTTTCAATTCCAACATTAAATTGATTGAACCATGATGAATGTGCCAAAACCCCAGTCTGTATGCCTAATAAACATAATACAATAATATTCTTACATCCTTAAATCTATTTTACGATTGCCTCACAATAGCTTCTATATATTACGAATTTGGAAATCATAGAAGTAATGACTTATTGATAACTTTATTTTGTATTTGATTTTAAAAACATTGAGTGGGTTTTATCTCTCCTATATTTTATATTTTATATCTGGTATCTAAATGAAAAATGATTGGTATAAAACTCTATTTATTAATGTACTCTCAATAATGTGCATCGAAAGAAAAAAATATGCTTTTTTTCCTGTGTGTTTTGTATCTAAGAAATTTAATTTGAAAATATATAAAATTATTATTATTATTAACTGTGTATTTTATTTATTCTATAAACCTTAATATATGTTAATAAACAATTATATTGAATTGAAAAAAATATGGTATACATGTGTGTATATATAATTCAATATATGGATGTGAATGTTTAGAGATTGACCCATGTTTACAACAGTATTCGTGTTTTGATAATATTAATGTAAATAAAATAATGTCGATCCGCATATTATTCACTACTGATTTCTCTCTACTTCTAAATGAAAACACTACATTTCTACGTTTGACCTTAAGTTGGCTATTTCTAAAATATATAAATATATATATATTGATATAATCATAGGTCATATATTTATATAATTATATATATATATATATAACTATTTTTCGTTTACTCTGAAAGGCCTAACCTTGAATGGTTCAACTTTGTTTGACTAATCTTATACAGGATATCCAGCCAAATATTATTTTAAAATTCCCTGACTTTTTCAGGTTTCCATCACCTATTTCCAACTTTTCCGATCACGTTATATTATTAAGATCGCAATTAAATGTAATTATATTTTTAGACATATACACATTTTGAAATTGAGTCACACTATGTTAGTGTTAAAAGATTTAAGCCTAGAGCGATGGGGTATTGAGTAGTGAGATCTAACATATGGCTTTAGTAGAAAAGTAAGAGTATATTTTTCTTAACAGGGTTCTAACCACAGTTGTTGAATATCTGTCATGAGCATAACGGCATCAAATGACAGATATTCAACTGTTGATATAACCATGTGAAGAAAATTAAACTGTTTCTACTAGAGAAATATTTTATTTATTTTAGCATATATATATATATAAACTTCAAAAACGCTTACCTTATCTCGCTTCCCCTACACTCCCACCTTAAATGATTATTTAATAAAAACAAATGTATAGTTATTTCTAATGTAAGAAACTTATATAGGCCCCCTTTCCACATTTTAGACGAAATTACTAGACCCATTTCTCCAAGTATTACAAATTTTAAAAACTGGAATTAAGTTAATACTCTCAAGGGAATCCCCCCCAAT
>CABFOV010000012.1:169183-183152 GCA_902141375.1 Timema poppense | reverse complement strand
GGAATCCCCCCCAATCGCCCCCCCCCCAAAAAGTATATATTTTTGTTGTTCATGTTAAGCATTCCCAAGGTATTTATTCTAAACAAAAATTTTCGAGCAGTTTCCAAAAAAAATTTTAACTAAAGAAAATCACTTATCATTAAAATATCATTTATATTTAAGGGCCAGTGACAAACTCAAAAAATCTCTATGATATCTTAATATCAAGTTTGAACAAAATCCATCAAATCGTTTTTCATTCGTTAACAGGTACATACGGACATGGGGACGAATAAAATTGTAAAATCCACTTTTTAGGGTAAGACACACATAAAGAAATTGTTTACTATTACAAGACTCCCTCTTAATATAAGCAAAAATCAAATTTTTTCATAAAACAGTCAACGAAAAACTATCATTAAATGAATGTGTATATGAAAAACAAATAACTACAATTATTTATATTCTAAAAACTTACCAGATCTAAATATCAAGAAATTTAAAAAAAAAACTTCCGTTTTGGATCCATGCCCAGGGACAGACCGAATTGTAAAATCCTTCTTTTTGGGATTCGGATTCACATAAAGCGTAAATTCATTACAATTTCAAGATCGATTTTATTCGCCCCGATTATTTATTAATTATTCTAATAGGTTTAAGGATAAGGAAGGTTGAATTTAGAGAAAGTGTAGACCTACCAGCACTCGCTTGGAAGGAGAATGGAAAACCACTTTCAGTACAGCCTACAATGATTTCGAGCCCCGATCTCTCCCCAACGGCAGTCTAGTCCAATGCGAGAGTAACGCTTTAAACCAGTGGTATTCAATCATTTTTGTTCGCGAACCCCAGATACAATGTATCTATTATTTTATTTAAATAAATTATCTTATCCCTAAGGTTGTTGGCGCATAATGCAAGTTATACATATTTTATAATATACATCTAAGAGAGAAAGAGACAAAAATGGCGCTTCCCAAATGGCATGTTCTAATGTTCGGATCTTTTGTGGCGAACCCAAAGTCTATCTCATATTATTCAATGTTTAGTATGAAATAAATATATATTTATTTATGCATATTTAAGTGTTCATGTCACCTAAGATGTATTCGCGTACCCCAGGTCAAGTAACACCGTCTTATACCGTGTGACCACCAGCCGCACGTCCTATTGTTTGTTTTAAATATCTGCGAAACACATCTAATTTAAAAATAAGGAGTCTCGATTATAAGACTTGAATTCAAAAGTAGTCACTTGTATGCAGAAAGTAAAGCTATTATTGTGTTAAATTATATTAAAAAATATCACAACGTATGATATAAAATAAGTATAAGCTTTCAAGTGGTATCATTGATCGCTGATACTATTAAAATACCTTATTGTACACAAATCTCATAAGCGACCTGATGGGGTTTTAACGATGTATTCTTCATCGTGCTGAAAATTATTGAACAATATCAACCAACATACAATAAAGATGATGTATATGTGTTGATATTTTCTTTTTCATTTGTAAGAACAAGCAAATTGTTTAAAAAATAAAAAGGTTTAGAGCGAAATGCAACTTCTAGTCTTACTAAACTATGATTAAATAAAGTAACCATTTGTTGTTTTTTTAAAGGAATGTTTTCATGGATCTCGAAAAGTTAACGTATTGTTGGTTCTTTCAATGAGTGAGTTAGAGAGACCAGTGAATATTTTTGTACTATAGATTACTGTTCTCCAAACTAATAAATCCATTAGATTATTTCATTCAGAGTTGTTTCACACCTGAGTAGAAGGTAAGCCGAGAATACATTTGATGGAAAGTTACATTATACATTAGATAATTTAATTTAGTTATTAGATTGTTGATTTTCACCTTTTTTTCATGCATTTAACACCAAAGCTATTATATTAGGTTAACTACGGTTGTGATCGCATCTAAATATCATATTATCTTAATTGAAAAATGACACCCGGGCATGGGAATCGAAACCGGGACCTTTGGCTTAGTACGCCATTGCTTTAACCACTGATCTATCCAGGACCGACTTAAAATATGAGTGGAAAATGACCACAAGCACGGGAAGATTCTTGCAAGCCCAGTGGTTAGAGCAATGGCGTACTAAAACCAAAGTTCTCAGGCTCGATTTATGTGTGCAGGTATTATTTTTCAATTTAAATAATATNTTGAGTCAGCAGAGAGCATTGATACGTATTTGAGCGGTTATTATTTGATATTTCACCTCACAGTCGGTAGGTGATTGCACTTCTGGTAGAAGGTGTGCACCGTTCAATTGGAAATAGGAAAAACCTTTAAAATTAACCAATTTATTATTTTGATTTTAATAATGATATATTATTACTATTATTCGATAGGTTTTTATATTATCTATTAACAGAGACAGCTGCAAATCATATTACTTGACGTATAAATACATTAAAGTAAATCTAGTAGCTCTCAGATAGGGGCCTTCCTAAGAAAATCAGACTGTAGCGGTACTTGACACAGTAAAGCCGAATTCAGACTACGCTGACGTATCGTGTTTGCACGTATCAACATATCTCAACACACCACATCAACTTCAAGTGATTACACCGCTCTGATGTATCTGGTGTATTGTGTCGTTTGGACATGAAATGTTGTCAGTTGACTTCTTGATTCTGATCAGAGCACAACATTTTGTAGACGATTTGTTTTATCAAATTTTCAGGTGGACAGTACTAAAATGGATGAAAGACTATTAACTGAACTTGATGAAGAAGAGAGTATTGTAAACATTATTAGTATGTTATTTGCACTGAAACACACAAGAGAGTGGATAAGTCTCAAAAAAATACCGAGAGGGGTGTAAATTTGGTGGATTTCATACTGTTTGACCTGAGCTTTTGAAAAATGAAGAGCGTTTCAAAATGTACACTGGGATGTCAATAGAGGAGTTTTCTAGCCTTCAATAAATATCTCACAAAAAAAAGAGTCTAAATCGAAAAAACTAAAGTGTCACTTTCTGATGTTTCCAACACGTCTGACGAAAATCTGGATGTCCATATCGTGTGTGTTACGACATTATGTTAACACGCATTTAGGCGTCAGATATCATATAAGGGGCCGTCCATAAATTACGTCAGGGTTTTGGGGGTAAGAGGGTCAGTATTTTCTTACATTTTATTATGGTGGGGAGTTGAGGTAAGAATGCGTCTTAAGTAATGTTTTTATTAATGTGTTTATAGAGACAAAAACTAAACAAAATCTGAAATATATAATATATTTAATATTTTGACAAATATTTAAGTTAATTACAATACACATGACAACTGACTTTTTGTTTTAATAGTTATGAATAGTTATTATTATTTGAATAAAAATTCTTTACAAAGTCAATGCCAATCATACAATCAACGGTAGAATGGCTACAAAACCCGCGGACTGCAATTTAATAGTAATAATAGTAATTCTTATTGGTATTATCATTATGAGACTTTTAGTTTATATTTAAACATTTTGTTTAGGATTTTTTTTATAGATACATTTTTTAAAACTAGAACAAAATAATTTATTAAAATATAATATCTTAAAAATTAATAAATTATTATAAAATTTCACTTCATAATATATGTAATTTACTGTGCTTCACCTAATTTTACTGCAAAAAAAGTATTATAAATTTAAAATCACTAGCTCATTTCCAATCCTAGTTATCAATCAAATAGCCAAAGCTAGTATTTATGCTTTTAGTGAGGATTACTCCTATCTAGATATCATATTCTGAAAATTGAAAAATGACACCTGAACACGGGAATCGAACCCGGGACCTTTGGCTTAGTACGCCAATGTCCAAAAATATGAGTGAAGAATGACCCTGAGCACGGGACGAATCCTGGATAGCTCAATGGTAAGACCATTGGCGTACTAAGCCTAAGGTTCCGGGTTCGATTCCCGTGTCCAGGTGTCATTTTTCTATTTTCAAAATCCTAGTTATGTCTAAAATAATTAAAACAATAAATTTACTAAATTATACAAAATTACTTAAGGTAGAGGGGTGGGGGGAGGGGTTGAAGGAAAAATCTTACGAGCTATGATTCCTTACTTGTCGGGAAGGTGCGGGGGCAAACATCCCGGGAAAAAAAACTTGCGTAATTTATGGACAAAATAACATGTCACACCACATCATTGCAGTGTGAGCACTTCAATATAAGTTATTGGGATGGTTTTTTTCACTAAACCGTCATAGCACGTGTTAACATGAAATGTCAGTGTAGTCTGAAATAGGCTTAAGTCCTCTTTCACACACAGCGATTCTCGCCCTCCCACAGGCAGACGCGGGCGTTAAGTGCCGTTGTTTTCCCACGTGGTGGAGATGTGGCAGGAAAAATTAGTTTCGCCCGGGCATTTTGTATAATAATAATAAAAATAATATTTAGCACCGTGTCTTACTACCCGTTCGGGCTATACGCTTTAAGTACTAATTACTCTAATGGATTAGGAATTGGGAAGGTTTAATTAAAGGAAGTGAACCCGCGTTTGCATGGAGAGAGAGTGGAAAACCATTTAGGAAAAACCACCCCAGTTCACCCGACCGAGATTCGAACCTCGATCTCCCCGTCCTCAGCGGTCGAACTTAACACGACAAGCGCGTTAGCCAACTACGCCACCGAGGCGGGTGGCATTTTGTAGTCGGTTCAGTTTGTAAAGTGGGTAGAAATAGATCGTGATATGAAGGTGCTTGTTTAGAACATTATGTTATGGTTTAGGAAGAAAAGGCGCAACAAGGTATAATGGGGTGTACCCGTTCTTGCAGAAAAGAGCTAAGATTGGATCATTTTCCTATCTGTAATATGATTAAAGAAGGGACGTTGAAACTTTTTTTTTTTAGCATCTCTATCTTAGTTTGATGAACTGTTAGGAAAGGTGCATTGCCATCTTCTGAGAAGTGATATGTAAATTGAGACCGAGTGGAGAAGCAACAGTCAGTATCCGCTGCGTTTGGAAAGACGACTTAAACTACCAGTCTTTAGTATTGAGCGGGCCCGCTTAAAGCCACGAAGGTGGGCAAGACCCGATAAGTGTGAAAGAGGCATAAGGGTCCCAACTTGGTTTTTAAATTTTTGAGAAAGAACTTAAAGATGATATTAAATCCGTTTTACTTGGTTTTTATAAACAGTGCAGATTTATTGTTGTGTGTATAAATCCAAACTAATGGTGAACTGCCCCCTTTTATATGTATCAAAAAGATGGAGGTGATGACCGTGTTAATTGGTATCTCCACGATGATGATCACTGGTTCGACGGCTTTCATTACCCATGGACCTGCAACCATCGACCCTCGTGAGTTTAGGACTGCTCTTCTACAAAGCTGTGTTCTGTTCAAGGATTTGAACATTTGGCAACACCGGTCTTTCTGTTTACTGGAACAATACTTCGAACCCCCGGTCAGGGCACATTAAACAGATTGTTTAGCAATTTATACGTACAATTATATATTCATTGAATGCCAAATATTTATAAAGAATAAAAATAAAACAAGTTTATTTTTAAATCGTAACCAAGGTGATATGAAAGGTAAGTTTTTAAAGCAAAAAAAAAAAAACTTTTTGATGTCAAATTAACTAAATATCGCTTGAGTATATGCATTTGGTGAAATTGTCTACAAATAGTTTTCCCATAGGTTATTTAATATTTGTCATAGGTATCTCGGAGTTTGAATAGGACTTATTTTTTCTATTTAATAAGTGTTTATCCAAATGACGCAATGCTCATGATATGAAGACATGTGTTTCTGGGGCATATGAAGTTCTTGTGGAGAAAAGCTTTATCTTCGCTCTCTCTCAGTTAACTGTTGCCAAATCTCCTCGCTCTCAGTTATGTCTGAAAGTCGTGTGCTGGGATAAGAAGGAGCCAATGGCAACTTCGACTAACCAGAGTTGCGAAACTTGTCTAATATTTGAGATTAAACTGACCACACAAAAACTATAGAATTACAACGCTGTTTCTCAATAGTAGCCATGCAGTTTCCCTCAGTGATTATATTCAGTGAGATGCAATGGGATAGTGTTACTATCATTCAAATATACATGTATTGAAAAATGACACTTAGACAAGGGAATCGAACTTGGGATCTTTGACACGCTAAGCTCTGATTACCTCTTTGAGATATTCTCGCTACCTGGTTAAAATAGTCACCCAGACCAAACAGTAGTAAAATAAGTAAGTTTCGCAACTGTGGTTAGTAGAGGTTGCCAGTATGCCAGTAGCTCCTTTCTATATATATATATATATATATATATAGAGAGAGAGAGAGAGTGTGTGTGTTCGATATCTAGAAAATGGTGATTATGAATTAAATGCACGGGGTCACTGCTTGTTCACATCACATGTCAAGTCATTATTTAATGTGTGTAGAAAAAAATATTTAAAATGTGACGACAGAGTGTAAGATTTTGGACTAGAAAATCTGGCTTAGAGCAATGCCGTGCCGTGATATGTGTTTTTGTAGGAAGAGGTGGGGTGGATATTATGGGTTAAAATTGTAACCCTCCCTCCCCCTAAAGTAACTTTTTTTTTACTATTCCTCTTAAAGTCCAAGGCTAGTTGCTGATTTGAGTCTTAAGAAATGTATACTGCCTACTAACCTCATTAAGTTTTAAGAAAACAATACAACTCCTTTGGGTTATTTTAGATACTCTTATTTGTGGAATATCCTGTTTTTTTTTTCTTTTTATTATTTCTCAGGCTCTCCAGTTACGTAGAAACTCTGTATACGTTAAGTTTTAAATTAATAACCTTCTCTGATAAATAAGAACGACAATAATAAAGTGAGCCACTTCGGTGGCCGCATGGTCTAAGGTGTCACTCTAGCAATATACTGGCCTGCCGATGACGGAAAGATTGGGGTTATGATCCCGATCGGGTCTACTGAGGGTGAGTTTTTCCCAGATGGTTTTCTACTCTCCTTCCAAACGAATGTGGATAGTTTATGTCTAGAATGCTTCCTTCCTCATCCCTGCCCTATTATAATAACTATTATATATGTGTGTAACCTTACGCGGTGATAAAAATAAAAAAGTGTGGGTGTATCGAAGGTGATGATTACAATAGACCGGTAGGTGACTTGATGGTCAAGGGTTAAGGCGTCAGACTTCTGTGCTGGGGGTCCGTGGTTCAATCCTCGGTCGCGGCACAGATTGCCAAACCTTTCCTTCACCTTTGACAAGACGTGTATTAATCACAACTTGTGAACGTGTGGAATGCCAGACCTCCACCGTGGTTCGGATTCCACGTTTAAACTGTAGGTCCTCCATTTCATCTCACAATCACCCTACCATTACACATTAGCGTAAGTGCTTATAACCCGAACGGGTAGCAAGACGCGATGCTAATAATAATAATAATACAATAGATGGAGTTGAGTATATGATATTGTTATTGTGTGAGGTTTCCCGGGGAGATGTTACGACGTGGTTCTCGACATGGCGTTCTCTCCTGGCGAGTTCTGGCAGAGAACTAAGGAGTGTGTGGAATACTACTGCGGTACCATTCACCTGAACGGGGCCACAGCATTGCACACTAGCGTCAACTGGTGAGTGAAGTCATCTTTTTTACTAATACTAGATTATAAATGATTATTTCCGAATACAGGGACATTGAACGACTCTGTGGTCTGATGGTCGGAGTTTTCTGCTACAGATCCGAAGATTCCAGGTTTGATCCCTTGCGCTTCCAAATTGTTCTGTGAAGAAATAGGTCTGGAACCGAGTCAACTCAGCCTTGTGAGGATAAATGAGGAACTAATTGAACTAAAAATTAGCGGCTTCGTTCTAGAAAATTGAGATTAACTCACAAAAAAGGGTTCGTTGCGCTGACCACATGACACCCACTATCTTCACCAACAAACAAAAGCTGTTCGGTCGGTTTTGTTCAATTGTAGGCTGATCCCATGAGTTTTTTTTAGGTTGGCATTAGTTATTCTCAGCATGTGTGTGCAATAAAGAGCCTTTTGCTAGATGTAAATTATCAATTATTACCTCCTCTACCGTATATGGAATATACAGGGGAGGCGGAAACAATTAGACTATCCATGCTGAGGAAAATGATGGACAACGTGCTGAGGTTTGTCTGACGTCCGGTGGAGATCACCCGAGTGACATTATCTTCAAAAAGTGAGAAAGTGAAGTTTTTAGTTTGCTCTTATCTAGCTAATGACTATTTACTTTTCAATCAAAGTGTTAATTTTCAAATTACTAATCGTTTAACTGTTTCAACCTCAGCCTATATAACAAGGTATATGTCAAATATATAGCAGAGTTTTAAGACGAGTAGTGAGTGATCCCGACAGTTAAAATATTATTTCTAAACGTTTAAAATGTGTATAAAAACCAATAAACAATCTGGTAGGAAGAATGATTTATAAGTTAAATACTACTTTCACTAAAATTGAATATATAGTCACCACGCAACTTATTGTTTCTAGGGAAAAACTGGAAGAGGGAATAAGACATGATTTATAATCTGCAAGTTTAGTTCTTCTATTTGATTTATATTTCATACTAAGTCCTACTACAGTCCTACTTTTTTTTTAAAGGGCTTTATAAAATACTTTTTTTTTCAGTCAACATTAAAAGCATTTTTCTATATTGTTAATATTATTTGATACAAGTATTATTAATATATCTATTATCATAAGATGACAAATTCAGATCATACGACTTGACGTATGAAAACGTCAAAATTGATACAATAACTTTTATAACTGTCAATTGTCAAGTCCTTTCTATGAAATTTAGACTCGATTAAATTTAAAGTTAACCCACTTCAGTGGCCACATGATCTAAGGCGTCATTCTCGCAATATAATAAACTAATGAGGAATGGGAGATCTTAATTTGATCCCGGTCGGATGTACTGGCGGTGGCTTACTCTAAATGGTTTCACACTCTCTTCACGCAAATGCGGGTACACTTCCCCTAAATTAAACCTTACTCATCCCTAACCCAAGAGAGTAATTAGTACATCAGCGTACCTAGTGGGTATTAAGACGTGGTGCATTTGCTGTTAAATGCTTCAAATTTTAAAATATTTAAGAACTATTTAATTTTTTTCAAAATTCCCGATTTTTCCTTGCGTTTCTAGTCCCCCCCCCTAAAAAAAAGTTTTACCAATTTGTTTTGTGTACGTGGCAAACCTGATAGCACGAAAATATATCCCTGGTTTAGGAGGCATTAGTTTGTTCCCCCCTTGACACACATTTATGGGTTATACCCCCGGCCAACTGACACACGAATCCATGGAAATAGATATAGTAGCTTTTACAACTGTCACGTTCGGTTCAACAGCTGGCATATCAACTATTAATGGCAGCCGTCGCTACGGCAAGGTGTTAGTAAAATCTCCATCGACTAAAAGACCCACCTTCTCTAAACCCGCTTTAATTCCCCGAGCTGGAAAGGCCCCATCTACGTGATGCGTTGGCGGGAGGGTTTATTTTCAAGTGGGTACTTAAATATATTAGAACTTGTGTGAGTGCTGGTGGGTTCTACCACACATTTAAAGTGGATGAGTTCACAAGAGGTCGACTGTATCTATCTAGATCCCCCATACGGTCCAGATATTAAAACGCTTGACACAAGCTTTGAGTGATTTGATTGACATGCCGTTCCTTAGTTTTTAAGAGTTCTGTTTAGCAGTTCAATAGCTCAACACTAAACAATTGGCTACACTGATGGTATTGTTTTGTCGTAGTGGCAGCAAGATGCACATCTGACCATTCCCCGTGCGAGCTTATGCCTGGAGACTACGCCCATCAGTTCCTTGTACGTTGTCCGAACGTCAAATGCCTGCCAGTTAAATAGCTTAACATTAAACAGTTGGCTGCAATGATGTTGTTTTTTTTTGTCAGAGGTGCAGCAAGATGCACATCCATTCCCTGTGGAAGCTGATAACTGGAGACTACGCCCATCAGTTCCTTGTACGTTGTCCGAACGTCAAATGCCTGCCAGTTAAATAGCTTAACATTAAACAGTTGGCTGCAATGATGTTGTTTTTTTTTGTCAGAGGTGCAGCAAGATGCACATCCATTCCCTGTGGAAGCTGATAACTGGAGACTACGCCCATCAGTTCCTTGTACGTTGTCCGAACGTCAAATGCCTGCCAGTTAAATAGCTTAACATTAAACAGTTGGCTGCAATGATGTTGTTTTTTTTTGTCAGAGGTGCAGCAAGATGCACATCCATTCCCTGTGGAAGCTGATAACTGGAGACTTCGCCCATCAGTTCCTTGTACGTTGTCCGAACGTCAAATGCCTGCCAGTTAAATAGCTTAACATTAAACAGTTGGCTGCAATGATGTTGTTTTTTTTTGTCAGAGGTGCAGCAAGATGCACATCCATTCCCTGTGGAAGCTGATGCCTGGAGACTTCGCCCATCAGTTCCTTGTACGTTGTCCGAACGTCAAATGCCTGCCAGTTAAATAGCTTAACATTAAACAGTTGGCTGCAATTATGTTGTTTTTTTTTTGTCAGAGGTGCAGCAAGATGCACATCCATTCCCTGTGGAAGCTGATAACTGGAGACTTCGCCCATCAGTTCCTTGTACGTTGTCCGAACGTCAAATGCCTGCCAGTTAAATAGCTTAACATTAAACAGTTGGCTGCAATGATGTTGTTTTTTTTTGTCAGAGGTGCAGCAAGATGCACATCCATTCCCTGTGGAAGCTGATAACTGGAGTACTTCGCCCTTCAGTTCCCAGAATGCTATCCGATTGTCAAATGTCCACCAGTTTAACAACCCAACACTAAGTAATTGGCTATATTTATATTGTTTTGTCGTAGGTGCAGCAAGATGCACATCCGTTCCCCGTGCAAGCTGATACCTGGAAACTTCGCCCTTCAGTTCCCAGAATGCTGTCCGACTGTCAAATGCTCAAAGGTTCAAAAAGCCAACCGTACAAATTTATCAACTGCGCGAAAAACAAGGGTTACTACACAAGACAACAGCACAAAGTTGTTTGTCTTATGAGAAAACGGAAACGTTACATCAGAGTCAAAAGAATGAATAAATAAATGCTTTGATATGGTGTTTTAAAATTCAATATTAATACCCCAAAATAGTCACTCAATATAGGACTCGAATTGTAGAACAGTATATAGCTTATACTACCACAATAATATGTTTTAGTGTTAACTTACACATCCTGTGACCTAAAACATTATATTTGTAATATTAAATAGCGTATAAAAACAAGCAAAATATCTGTATTGCCTGTATTTATTTTAGTAAAAAGCGTAACTATCCGCTTAAACGTATCTTTTTAAGCCCATAATAACCTATTTATTTGGACAAATGATGCACCTAAATATACATAAACATGAATGTTTAGGGGAAAAAAACTACTTTTCATTGATCTGGAAAAGATGTGAAATCACAAAATGGTATATTTACTCCTATTACGTAGGCCTACATTTTATATTAGGCTGAGTCATCCCAAATCAAAGTCATACTGCATGTTTTTAAATTGCTACTCATAACTAGTGCCCGGACTTTTTTCTTTACACCACGTCTTACTACCTATGAGGGTTATATACGTATGCACCAATTATGCTAATGTGATAAAGATGAGAAAGTTGAATTTAGGGGGGAAATACCCGCATTTGCGAGAGTACCTGGTCATCAATTACCTAAAAACTACCTATTACCTGTAAAATTACGTTTTACTTTACATCCATTACTATTTCTAGCCTGCGGCCTGGGTAAGTTTTTTATTCAAGTCACATATTACACTACCGGCTGGCTAGGCCTGTCGTAGCTTCATATGGCCTATAATCTAACTTAAGAGCAGTACAGACACAACATCCAGTCCCCAGCTGTTAATTCATCAATGTGAAAGGGCAAACCCACATTTCACCAATGATAAAGTTTTCGGCCATGCCGTGAATCGAACCCAGGACCCTTAACTCAGTAGACACAACCTACCGACTGGGCTAAGGTGTCTTATTTGTAAAATGACCTGAATATTCTAATAAATTACTTCTAATTTACCAAATTACCTAAAAGTATGAATAAAAACTTGTAATTAATGCAAACGAATAAATCAAACACGCACTTTACAAAATGCAAAGCAAAAAACACGTATGAAGGAGGGATATGGAGGAAATTTTCCAGGACAGCGATTTTTATATCTCAAACCCCATAAGGACCCCAACAAATGCTTTTAAAAATAAATTGTTTAAATATGACAGTGAACTCATTTAACCATCCTCTAGAGTGCATTCGAAAGGGCTCATGATTGTCTAACAGATGGCAGCAGTAACGCAATTTGAGTTGAAATTAGTTCACCCCTCCCCTTTTTCTCTTGTATCCTTCATATGCAATGGAAAAACTTTAACAAATACTCTTGCACTCTGCTAAATATAATATTTGCTTATAGCTAAGAAACTAATGGTTTTACAAAAATATATTTCAAATAAAAGATTTATATTTTTAATAATAGGCTTACTACAACCTCAGAATGATAAAATATTTCGTATTTCAAATAGGTAGTTGCGGAGAAATTATGAAAATTGTAAAATTCCCCTCTTGTAAAGTACCTCAAATTCATGTTCATTATAAAATTACAATTGCCATCTTGTTAATAATGATAAACAGTGTCTAAATATAAAGCTTAATCAAAATCGTTAGAGCAAATTTCAAGAAAATTGATTTTTTTCTCCTTTTACCCTTTAGTAAACTACCCTTAAATTTAGGGTTGGACATACAATTTTAAAAACAACTTGAGGGGGACCTTATGAACACCCCAGATACCAATTTTTAGCCCAATTAGTAAATTAGTTTCAACTCTAGCCCGAGGTACAAACAGACAGACAACATCGTGAACACCACTTTTTTTTTTTCAGGGCGTCATGAAACGTTAACATTTATCAAAATCTCGAGTTCGAATTTTTTGACGATCACAATACTCTCTCGCCAAGTTATTGAGAGAAAGTAAAAAGAACATCGCATTTCACAAACATACATACAGTACACAAAATAAAAGAAACGTATTATTTGTTCCTTGGCATTTCAACTCTCCATTTCCTAAAAAGCTCTATTTAAATAATTATTTTACTTTTTAAGTTATTGTCATGGAAAATGGGAAGCAAAGTGTGAACACATGAAAGACCCGCTTCGCTGGCCCCATCGGTCCAAGGCGCTACTCTAGCAATGGACTAAACTGCCAATGCCGGGATTGTGGTTCAACCCCGGTCGGCTTATCCTAAATGTTTTCCCACTCTCTTTTCCACGCAAATGCGTGTACAATTTCTTTATTCGCCCTTCCTCATCCTTAACTAATTAGCGTAATTAATAATATAAACTCTAATAGATAGCAAGACGCGGGGTGCTATTAAAAAAACGTGAAATTAGATCTAATGACTTCTTAGATTTTTACTATGTAAATCGGATCGTGGCTATATAAGGATGTTAGTAGGGAGGAACCTTTATAAAATAGAATAATATATATTTTCAGTTGGAGTGAGTGTTGATAATCACATTACTCTCCTTATAAATGTATTATGAACATTGTTTTAGTAAATTGTATTGCCAATATATTCACTCTTATGAAAATCGCAATTCAGAAGTACAGGCATACCCTGCACTTAAGACAGGTTAGGTTTCAGACCACTGTCGTTACTCGAAAATCGTTGCAACTTGAAGCAATGCTTTTTTTTCACTTATCGATCCATGTGTTAAACTACCATCTTCATATATATGGCCCAAAGTGGCATAATTAACTCATTTGTGAGCAAAATAGCACTGCAGATTTTATATTTCTAAAAATATATGAGCGTACAATCATACAAATCCATGCAAGCCGTAGCATAATATCGGTAAGGTGTCGTATCTGCGAATCAAGCGCCTCAAACCGTAAGGTGTCGTATCTGCGAATCAAGCACCTCAAACCTTAAGGTGTCGTATCTGCGAATCAAGCGCCTCAAACCGTAAGGTGTCGTATCTGCGAATCAAGTGCCTCAAACCGTAAGGTGT
>CABFOV010000012.1:126502-167437 GCA_902141375.1 Timema poppense | reverse complement strand
CCCCCCCCCCCCTCTCACAAAGTAAGAGTCTTGCACCTTTCCCGAAATTATTACAAGAAAATTCAAATTCAGAATCTCTAATAACCCTTTACATCTTTAAAAAAAAGCGTATTTGAAAATGTGTTTTCTTTATCGTTCTTTAAATAAATAATATCCCAAACGAAGAATGTATGGTTAAAAAAAATTATTTTACTCCTGTACAAGCATTCACATATCATGTACATTATTCAAACTCACCTAAATGCATGTAATTCTACTAAAAAAAAGTGTGGTAGAAACCTAAGAAAAAAACTGTACAGTATAAACATTCAGTTTACACTGACAATTGGCAATAATATCAGGCCATTCTGTAATCAGTCAAGGTGAGACGACGAATTTTCGGTGTAAATGGGGTGTACAACTACTGTTTTAGTTAAATCAGGTGTGAAATTATCCCAAGTAAATATTAACATATTAGACTATAATTCGATAGCTTCCTTTCAATAGTCCAAAGGGGGAATTTTGGAGAAGAATTGTATCGAAAGTTTAAGGTGGGGATGTGGGGAACATGAGAAAAGGTAAGATTTGCAGTTTTTTATAGCAAAATATTTTTTTAGTTAAAATAAATCAAATATTGCTTCGGTACAAACATAAGAGTTTTGTTTTCTTCACATGGTGACCTCAACAGTAATTTTTGAATATCTGTCAAGGGTGCCCTGGACTTTAATGACAACTTTTCTCTTCATTTAAAAATTTGTCAACTAATGCCGCTATGCTTAACACAAATATTCAACAACTGTTGATATCACCATGTGAAGAAAATTAAACTATGTTTGTACTGAAGTTATATTTTACCTATTGGCCAAATAAAGTTTTGCTGTTAAAACTGCAAAAACACTGGCCTTTTCTCACGTTCTCTACACACCCATTTCAAGTTATCGAGCGAGCTTGTAAATTACATCACAAACTGCTCATTCTAGTGGGGTTTTTTGGAAGCACATTGCTTACAGCGCTCTCGTAGTGAGTAATCTGGTAAGTTTTAGTTTGTGTTGTACTACTTTGATTTCCCCCAAAGTGAGCTGTATTGATAGCTTGACGATAGTGTTTAACGGCTCTTTAATAATTATTAATATTATTATTAATTATTTTATATATATTGTTGTTGGTTTATAATATTTTACCTCCACTTTCATTTGCAATTAATATGTGAGTCACTGTACTCTATAATATAACAGAAATCATTGTTGGCAGCCAGTGATCTTTATATTATACTGGATGGACATACACATACGTATTGCCAAGGACCAAAGCGTGACGCTCAAGTTTATCACCTGCTTCACTAGGGGGGGGACAAATTTAACGGTTTATTTCAATGTTCTTGTGCGAAAACATCTCTCTGGTGAATAAAATTGTTATTGTTTGAAAATAATTAAGTATTATACCATACTTGCCTGAAGAAATTGGCTATCAGCTTGTATATTGGTTTCAGAAGACATATTATATTTAAAGTTCCATAAATATAATGAATAAGGTATCTTAAAACGTGATTACATTTGTTTTAATGACAAAGTTTGTGTAATTGTCATACGTTAAACGATCACTTAGGTTATAGGCTTGTAGAAAGTATTATTATATTACCATTTTTAAAAATGTTGGCTCATATCTTGTATATTGCTTTCAGAAACCATATAATGTTGAAAGTTCGATAACTATAATGAAACAAGTTAACTAAAAACTGTATTACATTTGTATGATTAATATATAGTCTATTCACGGTAGGAATTACTCTCTGAAAGGTCTTTTTTCCTACCAATATGTTACTATATAATAGATTTATGGTAGGGAAAAAGGCCTTCTCCATTCCCGGTAGGAATTACTCTCTGAAAGGTTTTTTTTTCCTGCCAATATCTTACTATATAATAGATTTCTGGTAGGGAAAAGGGCTTTCAGAAGTCAATTCCTATGGTGAACGGACTTTACTTTGTGTAGAAGTCTTACTTTCAAACGATAATTTTGGTTATAGGCTTGTAGGAAGTAAGGTATCTACTAAACCTTGATTTTAGCAGGAATACCAATCTGTAAGGTTTTATTTCGTACCAGAATAATATATTATATTAGTATTTTGATAGGATAGATAGCCTATAGTGGTATTTAGGTAAGATAAAATACCTTCAAGAAGGGAATTTCTCTTTCCGTTTTAAATGGCAAGGATTCTGGTACGAGATAAATCCTTCCGAACGAGCTTCCTTCAAAAATAATAGTATATATTAGCCTACATCAATTTATTTAAAGGAAAAACTCAAAACGTGCCACCACAGGTTTGTATAACGTTTACTCTATGAACATCAAACATTACCGGATTGAAAAGTAGTTTATTAACCGAGGTATTAAAATGAACTAAACAAAAACTAAATACATATCAGGCAATAACATACTATAAACAGAACTACCAACATATACATAAATAATGAAGTGTTAAATTGCTATACCAACACTTCGCCTCAAATTAACATGCTTTAAATGTGCACTGAAAGGAGGCAAATGTGTTAAACATGGATGCATCCTAATAGTGGGTGCAAGAAACAAGGGTGTGAAAGGAGGTAAATGTTGGGAACATGGAGGAATACATAATTTATTATGCATTCAATCCCAGCCAGTTACATAGTTGTTTAAACTTAGTAACATTTAAGCTTTTGGTTAAAATGCCAGCAATTTGAAATTCACTTTGAACATATTCAATCTTTATAACTTTATCACACGCTATCTCCCTTACAAAATTATATTTCACACCCATATGTTTCAATCTTTTATGTTCCCACTTCAAGACACTTGAGTGCAGGCTTGTTGTCCTCATATAAGATGGGCACTTTGGGGTTGATTCCCAGCTCCAGTAGCAGAATTCGTAGCCACAGGACATCAGTACAGGCATAGGCAAGTGAAATGAATTCTGCCTCGCAGGTACTAAAGGCAATAATGGGCTGCTTTCTAGTTGTCCAAGATAGAGTTGAACCAAAAACTTTCAGAAGAAATCCAGATGTTGACTTACGACTGGAATCGTTGGCCCAATCTGCATCAGCATATGCGATTAGGAGTGTCCCTTCTTCTTTAGAAAAGTGCAGAGCTAGGTGGGAAGTTCCTTGTAAATAGCGAAGAATGCGCTTCAGTGACTCCCAGTGAGTGTTAGTTGCACAGCTTTTAAACCTGCTGAAATAATTGTCAGAAAAACTCAGGTCAGGTCTGGTGCATAACATTAAGTGCATCAAACTGCCTATGAACTCTCTCTATGGCTTGATGCCAATTATAAAGGTTGATCCTCCATCTTCAATAGGGGTTTTTGTCTCCATGGGTGTTTTAGCTATTTTGAAGTTTTCCATGTTAAATGTGCATAAAAATTTTTTTATATAAGATGGTTGACTAAGATATATACTTCATTTCTTTTTTCAATTTTCATTCCGAGGAAAAAGTGTAAGTTACCCAGTTATTTCATGTCAAATTTAGCTTGAAGTGCAGCTTTGATCTTCTCAAGGGGTTGTATATGAGTACTGCTGATGATCAAATCGTCAACAAAAATCAGTATGTAGACCTTGGTATCACCGACAACATGTAGGTACAGACATGTATCATTCTGCACTGGTTGAAAACCAAGTGATCTAAAAAGAGTGTCAAGGCACTGGTTCCATTCTCTGGGTGCCTGCTTGAGGGAATACAATGATTTCTTGAGCTTGAAAACAAGTTCTAAATTATTTGAAAAACCAGGGGGTTGTTGCATGTAGACATCTTCGGACAAGGTTCCATGCAAAAAAGCATTCTTCACATCCATCTGACATGCATGTAAATCTTCTTTATTAATGATGGCTATCTTTGTTCTCACAATAGCCATACGTGCTACTGGGGCATACGTTTCGCTAAAATCGAAACATTTCTTCTGTTGACAACCTTTAACCACCAACCTTGCCTTATAGCAATCCTTATTACCATCTTGATCTCTCTTGATGTTGAATACCCAGCGACAGGAGATATCTTTTCTACCAGAGGGTAGGGAATTTAGTTCCCAGGTGTTATTTTTCTTTAGGGAATTCATTTCCTCTTCTATAGCTAGCCTCCAGTTCCTCTCATCAGGTCTACCCTTGACATTATCAAAATCTTGAGTTAAAATGTCAAGAAAGCTTTCTTCATGCATAGCAAATGCTACATAATCTTTCAAATAGCTTGGTTTCATGCGTGGGCGTGAGCTACGACGAAGTTCACCTTCATCTGATAGTGTAGGCGTTTCATTGTCCAACTCTTCATGACTGGCTTCGCCTGAAGGTAGGCTTCCTTCAGATGGAATGGTAACTGTTTCACAAAGTAGTGGTGCTCTCACTGCTGGGGATGTAGTCATATTTTCTTCACTTCAAGTGGCATTTTCATCAAAAAACACATCATACGCCAAAACAATCTTTCTCGTGATAGGGTCCCACATCCTATAGCTATTGGGGCAATAGCCTACCATGATGCACTTTTGGGTACGATTGTTCGGTTTCCCTTTAAGTAGCTCATTAGGAATGCGTACATAGCCAATACATCTAAAAACACGCAATTTTGACAAGTTTGGACATTGACTATACCAGAGCTCAGCAGGAGTTTTACAATCCGAAGCTACTGTTGGGCTTCTATTAACAATATATACTGCTGTCATCACATTTCTAACCAGAGATCTTTCGAAACATTTGCACTTAATAACATACACAGCACACGCTCCATTAGTGTTCTATTCATGCGTTCACTTACTCCGTTTTGAGAGGGTGTATATATGATAGTATATTCAAACTGTATACCTTTTAAATCACAGTATTTTCTCATCTCTGAAGATAAGTATTCTCCACCTCGGTCACACCTG
Source organism: Timema poppense (assembly GCA_902141375.1). Classification (NCBI taxonomy): domain Eukaryota; kingdom Metazoa; phylum Arthropoda; class Insecta; order Phasmatodea; family Timematidae; genus Timema; species Timema poppense. The sequence goes on along the minus strand of CABFOV010000012.1, from coordinate 162,579 downwards.
AAGCGGCTTATTCTTTCATTAAAGTGAACAGTTGTTAGAGCTGCATACTTCTTAAAACACTCGAATACCTCTGACTTTTCTTAGATCGTGTACACATAGGTAAAGTGACTGTGATCATCAATTAGAGTAAGTATATATCTCTTACCGTCATATGATGTAGGATTGATCGGACCCATGACATCACTGTGGACAAGCTGTAAGGGGCGCTTAGCCCATGAGCGAGTTTTTACATGAGGCAATTTAGTTATCTTACCTTGGATACAGTGCTCACATGGAGATTTCGGGGTTATAAGTTTTTGTTTACACACACCGTTCATGCCATCAACCATTTCACTAAGAGACTTCAAACTGGTATTGCCAATATGCGCCAATCTTTTATGCCATAGATTTGTACAATCTACCTCAGCAGCATTGGCACAGGTATTTTGAACAGAAAATGTCACTAAATACATTTTGGCAGACTCGGATGCAACTGCTACAAGTTTATCATGCTTGAAAATTTTCGCTACACCTTCTTCAAAAATTACTTTGCAACCATTTGAATCCAGTCGTCTGACTGATAAGAGGTTATGTTGTAAACCAGGCACGATAAGAATATTTCTCAGCTTTATCACATTGATTTTTTCATTCATCTCAAAAGACGAACAGAGATCACCAACTTCTGTCACTTTTACATTTTCACTCTGATTTTGCGAGCTTGATATTCGCAGGACTTGGGAGATTATGAATATTAGTCAGAAGATGACAATAAGTAGCACAGATAATTTGTTCTGAAGCTCATGTGTCTAGATACCAGGATGTAAACAAAACAGAATCCACTTCCAAGGACGTGTTGGCTGCCAAACTGAACTTTGCTTCCTTAACTTCAGCGACTTGGGCTTTTTTTTTATTTTCACTCTGTTTCTTCTTAAGTTTACGGCATTCTGAGATCATATGTCCAAATTTCTTACAAAATTTGGACTGAAGTTGACTTCGCTGAGTGTTTTGATTAGGCCTAGTTTGTTGATAAAAAGATTGAGACTGTTTTTATGGCTCTGTGTAACTTTCCGATTTGCTTGGGTCATAAAGGAATGTGAGGCTATGACTTATGCTGTTATACCCTCCGAAAATCGTTTCTGTTCCTCATCTAATAACTTATTCTTTACAAATCTCAATGTCAATTTTTCGGCCAGAGTCTCAAGAGCAGTAACAACTACATTGTATTCGTTCGGCATAGTAATTAAAAGATTGCAGACAATATCTAATTCCTCTAATGTAGCACCCGTTGACCGTAATTCACGATTAAATTTATCAAATCTATTAAAATGTACCTCCAGAGTTTCACTTGATGGATCGAACTTCATCAATAAAAGACTTATACGTAAAAGTAACTAGTTAGCTATGCCTTTTCTTGCGTAGGTATTCATAAGGTAAAGCCATATCTCAAATGCAGATTCTTTATCCTTGGCGCATTCAAGAACGTTGTCTGAAAGTTTCTGAACTAATTGAGACTTGCATTTTCGATCATTTTTCTTCCACTCCGCTAGTTCTTTTGTCTTCTTATTCGATATTTCAGAACTATCAGCTTCATTGAAAATTACTTTCGTTCGGTAATCACTTTGAACTACTTCCAGCAAATTGAGTTCATCAAGCAGTGTTTCCATTCTAAACTTCCAGTTATTGAAGTTTGAACCATCAAATAATGGAACACGATACTTTTCTTCATCTGTCATGGTGGCTAACCAAGCTTCTTCTAGGCTACATCTTCTAGAGGTTAATGTTAATGTTGATTCTCGATGCACACAGACAATAATAAATGTTCATTAATTTTAAAGGACTCTGGGCCCATAACCTGAAAACGTGCCACCACAGGTTTTTATAACGTTTACTCTATGAACATCAAACATTACCGGATTGAAAAGTAGTTTATTAACCGAGGTATTAATATGAACTAAACAAAAACTAAATGCATAATATCAGGCAAGAACATACTATAAACAGAACTACCAACATATACATAAGTAATGAATAAGTGTTAAATTGCTATACCAACAAAAACTCACCAATTTCTAAGTTGGTTATGCTCTTCAAAGCTTTTACTAACCCATTTATTTTATTATCACACATTGTTGTATCTCATATATTCAATCAAATTAATGATGTCAAAAAACCACATAACCTTGTATGGGTGTAAGAGAAAAAGAGATGCCTGCAAGTTTCCTTCTCTCTCTTACACTATGGTATGTAGACGACAGCTTGAAAATATCGGCCACAGATGTATATCCAGGTATATTAGAGAGATCAATGAAGGGAGCAGAACACACACAAACACCAACATAACAAAAAAAACATACCTACTTCATTTTCTAGCTGATACATTTTCCCTCGGATAAACATTTTAACATTTAACTTTCAAAATTAAAAGTTGGTGACATTTTATAGCAGACAACCTTTACAATGATATTATTCAACGTTCAAAATCGTCTGCTAAAGTTAGTAATAATTTAAATTTAGGATGTTTTATCGATTTAATAATTTCACTGGCAGATTAATTGGGGCAACTCATACAACCATATTTCCCAATAGTAAGATATATTGTTTAATATACAGTAAATATATTCTAGTTAACTATCCAAGTATTTTGTATGATCATTATTCTTTGTTTTATATTACCAAATAATTGGCTAAAATTAATTTCTCTATGTTGATACTAATCAGTCCAAACAAATAAAAATAATAAATAATAACACTATCAAAATAAGGTGTTGTATAAGTCTTTGTTGACAAGAATATAATAGAATTTAAAATGTTTAAAGCGTTAACAGATAAGTAAAATTTAACAATAATTTTAGTACTAAATACAGAACTCTTTATTATAATATGGAGGGGATGTGATAATTATATGACAAAGTAAAATTTAACAATAATTTTTGTACTAAATACAGAACTCTTTATTATAATATGGAGGGGATGTGATAATTATATGACAGACCTGCACATTTCAATGACACTAGTATAATTTAAAGTTAAGGCGAAGTGAATCATATAACAGTGTATAGGAGTCAAAAGGATTTGTTTGAATGGCCAATTTTGTTAAAAATACAATATTTTGGAGGAAAAAGTCAAAATGATACTTTAAAACAACCAGACAGTAATGAGGACGTTTTAAAATCTAGATTCAGTTAGCTTATATAAATATGTTTAAGGTACCCTATCTACTGCAACTACACTAATTGGGACTACCATAAAAATAAATAGAACTAATTTTAAGTGTAAATTAATATATTAGAGGACCTAAAATAATGTGTGGTTTCAACTTATCACTTAGCAAAGCAGGGGTAGGCCTTAGTAATGTTGATATAGTAAATTAAAACAGTTAATTACTATTTATAATAGTGAGTGACTTCATTTTGCATTATGTGCCCTATTTTGACTTAGCTAGCCATGTTTTTTACAAGATATGAATCATTCCTGTACTAATTGGCAGGATATAATGATGAAATTAATAATAATGATTGTGAATTGTCACATAGATAGTTGGCTAAAATGAAATTATAGTTTGATAGCTGGAACCAAATGTTTTTAGCATTTTGGATGTATTACATCTAGGCTAATGGGGTGAATGTGAGGCTAAGATAAGTTATCATTAAGTCTGTCTAACTTTACATGATTACGTGTTCTTTGGTAAAAGTTACTGTCAGGTTAATTTTATTTCATTTTAAATTGCATTGATACACAAGATTAATGCAAATTGCATAATAATTTATTATTAAGGGCCAGTTTCATGGCCAGACTTAGTGTGCATGGCTCAAGTGTGAGTCAAAACTAGATACAGGACATCAACTGCCTAGAAAAGAATGGAATGGGCCAGTTTCGCATAATAAACTGCCCCACTCCAGTTTTGTATTTTTGCATAGTCCTGTCTTTAGTATCAACTCACACTTAATGTGTGCAAAGTCTGACCATAAAACTTGCCCTGGTTGATAATTTATTTTCTTTAAAACCAAATATTACATTATTTACATCATTTAATATATTCTGCTACATTAGCTTACTATAGCCACGCACTAATTAAGAAGATAACTTAGAAGTGTGACAAAATCTTTTTACATATCAGCATTAGTTGGTGTCTAACTTAAACCTTTATTTTCTGATAAATGGACATTTGGAGCACTTTTTAGAAGTACAAAGCTATTATTGTGGTCCACATTGATAATATTTTATTGTAGGTTAATATCTATGTTAGTTTATAGATATCTATAATATCTATTAAAAGTGACTGCTGCAGATCCCATGAATCGATGGATAAATACATTAAAGTAGATCTAGTATTTCTTTTTAGCTGACAGATATGTATATTTGTAAGAAAATTTAGGCTTATAATGGCATTGAAATTTGAGTAAGTAGCCACAAGATATAATGTAGGCTATCTGTAAATGTCATGCTCAAATCTTTACAGGCTTTAACTTTTGGGTGTATTTTATTGGACTATTTATAACACCTCAGATGTGTCAAAATTTTCATGATAAAATACACAATGCTATCACCCAACATCAGAAATTAATGTTACCGGTAAGAAGAATTAACTATAAAATGCAAAGAAACCGGGATCAAGATGTACACTAATCTTAGTATTGTAAGATATAAAATATTAACAAGAATTACAAGGTGGTTAGCTAGTTTTAAGAAGTCAGTAAGTTGTGTTGTCTTGTTTATGACATGGTTTTGAAAAAAAACACCTTTTTTTATCAAACATTTTCAACATGATATATAAAGAAGGTTTAATAAGTATTAATGGTAACTATGGATAATATATCTCCATCCATGGTGATTTATGAGGTGTAAAATAGACAGGCAATAAATAAATTAGGTAGAACTACTCTACCATGTTATGTAGGTAATACTGTTTTAAATTTTGATGACAAACTTGTGTTTTAATAGCCTAATTTGTATTAAGTTTGTGTAATAAGATCTTTTTTACCAAGTTGAGTGGATGATGATTTTAAAACAAAGAGTAAAGGAAGTGCTTAGACAAATTTTAACCTTTGTCTGTCGACCCCTAAGACCTTGAACGAATATGACTCTACTAAGATCATCTATGCGGCACCCAAAGATAAGCTGGCTGATGTATCCACCCCTCCAGAGGCCCCTGCTGCCAAAACGGTGAAATGATAAAAATCAATTATTCCCTTTTTTTCTATAAATTTGTGAAATACTCATGTTTTTTTATACACATAAAATTTGTATTTTGCATTTTTTTTAAATTCATTACTCCAGTACTGTCATATATGGGATAGGAGCCGATGTGTTGGGGTGTTCGTGCAACCATGTGGGCATGGAGTAAATGGGTTTATGCCTAAACTCTATGGTGTCGGCCTGCAAAAGCAATCTATCACAACCGAGCGGCCGCCACATATTGGAAAAGATAGTGCAAACATTTGCTTAAAGAGGGTGTCATGTAGTCAGAACATTGAGTTATATAATATAATATAATATAATAATGAGGTATGTTTATAATTGTAAATATTAGAGGGTGCTCAAATCCACTATTTTACAAATTCAAATCTTGAACCTGAATTTTCTTTCTACGTATAAATAAATTTAAATCATGATCGTGGAAAAAATGAAGGTACCTAAGAGGAAATATAAATCTACATATTTTAATAATAGAAGATAGCGAAGCAAGAAAATGTTAACACTTGTTATAAGAGGACACCTGAATATAATATTCACTTATGTGTTAAATTTATGGTATGAGGTCTGGTTGTTAAGCATAATATTATATGTTGGGCCATCAATAAGAAGCATTAAAACTATAAAACAATTTTTAATTTAAAAATAAAAATCTTTAGTAAAAAAATTTCTTGAATATCTTGAATGATATTTATGTCAATTTTAACTTAGACATGGTTTTCTCAGAGAGAGACTAGTCCTATTTTTAGAGGATTAAAAGGTTTGAGGGTTCAACAGTCTCGTTCATAGTAAACTTAATATTTGGAAAGGATAACTACTTACCTAACTAAATGCTATCACTGTTTCATCTTCTCTTTTATGATCTTCTCCCATACTTTAAAAATCAAATATTTTAATTACCTTAGTTTTTTGTTTCAAAGGTAATCTATAAACATTTTAACTCTTAAGAAATATATTTGTCAGTGATGGCGGCTCAAATATTTGCAAAAATTGATATAATACCATGTAATATAAACCCTAATACTTAGGGGTCATCCATAAGCCATGTAATGGTTTTTAGGGGAGGACAGGTGTGAACTCTAATATATATAAATGGTGTTATATGGGGAGGTGAGAATAGGAGTGCATCACAGTGTTGTATAACACTATTCTTGTATTTTTAGTACTAATGTTAAAAAAATTATATTACAGCAATGTTCATGTGTGCATCATTAACAAACATACTTGGGTGGATTTCACATGTGATGGTTTTTTGTCATCACTGTGGACGGCACAGTGCCATGATTATCACGGTACACAGATTTAAATGAGAGCTTTCACGTATGACAGCGTGACAGGCGTCGTGGTAGTGACGGCATATCTCAATCTAAGGGCTACAGTCATGCTGTGAACAGTACACTGAACTGGTCAAGATACATTGTGTCTAATGCATCTCTTCACATGACAGTGTTTCGCCTTCGTTCCGCACCGTGGACTATCTTCATTCCTACATTGTTTGTTGTATTGAGTAGATGCTACGGCTTCCAGGAACTGTCAAAGTCAATGTTGAGACATTATTTGCACAAGTGGAATTGAGTTCATTGCTTTGAGAGTACAAATTTCAGACTGAGTCATCGGCAGCTTGGAGGGAGGTTTGTGCTTTAATCAACTCTGAATTCAAGACGTTGGAAGAAGAGAATAAAATAAGAGTTTGGTAAACACTACTTCTTCCTTTGGTTCATGTTGGCACACTGGAGCATAACGAGGAAATGGAAACGGCAAATTAGAAGGACTTCAACAAGGTATGGCACGCCGTTGATATAGACGATGAGCGCCATCTTTATCCTTGGTGTGGAGCGCACCTTCCATGGCGATATCGAAAAACTGTCACGTGTTAAAGCCACCTTATAGATAACTTCAGACTCTGACCTGCATGACAGCATTACTCTTGCAATAGACTATACTCCTAATGCTGGTGAGATCGAGGTTTGAATTTAAGTCGGGTGTACTGAGGGTGGTTGTTCCAAAATGGAATTTCACTTCCTCCATGCAAATGCAGGTACACTTCATCTAAATATAACCTTCCTAATATCCAAGATCATTAGTGTGATTAGTACCTAAGCATGTAGCCCAATCGAGTAGTAAAAAAAACCTTTGGACTATGTACTGTGACTGGATTCTGAGTTTTAATAAATTTGAGTCCCTCTTTTGGTGTCATAAAAGCTTCCCTGTTAAATAATCTGACATTCATTCTTGACATAAAAAGCTATACATGAAATAGGCTGGAGGGAAGGGAGAGGGGTAAGAAATAAGCCTTTTGTGGTTTATGTATGACCCCTTGGTAGTAGTATATGAGACTGCTCTAAAAGTTAATAAAAAATTCCTCATACCACACCTACTTTTGACCCTAGTTAAGATTAAATTTTGACCAATTATAATTAAAGTCTAACTCTCACAAAGAAAATCTGTATAGCTTAACATATGATAAATTTTTTCACTTTTAGTCCAAAAAGAAAGAAAAACATTAAATGAAAACCATTGAGATATGTGTGTTTGTTTTCCAGATAGACGATGGCGTTCCAGTATATCTGAAGGGGGGTGCAGTGGACAAGTTCTTTTTCTCCCAGTTACATTCGGTTTGTGTGGGGTTGGTCTCATTGGATTTTTCTATTTTGTCTCTACAGCGGCATTCCCCAAGAAAGAGTAACAAGTCTATAATCTGTCTCTCATAGTTTGCGCAATACACTAGTTAAACTCGTACAATCAGTCATGCATGGTCGGCGGTTGACATATGTCTCTTGGTTGTAATGACTCATTTTATATACTTAAATCATTTTTACCAACATAACATTATTTAAACAATGTAGTCTAATACACAAAAAATGTAGTCAAAAGATCAGTTAAGAACATTTTTCTTTATGTGTAGTGACTGTATCAAGACTTGCTGCGATAAAAATGAAAATGTTGGCAGTTGAGGACCCTTGAAATGTGGAAGCCTGGGCCAAATCGATATACTTCCAAACATTGCCCCAACCTTCCCCTTGCTCCCTTTAGATGGTTTTATAGGCCTATATACTTTTTAATGCAGATGTGTATTATTTCACTTGCACATTAATTTTTTTTTAATTTTGACATACCTCCCAGCTTGACCAGTACTGTACCCTAGTTCCCTTACATGAATCATACTTGCCTGGAAGATGACATGGTTCTCTTAGCATTCCTACAAATGGAAGATGAAAGATATAAACAGCGATTAGTTTGGAGGTACCTAGTGTGTTGTGGTTTCTTTAATGACATAGCAGTTTATATTATTAAGATGTTTCATTCTAGTGGACATAATTATGATACAATGCTTTAACGGTAGTGAGCTCTAACTAAAGAGCTCTTGTTATAGATTTGTAAATATTTGTTGATGTAAAATGTTTATACACTGTTGAAAGTATTTGTTTTATTGATCTGCTGGAAGATTGTTTTATTTATTAATTTATTTATGAAATGTTAGTAACCTTTCTCATTGACTTCATTTATGGTTTATTTATTAATTTATTTATGAAATGTTAGTAACCTTTCTCATTGACTTCATTTAATATTGGACTAACAAAATACTTGAGGTTGCCACATTTTTAAATTCAAAAAGGGGGACATTGTGTTGGTGAAATTGTCACCAGTGTCACTAATTTTTAATCGAATAGATAAATATTAATTCTATATTATTTTATAAAATAATAATTTTAGAACAATTTGAAATTTTATCAAAACATTTTTTTACAAAAATCTTTGACAGCAATTCAAGTTTTAAAACGATACAAATTACAGTAAAGTAGTCATTGAAATATAAAGAATCCATATGTGCATCTGTGGACATAATGTACATCATTGAGTAGTAGTATGAATCAGACTGAATTTGGAAAATAACTATTTATTCTTAATCAACTTTGAGAGTCAGACAATTACATTTATGGCTTTAACATTAAGGGCAATGCAGTATTAATATTCAGAAAAGACTAATGCCTGGCTTAAACCTGAACTTGTGATGATGTTAAGTTTTTTTTAAATTAATCTAAAGCATCAGTATTAATTTTAAATTAAGTATAGCTATATATTTTGTACTTTTCAGGTTAACTTAATTTAAGTAGTGTGTATGGTAATCATAAATATGCATTTTATTTTGTACAGAAAATGTATTGCAATAAATTTACAAAAATTGTATTTGAAAATATTTCTTATTATAATATTTAAAAACAAATTAGGTCTTATGTTTCTACAATATTTTTATTTACAAAATATATTTGTAGCATCACACACTGGATTGATAAGGTCTTGAATTTATTATCTATGTTTATTTAATAGAGCACCTGTAAGTTAATACACTACTACATTTAAATTATAATTTGACACGGTCGCTACATTTTATTTTATTCATTCATACTTGAATCATCATCTGTTTCCAGCCTATGACCGGGTCAGTTTAGTAAAATGCCTCCATTCTTCCTCCTTTAGTCGCTTTGTCTTGTCCTCTCCCTTGCATACTTTCTGCTATCTGCTCCTTCCATCTCTTTTTTGGCCTAACTGCAGTCTTTTCCCTAAATATTTCATTTCAATCATTATCTTTGGTGTTTCTTTCCTTTTCCATTCTCATTAGATAAAAATACCATCTCAGTCTTGCTTCCTCTACTATCTCATTTACTCCTTGTACCCCCACTCTTTCCTGAATAGCCTCATTTTTTAATTTTGTTTCGCTTTGTGATAGCTAACATGCTCCTCACATACTTCATACCCATGGCCTTCAATTCTACCAATTCATAATAAACTTGTGATCGAAGCTATTGTTATAAAGTAGCTGGTCAATGAGTTTTTTTATGTTATGACACAAAAATGTCGGTCGTTTGGGTATTTTCCTCTAGATTTGGTTCTAGTATAGTATTAAAAATGTTATTGATAGTTGAAAAATTTATAGTCAGAAGCAATTTAAAATTAACTTTGATTCAAATCTCAACCCTGTTTAGATGTAGCTGTTATTTAGAAAAGTGAATTGATACCATTAATTATGTTTAGTAAATTCAGTGTAGGTTTAGAACTGTTAGCCACAAAACTTGGATAAACCCTACTATACGCTACCATCAAACTTTAATAAAACACTTGGACTAGTTTGTAAAAGATAACTACTTGAAGCCTCATTCCTATTCATAAGTAGCCTATCGTTTGAAAATTGAGAATAAGTGTGGATATCTATAAAAACTTCAATAAGTGCTCTAACTGTACAAGAGTGCAATGCACAGCATACCCAGGCGATCTGAAGGACTTCATCAGACTCCCTTCAGAAGTGATCAACTGGCTTTACAAATTTCATTTTGACATGATTTTATCTGTATTATTAACCTTTTTAGATGAATTCCATTTGCTGTCGTTCGCTAAATAAATAAATTTCTCTAACCCTCAGCGGCATCATCTTACTCGGTAAGAAGAGATTAATTCCACAGTACCAGATTGTTCTGTATACAAAGTCAGTAGCAGTCTGCAGAAGTAATATAAACTTTAACTTTATTTAGGAATATTGTTATAGATGTTTACATATAGCCAACCACAGGCAGACAAATAAATAAACATCATTAAGTAGTGAAACTAAAATATCAGTGGTGATAAAGGAAATAGTACCATTTTCTAAACGTATCATAAAGTAAATTCTTAAAAGAAAAAAAAGAGTAAATTGACTAAGGTTAAGTATAGATGACATTCTTTTATCATAAACATTGAATAATAAAAAAAATGAAATTATCTATTGTAAGCTATTTATCGAATTTGCTGAAATTGTTTTAACCTATATCAATTAGTTTGATTGGTCAAAGTACTATATATTTTCCCAATGGGCAATGCATCATATTTATTAAGTACATAAAGTGTGTGTACAAACATAATAAATTAATCATACTTTAGAAACATAAAGATATGATTATGCAGAAAAACCTAAAGGCGAAACATTTTGTAAGCCATCACCTTACATGCAAATTTTACTTTGCGCTTTTCAGCATAAAAGTATGCCAATAAAACTTTTCCCTGGTATGTGTTGGTAACACACTCTCCCCTTAGTCACTATAAGGCTACTGGCTACGGGCATTCTTGCAACTTACTCGCCGTGGCGAGGATGCCAGCACACAAAGCCTTGTTTTATATACAGGTGGCCATACTAGGAAACAACTTCCTGGTGACACCAATCTGGTTGCTAACATGAGTGACTTCGAGTCTCTCATGTAAATAACATTGTGTCGGCGACCAAGTTGCAAGTATGGCCGTGGCTTAGAAGTGTAAAAATAACTTGGTGAACGAACAATATCACTACGCTCATGATCACAGACTACTACCATTAAAGACAAGATATGTTTCATATGCTACATATATTTTAGACTTCTAACAGAGAGGGAAAATATAGTTACCAGGTTATATGTAACATGGCCTTATGTATATTATAAATAAGAACAAGGAAAATTATCGTTAATAATAAAAGTAAGATAAATAATTATTGGTGATTAAAAATATACTTTTATGTAATTATTTTATCACTTGCAAAATTTAGTTTACTATAAAACTATCACAACCTAGCTTAACCTTAATTTAATTGATTAAAACTCTTATGAATCAACTACAGTGGTTTTCTATGTAAACCCTAGTGATGTGTTTCTAAATTTAGTTTGCTACTAAATGTTCTTTTTAGACTACATATATAATAGGTCCACAGTATTTTATTGTAATCTTAATGTTCAAACAGAAGTTAGTGTTTGTGTTTTTTTAAGTCAGTTAGCCAATGTTCTAAAAATAGTATATTAATGGTTAGGAATGAAAGAAGGCAGATGATTATATCAAAACATGACTTATAAACAAACTTAAATAAGTTATAGAACAAACACAAAACCCAGCCTCCTCGATAATTCATCACTGTGTAAGGGGAAACCCACATTTCACCAATAATAATTTTTTTGAGCTTGCTAGGGATTGAACCCGGGACATTCAGCTTGGTAGACAGACGCGCTACCGACAACACCGAATGAAATAAGGTGTCAAGAATATTTTATAATCAAAATAATGTCTTGTAGGTCGAACATTGTAACCTAGATACAACTAGTTATAAATTATATTGTGGATTTATGCTTAACCAAATTAGCAGTAGACCTACTTCAAAAAGAGTTCAACAAACAAGTCAAGTGGTGGCACAATTGATTTAAATGCTTGTTAATTTTATATTTACACCTAATAATAGGTTACTTCAAACCTAGATCTTGCAGCTAATGAAATTCTCTCTGAATAATGTGACAGCCCTGTAAATATTATTATTATTAGCACCGCGTCTTAATACTCCGTTCGGGTTATACGCACTTACGCTAATGTGCAATGGTAGGGTGATTGTGAGATGAAATGAAGGACCTATAGTTTAACGTGAAATCCGAACTACGGTGGAAGCCTGGCATTCCCCACATTCACAAGATGTCTTGTCAGAGGTGAAGGGAGGGTTTAATAACCATATAAATTTTTGCCGGGACACTGTAAATAAATAGTAATTTTCTTCATCAACATCACCTGATATCCAGACAAGGTTGATAATTAGAATGAATATCCGTATCAGTGATCGCACCCAGTACTGTATAATGTGTCATTCTTGTGTCGGACTGAATGACCAGTGACAGGGGGATCACGCTCAAATGTACTGAGGATGATTTCCCCCCACCCCCTCTATCTACACACAAATGGGGGGCATTTCTTCTAAAAATGTACCTTTCTAAACTTTATTCCATCAGAATAATTTAATTATATTATATATACAACCCAAATGGATACTAAGATATGGTGGGGGAGAAATTAGAACTAGAAATAAATCAGAAGAAATCAGGAGAGGATTTTTTTTTAAATACTAAAAACGGTTAAAGAAAGTTTAGATGAAAAAAAAATGAAAAATTAATTTCCATAGAAGAAAATTGATCCAGCCTAGCATAATAAATAAATATTTGCTCCAGTGAACGAAAGGTCTAAAAAATCACTCTCATGTTGGGTTGGCCTGCTGATTACCGAGGAGATAGAGGTTCGAGACCCAGTCGGGTCTATTGAGGGTGGTTTTTCCTATATGATGTCCTACTCGCCTTCCATGCTGAATTCGGGTAGAATACGTATAAAATGCTTCCTCCTCAAATCTACCCCATTAGAATAGGCTATCTATACTTACATATAGCCTTAACAATTACAGAAAGACGTGGCGAGAAAAAAAACTTGATAACTGAGGTGATTGTTTAACATAATTAAATATATAGCGTTTTAAGCTTACAGTAATTAAACTGAGTTAATGTACAGGTTTTTTTTAAGTCCATAATTGTTATCAAATTGCATGTGGAAATAAAATAAAGCTTATTCTGATTTTAGTTGTGTAACTTTCTGCCATAAAATACATTTAAAATTTTAGTTTAATACTAAGAAACCACGTGTAGTAAAACATTATTAAATGTCCTGAAGAGCTTCTAAGAAATTATTAAATATTAGTCCTACCTTTTGAAATCTCCAACCCACACATGTACTGAGTATTGATGTTCTTTGTGGCAGATCTGTCTGTGAAGTGGTGATCTCATCGAGTATGCTAGATTATTATAAACTATTATTTTAAAGTTGTAAAATATAACACCAAAATTTTGAGAAGTGAGTTTTTAGACGCATCAAGGAGCTCATCCGAACTATGTTTGAATGTTTAAGGCAGTACTGCCATGTCCATGACCATAGTCTCTAGAGATAGTACATGAACCTCAAATGGATTGTACTTTAACCGGTATGATACTTTTTTCTGGCATTATATTGATAAGCCCTGCAATTTTAATTTTAAAAAAAATTAATCTAAAATTTGTTACTAGATAACTGGGCCACAGGATATTACTTTTAAAAAATATCCTAAAATTTGAATTGTACACGTGGTGAAATTATATCAAAAATAGTATCCAGATCGTACAGTTGGCAACACTGTCTCAAAGGCACTTTTTGTGCTGAGAAGTTCGCGCGAACCTACAACACATTTTACGAATTAAACACACAGCGCACATGATATAAAACAAATTGATTAATTCGGTGGCAAACTAATATGATAATCAAAATAACAAACACAACGGATAAAATCCACTTTATTTATTGGTTAAAAACATCACCTTTTGTTAAAAATAAAAAAAATAGAGCAACAAATCAAAAATATAATATCTATGATAAAACTTAAATCGTTGCATTTACCTTGCACTTCTAAAATATTTAAAAAATCGTAGGCAAGTTTTAATTTTTTATTTTTAATTGTATAATTCCTACACCTACTTTATTAGGTTGAAATAATTGAGCAATAATTATTTTAAATGAGGAACACACATGGTTGATTCACTTAATTGTTGCTAGATTCTATCTAGCGGCGTTTCAAAGAACTCTCAAGGTATAGTGTCGCGTTCACGCACTGTAAGGGAATAGAACAGCCGGTCTCGATGGCTTATTTAAATTTATTTAAAAATCACAGAGAAATAATGAATTGAAATTATTTAACGGTTTGGGTATTTTGAGACAAAGTGTTGAAATTATTGGATATAATATATCGATTAAAAAGTTTGAATGTAGCTTTCTGGCTTGGAATAGCTCACACAACCCTCTTTTTTTTTATCTTCTCATTAAACATGAAACTACATACATCATAGCAAATACAGATTAATAACAAGAGATTGAAAAACTTGTTTCAAAAAAAGTATTTGCATTTAGGTTCTTTACTTTAGGTCAAGTCCAAATAATTACTAGGTTTTACCATTTATAGCTTTTCTACCTATAATATAAAATATTGGTTAAATTATTGCTATGCCATGAAGGAAAAGCCAATTTACTGACGTCATGCTTTTATTTATGGAGCATTTAAAGTACAGTAACTAAAGTTATGTTTTATGCTACTCTTTAAAAATGGGTGAAAATTTAATCAAACATATCCACCGGTTAGTTATATTTTGTTAGTCTGTGATTATTTATATAAAATTTATTATATATTATGTATAATCATTTAGTAAGGAAGGAATTTTGTTATATATGCTTGACTTTTTTACTGTCAAATAAAAAACATGAAGTAAATATAGGTTTGGTAATATTCAAATTAATTATTTCCATAAAGTAGCGAACAATATAATTTTATTGATTAACATTTTTGTTTAGTGATGTTTCAGTAAGTGTTAGGAGCATTGTTTGTTCTGGAAAACAGGTATTCTAGGGCCTATAACCAGGTAGAATTGAATAGGCTTGTCTATCATGTGATTTCGTCTCTACAGCCAAATGCTAGTGCATTCCTTTAAAATTAAATTTTCTCTACCCCAGCCAGGGGAATAGAGAGGATAGAGTGGACGGATCAGGTGACTAATGAAGAAGTTCTATAAGAAGACCATATTAAACTATAACCATTTTTTATGTGTTTCTGCGAAGAAAGGCCAATTAGACGGGTTACATTACGAGGAAAAAAATAGCATCTTGAGTGATGTCATAGGAGGTAAAGTGAAAGGAAGAAGAGAAGCAGAAAGATCATGACTGACACTGATTGATGGCATCAAACCAGGAAAGAAGATGAGGTTTCACTGTCTAAAAAGGGAAGCTGCTGATAAGACATGCTTGAGGACTCAATTTTGGACATGATGACGGACTTGTCAAAAGACAGAACACCTAATAATATTGTAATAACTTCATTAGATCAGTTGGGTCTGCTATAGCCAGCAAATGTCACTAAAGCGAGCCAATTAATAAAATATATTTTGTAAGAGAATCCATCAACTCCCCACCGGTTTGTTGTTTACGTCCCACTATTTATCTTTGAAATCGCCTTAAGTTTGTTGCTTACGTGCTACTGTTAAGCCATAAACTCGCCACGTGCCATCGCTAGTCAAATACTCACCGACTAGCTACGTGGTCATGGTCATGGCATTTGTGCGCGTCGTGTCATCGCAAAGAACTACCGCAATTATTTCGGAACGAACTAACCTAGCCTTACCTAACCTAGCATCCAATACAAAGCTATTCGAGTTTTTAAGACAATGTCTTTGACAAATATGTTGACAAGGGTCGGATTTTTCCACCTGAAATATGGTCCACTAACGAAAATAAGCGCCCCTATACGAGGTGCTAAAATAAATGTAAATTATTAATAAAATATATCACGTTCTCATTTTTATTACTTCGATATCTCTATTTTCCTATAAGAATGGAGGGTAACGAGTTAGTGCTATTTCTAATATAGTCGAGTGTGGCGAGTTGCTAGATGGGGTGAGTAGATAGATAACACATTTCCTCAGTGAAACACTCTAGTGTCGAGAATATGAAGCTCATCCGAATGACAACACTTCTCTTCTAGAATGTTACTATACAATACGGTGACCTGGTGGTTTAGGGGTAAGGTGTCAGACTTCTGTGCTGGGAGGATCCGGAGGTTCAATCCTCGGTCCTGGCACAGATTTATCTGATTACCAAGCCCTTCCTTCACCTCTGACAAGACGTGTATTAATCACAACTTGTGAAACTGTGGAGTTCCTCCATCGTGGTTAGGATCCCACGTTAAACTCTAGGTCCTCCATTTCATCTCACAATCACCTTACCATTTTCACATTAGCGTAAGTGCGTATAACCCGAACGGTTAGTAAGACGTGGTGATGATGATGATAATAATAATAATAATAATAATAATAATAATAATAATTAAACAATAGTTACTGGTTAACATATTTATACCCAAGTCCTTCTCCATTGTAATTATAACGAGGGTAGAGTTGCAAATACTTTTTTTTAAATACTACGTGTGTGTTTGTTGTTTAAATGTGAATTTACACTCAAGGGACTGTTCGCTGGCTGTGTCGTGTTGATAGCATTCACACACTGATAATACTGTGAGGCGTGTACAAAAACTTTATTAGGGACGGCAGGCAAGAAAGTTAGTGAATGCTTAGTGGACTGATAGTGTTGTCCCGAGCATACTATCACTCATCTTTTAACCTATGATGACTCAAGCAAACCCACGCTAGTGTCTACTAAGAAGACAGTCGGTGCACAGTTCTGTGAGCATGAATACAACAAATGGTCTTATAAGGTTACTCATATGGAAATAACGTGTTCGTGATTGTCTGCGATACGTCACGGTCGACGCACAGTCCTCTCAGTGTGAATACAACTTAATACGTCCCTCTCTGAAGTCTCTCTCTGGTTCAGTGGTTTGAGAAGCTTGTATCAAATAACTAGCGAGTGATGCGTGTTACTTGACAAATACAGCCAATCATTGAGGGGAGATCGATTAGTATTAGTGTAGTGGTGCCACAACACGCTTTGTATGAGGTTGTTGTTTGGTTAATGAATTTAGTGGCGTGCCCTTGTCATTTATCTTGGGGGTTAAGGGGGGCTTAACCAATATATTGCCGGACTAGTCCACAGTCCAATTTTC
The DNA here is from genome assembly GCA_902141375.1 of Timema poppense. Classification (NCBI taxonomy): domain Eukaryota; kingdom Metazoa; phylum Arthropoda; class Insecta; order Phasmatodea; family Timematidae; genus Timema; species Timema poppense. The sequence continues at coordinate 144,974 of CABFOV010000012.1, read as the reverse complement.
TTAGAAAAGGGCCTTTTATAATATACAAACATATGCATTAAATGGAAACATAAATAACACTTAATTATATTATCATTAATGTTATTTTATTGGTATTGATATTGAATTGGAGATCGAACTCTGGTCCACCTCATCCGTCACGTGGTTTTCTGTGAATCTCCTTAACTACAGTAGCCCCATGACTTCTTTAGTGCTGACTGACAGCTCACAGCTGACTTCTAACAGTCAACATTTAGGTATATACTTAAATTTTGACTGTCAGAAGTGACATCTGCTAAACACGTGTTTTTGCAAATCATTTGGTTTGGCATAGGGACACATAATTTGGTCTGGTAACTTTTCAGAGCCGTCAGCGCTGAGCTGTCAGTCGGTACCAAAGAAGCCATGGGTCTACTGTATGAAAATCGTAGGGAGGCAAATAAAATAGATTCTAAACAGGTTTTCAGAGTGATGATTTCTCACAATAATATCTGATGGTATTTTAATTGCTTTTAGTTGTATATTAAATATTAATTAAGTTGATGGATTTACTGACACCGATTTTATACTCATAGAAACTTTATTAAAAATATTATAGTTCTTGACTTTATTTGACTGTTGGCGTGTTTAATTACGGTCAAAATAACCTGACACTAAATAAGACTATTTCAGACCTATTCTTATAATATTAACTCCATGTATATATATATATTAACTCCATGTATATATATATTAACTCCATGTATATATATATGTATATATATATATATATGTGTGTATATGTGTGTGTGTGTGTGTGTGTGTTGGTTGGTAGTACTCTCCTAGAAAATATTTGTTTGAGATTAATGCGTATGATTTTACACAGGAAAACTCGCAGTAAACTGGTGTAAAAAATAGCATCACACTCAAAAATTATTTTATGAAATATCATTTTAGATATAACTCCTTTGATGCTTGTAGCGTGTGGTCGGCACATTAAAATTAATATTGATATTACTATTGTAATGAAAAAAAAAAAAAATTACAGTGTGAGAGAGAACTATGTTGTATTATCTATATATTTTTATATATGATTTTACTTTGTCTTGTACCAAGTGTCTTCTGACATCTTATGCTGTAACAACAATAGTTAACATCAAGATGTATAAAGATTGTGTTTTTGTTGGGCGCCACCCCTAGTATCTATGAGAAAAATAATAATCAAAAGGGGAAAAAAAACATTTACCTCGACTAATTCAGTCAGTGGAACGACGACTCTCAAACTCGAGACCACTGGGTAAACTTAAAACTAAAACATGAACAATTTAGATAAAATGTATTGTTGTAACAAAATGTAATTTAGACTACAATAAAAAAATTATAAAATAACAATTTTGGCACTTTTGTGGATTTATTATTGTTTCCCCTTTTACCACTTCCCAAGTCTACCTATGGAATTCCGGGTAATTATAATTCTAATTTAACAAAGTATAGAACAGTATTGTTGAAACAAAAAAGAATTTATACTAAAAAAAATAATTAGACATAAAAATGAAATGTTAATTAATTTTCTGCATTAGTCTGTCTTTCTGAAAGTAAATGAATTCTGAATTTTATGGGAGAAAGAAAAAAATGATAATAATAATTTAAAGTTGAAGAGTTGGTTTGACCTCACCCATGAATAATTCGTCCATATTGAAACACCATCTTCAGAAATTTGTTTCACTTTATTAATTCAAGTTCTTCCACAATTTAAACGAAAATAAATAGTCTAGTTCTTGCACACACACATAGCTTTCCATTTTTGTCTACTTGTACTTTAATTCACAACCTTTAGTTCACTTTAAAATAATTTGAATTAAGAGCTCCACAGATTTGGCACCATGTTGGACCAACACCGAAGAAGCAGACCTCCTCTCCTATTGCAAATCTTCCAATAATCAAATTTAAAAATGTTCTATTCATACTTCCAAGTCCAAAGAGAAAACTAATATATATATAAAAATAAAAGATAAAATGTTGGCTATGGACTAGGGATAAAAATCAAATAAAATGCAGGTTTAATATAAATATATAACTGTATGCTAATGAAAGTCAACAGTGTTTTCTCAAAAGAATTAATATTTATTTCCTTCTTTCAAAATTGAACAGCGCGCTCGTTTTGAGTTATTTACATCTATTCTTATTTCTCCTTTTACCACCACGAGACTCGCTACTCACTTGTTTGATAGAACTGCGCATGCGTTAAAAACAAACATGGTCAACGTTGAGAATAACTACAAGAGTCAAACAAACTTATTAGAAGGATAATTAGTATGTTTAATAAAAGGTAAGTGTTCTTCCTTAAATTAAAATTCCTTATTTAGATTATTTAAAAATAATGTTTTACGTTGTTCCTTCCGTCCTTTTATTTTATTTAATGGATTTAAATAGTGTTATTAGTCAGGCCGGCGATCCAGCGGACGAACTTTGAGGTAGTTTAATTTCACACGAAAATAAATGGGAAATTGTTCACAAAAAGTAGAAAACGTAGGGAAATACAAGGTAGGGTGGCAAATAACGTCACACTATTACTTAATTTAATGATGAGCATAGAATATTTTATTATATTGAATTAACCATTTTTAAGAGTTAATATACATGAATTTTAAATTATAAATATATATTCCGTAAATAATGTATGTATGTATAAATAGTTAATTGATTTTATATGTATACTTATTTCTTATACATATAAAATGCTAATACTCTATAGGTACTTATTTATGGACCAACCCCGTCGTGTAGTTATCAGTGCACCTGGCTATGAGTCTAGAGGTTCCCGGGCTCGAATCCCGGCAGGTATCTAGGGTATTTTTCCCGAAAGGAGAACTATCCCAACGGTCACCGGGGTTTGGTTAGCTAGGCTTAAGTTAGGTATAAATGTTTCCATTGAATCTACACCCTCATACTCACCATCATCTCATCTCATTTCATTTCATCTAATCTCATCTGGACATGGAAAAAGCCTCCACGAAAAGGATGTACGATCAGTACATTCGGGCGTCCCCTGGTCAACGGTATATTAGTACAGGCTAATCTTTCCATACTAGCTTACAAAGGTTATAGCCTAGTCCCGCAATATTATTCTTATTATTATAGTACTTTAATACTTAAATACCGGTACCGGCATAAATTTATCTGATTACCAAACCCTTCCTTCACCTCTGACAAGACATCTTGTGAATGTGGGGAATGCCAGGCCTCCACCGTGGTTCGGATCCCACGTTAAACTGTAGGTCTTCCATTTCATCTCACAATCACCCTACCATTACACATTAGCTTAAGAGCGTATAACCCGAACGGGTAGTAAGACGCGGTGCTAATAATAATAATAATAATAATAATAATAATACTTAAATATATACATATAATTATTTATATACATAGTAAGTTTATATATAACTTTAGAACCTCAAATAATTTGTTTTAGTAAATCACCAAAGATTCTAGGTCGTCTAAAGATGTTCTCAGAAGTGTAGTTCTCAATCTTGAAGGCTACTCGTGCTGCCTAGTACCAAAGCAATTAGTTGTATGGATGTCCGTTTGGTTTCATGTAAACAGCCTCACGCGATGTAATATCTTCCAACCCTTAGTTAACACTTATAACACGGCATCGTCCGCGAACTCTAGAACACAAATCAAAACCGTAGCATGTTTTAGTCAGTGACTAAGTAAGGTTAGGCAGAAAACTATCAAATAGCGTATCTATTATATTTTACCCACCTCGGTGGCATAGTTGGCTAACGCGCTAGTCGTGTTGATCTTGACTGCTGAGGACGGGGAGATCGAGGTTAGAATATCGGTCGGGTGAACTGGGGTGGTTTTTCCTAAATGGTTTGCCACTCTCCTTCCACGCAAATGCGGGTTCATTTCCTCTAATTCAACTTTCCCGATTCCTAATCCATTAGCGTAATTTGTACTTAAAAGCGTATAACCCGAACGGGTAGTAATACGTGGTGCTAAAAAAATATATAAATTATATTTTGTTTATGATATAATTAACTTCATTCCGTAGTGAATTTACAGTAGGATTTTGCTAGAAAGAAACTTTTTTTAAATACAACTTTTTTTGTTACTAGTAAAACACGTAATCTATATTATTACTGTTATTTTAAAGGGATTGATCAAAAATGATAACTGGAAATAACATGAATTGACGTATGAGAGCATGAAAGTAGATTAACGTGTTAAAAGTTTTTCTATTAAAATTGCACTCTACTCAGTCGTAGCTGTGTAGCTAAATCGGTAGTGTATATTTCCATTGAACTAAGGATCCCTGGCTCGATTCCCGGCTAGGTCAAGTACATTACAGTTGTTGAAATGTGTTTTCCCCTTTCACAGTGTTAAATTGTCTGTCTGGCTGGAGGAAGGTTGTGCCCGTTCTAAAGTTAAGTCAGTTTGTAGGTCTTGTGATGATATTATCGGTCAGTTTAGTAATGCACGTCGAGTAACTAAATAAATAATGCACTTTGCTTGAGTGAGATGCGTTAAAAGATTATTTAAGCGTATACATATTTTAGCTTGGAGCTATTGTGTGTGTATGTGTGTTTGTGTGTGTACCCTAAAATTAAAGTTAGAGTTGAGTTTTAGTAAAGGCTCGAACTCAACGATTTTTTACAAAACTCGAAAAATTTTAGTAGGCTACTTTGAATTTTTTATCTTTTTCTCGAAAATTTCTAGTTTAAATATTTTTTTTCAATTTTAAGATATAATTATATATATATTTATATATTTTTAGCACCACATATTACCACTCGTTTGGGTTATACACCATTGGCAAATATAGTCCCTCAATTTTTCCTTTTTTCTGGTCAAAAAAATTGTACATTTATATTAAATTTATTTGAAAATTCGAATTTGTGTAGTTAGACATTTTTTTTACAAAAAAAAGTTATTATAAAAATAAATGTGTTTATACTTATTGATGAGGTAAGCTTGTATTTATTCCATAAATTCAACTAGAACTATTTCTTGTGTAAATACTACTAGAACGCGAAAGAAAATTTCTTTTCATTCAAACTCGATTTGAAGTGAAAAATATCTATTCGCACAGCCCTACTAAAAACACTTCGCACCTTCTCCGAAGTGATGAATGTTTATCGTGGGCGCTTGGTGTGGAGATTGGGTAAATAATATGCTCACAGCCATTCGTTATAATCTGGCTGTATAATCAAATACTCTTAATATAGAAAGATTAATTTATATTCACTCTGAACCCAAACTGTGCCTCTGTAGCAGAATTTAGGCTGGCTTGAAATATAATAAAATGCAAACTTTTTTTCTTTTGTAGTCAACACTGATCACTTTTTTTTGTTCGAATAGTTGGCAAAAGAAGGGTAAACATATGTAACACAAATTTGGCCCAATAAGACAAAAGTGGAAAGCTACAGTAAACCAATTGTAAGATTGATGAGCAAATGAATTAATTATTCAATAGGTATTAATAGTATCTAGTAAAAGTGACAGCTTCAGATCACATGACCTAAAGTATTAATACACGTGTATTAATCACAACTTGTGAATGTGTGGAATGCCATGCCTCTACCATGGTTCGGATTCCACGTTAAACTGTAGGTACTCCATTTCATTTAGCGTAAGTGCGTATAACCTTAACGCGCTAATAATAATAATATAAATACACTATAATCTCGATTATCCGACCTAAATTGGTGGCCTTAGGGACCGGAAAACAGAAAAGCCGGATAATACAAAATCCGAGTGTAAATAATTTTCAGTGTGGGTTTGCCTATTTTTATTTAATTTTCACATAATATTTTTAAAAAGTGTTTGATATAATCTGCCCATTTTCTGATTGTGATATAAGATAGGAATACACTGACTGTATAAATTAATAAAGATTTTTTTAAATCTGTAATGTATTGGTTTGGATTAATCTAAATTATGTAAAAAGTCATGGATGAAGGTAAATTTTATTTAAAGTAATATAGGTAGAGTATCCTTTTAAGATTAATCCATGAAGAAACATGCGCTTCTCAGAAACTATGTGAAAAGGATGTCACCCCTGAAGTATATTTTTTATACCATCTTTCCTGGTAAAAGAATAACTGCGTCAATTCTTGTTAAAGGGAACAGCTTCATAGTATTTGGCAGAAGACGCCATTTCTCTATACCAATAAGAAGCTAGCCTTCACAAAACCTGTCGCCAGGACTCTTTCTATTAGTAAGATTTTACACTGTTGTAAAGGGGAGAGAAAGGCAAGGGGTATGTTATATATACACCATTGAGCGTATGTTTAAGGCATGATGATGACGATCTCCGGGACCAAATATCTACACCGAGATCTCGCTCACGCACAAGTCTGTCACAGTCTAACACATTATAAAATAAGTCACATCATTATCACAAGTGTGCAGTAATATAAAACATTTAATTGAAATATGTACAAGTAATTTACAGGTGTAATTTAAATAAACCGTGTGTGAGATAACAACCATCAACATTTCTCTTTCTTTAATTATATTAATATATGCGTATAACCCGAACGGGTAGTAAGACGTGGTGCTAATAATAATAATAATATATTAATATACCGATTTAATAAGTGCTCGAAGACGGAGCTATAAACAGCTGATTAAACGGTATATTTTCCGTACAGTGGTGATAGGCGCTCGATCACGGAGCTTTAGACAACCTATAAAACATCACAGTATATATCAAGGAATTAATCCGTAGTGTTTCAATCGACGCCCAAAAGCGGGGGATTGATCACATAGTACTACGATTGACGCCCAAAAAGAGAGGCGCGATAAATCCATAGTATTAAAAATCTTTACCATACAGTAGGCCTACTCTATTTTGAAAATGTAATAACGGCTACAAAGCAAGAACAAGTGAAAATAGAGCGCGGAATGAATTAAATTATAAATTCAGTAGATGTTTTATAGTTGATATATACCGGTTTATTTTAAAACGCACTTCCCTTAGAACCGGGCCGGATAATACGGATGTCCGGTTAGTCGCGACTCTAGTGTATATGAAAAATTATTTTAGTTTTTTATTACAATTGTAATAAAAGTTAGTTACTATATGAATCGGACTGTAGCGAACGATCATTAGTAAGATAGTAATAGTTCATAAATAACATATGTGGTACATCCCTACCTCCCCGTCAACGATTACTAAACATGTACCGGTGGGCACGTGGTCTCAAAGTCAAGCCCAGATAGTCTTGTTTACCGCTGATGTAGAAGATGCGGTTCGAATCTCTACTGGACGAACCAAGGACCCTCTCTGGTGGTCACATGACTCAAGGCGTCACTCTCGCAATATACCGAACTGCCGATAACGGGGGATCTTGGGGTTCAAATCCCGTTTGGATGTACTACTATTAGCACCACGTCTTACTACCCGTTCGGGTTATACGGATTCACACTAATGTGAAGTGGTAGGGTGATTGTGAGATGAAATGGAGGACCTACAGCTTAACGTGGAATCCGAACCATGATGGAGGCCTGGCATTCCACACCTTCACAAGTTGTGATTAATACACGTCTTTTCAGAGGTGAAGGAAGAGTTTGGCAATCAGATAAATCTGTGCCGGGACCGAGGATTGAACCCCTGACCCCGAGCACAGAAGTCCGACACCTTACCCCTAGACCGACAGGTCACCCATTCGGATTAACTGAGGGTGATTTTTACTAAACGGTTTTCCACTTTCCCTTCATGAAATTACAGGTGCACTTCCTTTTAATTTAATCTTCTCAATCCCTACTCTAGTATATTTCCTCAACATTATATTTTGATCATAAGTGATTGATACATTATGTGTACAGTCCGAAGCGAGAAAAAAATAAGAGTGCTTTAATGCAGTTACGAGTCTAACGCCTTATATCACTGGACCACATGTGCGACTACGTATAAATATGATTAGATCAAGTTTCGACTCTTTGCCTGATTAAACTCTCTTTGACCCCAACTGTTGGATGAACTATATTTATTTAGCACCACGTCTTACTAACCGTTCGTGCTATACGCTTAAGTACTAATTACGCTAATGGATTAGGAATTGGGCAGGTTTCATTTAGTTGAAGTAAACCCGCATTTGCGTGGAATGAGAGTGAAAAACAATTTAGGAGAATCCACCCTCAGTTCACCTAACTAGGATTTGAACCTCGATATCCCCGTCATCGGCAGTATAGCTCAACGTGAAACTAGCGCGTTAGCTAACAACGCCACCGAGAAGGTTCGGATGAACTATACATGTATTAGAGGTGCTAACAAATTTCTCAGTCATCAACACAGAAATGCAAAGCGCTTGAGGTCGGAGTATTCTGCGCATGCGCCGCGCTTCGAACACACTCATCTTCAAGAGATACACGTTCGGTCGTACCAATGCTAGTCACACGTCTGCGTCGGGACGGAGAGCGTCTGTCAGGCCATACCGCGGCAATCAGCGTTGTTGTTTCAGATTCGCACGGTATTACGTGTCTTAATCCCAAGCGTGAATTATACAAAAAATATATATATAGCTTCTCGCGGATAAATTGGTTTTCATAAGAACTAAGAAAATTATTCGGTGCGATTGCAAATGCTAATTATTTNCGCGATGTAATGGACATGCGATGTAATGGACTTGCGATGTAATGGTGCCCACCCAATTATTTCTATTATCAAGTTTTATAAATGAATGTGTCATGTGTTCAAAAAGAGAATATTGTACCTACTGAGAGTAGTGAATTATTTTACTCTCAGCCTTAAAACCATATGTATGATAGCAAATGCTAATTTTAAAAAAAATAGGCATTTATTTTTGGAGCGAGAGCATTATAATATTTTATTTTTATTTAAGTATATAACTTAAATTTCCCTGAAACGACGGATTAAAGCAGTACACAAATTGTAAATTAAATTGAATATAGAACATATCCAACATCTAACCCGCCGGCCGTCAATTCATCACTGTGAAAGGTGACCTGGTGCTCTAGGGGTAAGGTGTCAGACTTCTGTGCTGGGGGTCCAGGGTTCGATCCTCAGTCCCGGCACAGATTCATCTGATTACCAAACCCTTCCTTCACCTCTGACAAGACGTGTATTAATCACAACTTGTGAATGGGGAGAATGACAGGCCTCCACCGTGGTTCGGATCCCACGTTAAACTTTAGGCCCTTCATTTCATCTCACAATTACCCTAACATTACACATTTAGCGTAAGTGCGTATAAACCGAACGGGTAGTAAGACGCGGTGCTAATAATAATAATAATAATAATAATAATAATAATAATCACTGCGAAAGGAGATATCCACATTTGACCATGATAAATGTCTAAGCCATTCTGGGAATTGAACCCTAAATCTAAGGCCGTAGCCAGCTGAACATTTTAGCGAATGTTTGAGGGAGTGGGGGCACAGAGACCAAATACAATGATAAATAGTAAATACACAACTAAATTAATAATCACCATGCAACTTATATTTAAATAAATTACCGTTTATTAAAATACGTGGGAGTTGATAAAATAATATATTCATATATGCCGGCGAATACGATTTTATTTGAATATTTACTAGGGTAAATATTATTTTATCAAATTATATTCGTAGTATTCAAAAATTAAATTATTGGTGCATAAAATACTATTTATATATCTTTATTAACCACTACAGTAGACTTCAATATTGAAGATAGGCATTATCAAAAACTGATTGTACACGGAGTTGTATCCACTTTCGTGGTCTGTCTGACGGGTAAAAACCATGACGGGCTTATGGGGTTGCATGCTTCTCTTTTATATTCATAGGATTCCACACTCACCACCAGGGGAGTACTGAAACACAGACAATAGCGAACATACATATTATTGAATTATTGAAGCGCGTCAGAATAATTAACATACACTTCAGATGCGTATTCCAACGTCCAAATAGATTTTATAGTCGAAGATTTGTACAGCTTGATTTCCCGTTATTGGATCGAACTGTTAGAGTGAATAAACTTGAGTACATTTGTATGGGTTGTATTTATATAAATACATATATATATATATAATTAAATTTCAAAATTATTTTAGAGACATTCATTTACACCACAAATATATACGGAACAGATATATGGTGTAAATAAAAATCTATAAAAATCTAATAATAAAAACTTAATTTAATAATGAAATATTACGTTATTAATAAAATTAGGCATATAATATGTATACTAAATTAAATTTTCTAAAAAAATATATATGATTTAATAATAATGGATTTATAATAAAATAATAATGTATATAATATAAACAGTATATACGGTGTAAATAAACGTCTCTTGAATAATACTGAAATTTCTATCATATACATATTTTTACTTGTTTTTTTTTAAGAGTATGCATCCAAAATGTAATATGAACAGTTTTGATGTTGAAATCAATTAGACCAAACTAATGAAGATTTAACAAAGTACACACAAAAATATTCATTATATTAGATCGTTATTTTTAATTAAAATAAAATGTCGTTTTTTTCTTTAACATTTTGTTTAGTAATTTTCTCGACACATTCATTGCCAGATGAAATATAGGCTTAATTTAATCTTTACACTACAAATATTTATCAATAATACTTCTCTATTAAATGATATTTTTTAGCTATCGTACTTATTAAAACATTGTATATATTATTATTCAACATTTATTAAAATTTAGAGGGAAAATTATTTAAAAAAACAAAAAACCTATTGGAAAGAAAACGTACATTAAATTTTCTGAACTTTTCACACATATCGACTAAAGAAAATGACATTTCAAATGTGTTTTATAAGAACCTTTCAAGTCAAAATAATAATAATGTATAAACATTCATTTATATTTGTCCTACTTTGGCTTGAAAATAACTTTTGATCCACATGTGTTTTTTTTTTTTTTTTTCAATAACAGTAAATAATAATTACCATTTTACTGTTATTCTTTTGTCACCTCGTCTCATTACCGTTTTGGGTTAAACGTATATTTACCAATGATTACTATAAAGTGTTGGGAACGAGGAAGGTTGAATATAGAATAATTGTACCTGCATTTGCATGTAGAGAGAATTGAAAAACCTCAGTGCACCTGAACGATATATTCAAACCCCGATCTTCACAACATCGTCAAGCCAGTATATTGTTATAGCTACACCTTTGAAGTGGTATTTAATTTTATCAATACGTTTTAACACGTAACTAGCTTAACTAATGGTTGATATTTGGTTCGGGGATGAGAACAGTATATTAGAGTACAGGTACTTAAACTTTTTTTTATTCATGACCTAGGCAGTACTGGTTAGGTTAGGTTTATTTTATACTCTAGTGTCAGTTTTAGAGTATAGTTTAAAATTAAATGAGAAATAGAAATAATGAACATATTGATTGCGAAAAAAAAGCACAAATGAAGTCATATATTTTATATTAATATTTATTTTCGTATTATCAAAGTTGAAATGGGCCTAATAAAAAAAACTACATTTTAAATGTGTAATTTCCTTTACTTGTAAATCAATTATGAGTACAAATCAGGAAAGTACCTTGGTTATTTGACTTAACAAGCTAACCACGTTACCAAATGAGCTATCCAGGTGCTAATCTCATTCCTCAAGATTGTTACCATAATATTATCTACTTATTTTTCTGTATCCCACGTCTTACCATTCTTTATAAAAAGTGGCGTGACGTGGAGTGTTTTTTTTTAGCACCACGTCTTACTATCCGTTCGAGGTCTACGTATTTCTACTAATTACATTAATGATTTAAAATTAGAAAGGTTTAATTGAGAGAAAGTGCACCCGCATTTACGTGGAAGTAGAGTGGAAAACCATTTAAGAAAAACTTCAATGCATCCGACCGAGATCGAAACCTGNGGCAGTCTAGTCTAATACGAGAGTAGCGCGTTAGACCACTCGGCCAACGAGTAGGGTACGTACAGTGTTTCGTGAGTAGGAAGATTTAGTTAAAACTAAGGACATGTTATTTGTTCTCTCCCACTGGATCCTCATTTGAGCAATAATGTGTATATATATAAAATTATAATCCTGCTCTAAACACCCAACGTGAGAATTTATTTCTGTGAATACGTGACCAGTGAGAGTTCTACCGAGTTACGAAAAATATACAATGTATAGTGTATGGTACGTAGCTTTCTTTTTGTTTTAAAACAGGGCGAGAGAGATTTTGCGTGTCCATGTGTAGTTTTCTCTCCTCACTAACGGTGGTCGTCATGTGTAATAAATACATCATTGTACATTCTTAAACAGTGTTTGTTTAGAACCGCGTCTCACTACCCATTCGTATTATACGCTTAAGTACCAGTTAAGGGATTAGGAAGGTTATATTTAGTGGAGGTGTACCCAAATTTGCGTGGAGGGAGAGGGGAAAAGTATTGTGGAAAAACCACCCTCAATACACCCGACCGAGGTTCCAACCTCGATCTCTCCATCACTGGCAGTCTAGTTTACTGCAAGAGTATTGCCTTAGACCATATGACCACAAAAGTGGGGCTACTCACTGTTGCCCTGTTCTTTAAAAAAAATACACTGGCACACATTGATTTCCCGTCATTTGCAGTCTAGTCTAGTGTGAGAATAGCGCCTTAGACCATGCGGCCACCGAAGTGGATTATAGGTTAGTTAAATAAATAGTTTATACCGCTTTCAAAGGATAGTAAATAACAAACATCTAGTGTTTACAATTTTGTTCATAATATTAACACCCACATCGGTGCTCACATGATTTAACGCGTAACTCTCATATTAGACTGGAATGTTGGCGATGGGGAGACAGGGGTTCAAATCTCAATTCGGTGTACTGAAGGTAATTTTTCCTAGATAATTTACCACCATCCATCACACAAATGTAGGTACATCTTCTCAAAAGACATACATTAACTATCTAATTCCACTAACGTAATTATTGTATGAGTATAGCCCGAACGAATAGTAGGACGCAATAGAAAAGAAAAAAATAACATAAAAATATAAAGGAGAACTAGTATTTATCTGACAGTGCACGAACATAAGACCGAAACCAAAAATAAAAGAACAAACTAAATCAAATCATTTTATCTCTTGGCACGATAAAAATAACACAGTTAAAATGGGTACGACTTCATCGCATAGTGCCACAAACGATGGCGTCAAACCCACCAAAATGAGTGTCAAAGCAAGGAAAAGTTTAGCGGACGTGTTTGGTTTCGCTGGTGGTGATAAACATGGCGGTGATAAACATGGTGGTGATAAACATGGGGGTGGGGGTGGTGTGGACGGTAACAAGATCGAATGCTCCAGCAACAAATCGGAGGAAGAAACTTATGTTGAACCAGATGAGCTTACAGAAAAACAGAAGCAGTTGTTGTTGGAATCTTGGAAGGTTTTGGAACATAACGTGGCTGAGGTTGGAGTAATCACGTTTATAAGGTAAGTACCTTATTTAATTGATTACTTTTTTTTCTTATTACCAATCCTAGATATATTAATATGTACTTATCTATTTTTAGAATCGCATCTTAATAACCGTTCCGTTATAAGCATATATATGAACTATATTAATGTGTTGGGTGAGAAGAAAATTGCATTTAAAGGAAGTTTACCGGCATTTGAGTGATAGTATGTAAAATAGCTTAGAAAAAAATACATTGATCCTGGATTTGAACCATGACATCTCTTTCATCGGACGTCCAGCGAGAAAGACGCCTTAGACCAGGGGTGTAAAACCTTTTGACAGTGGAAAGCCGCATTTCACTCCACAGATTTTTCAAAAGGTCAACTTGGCCTATTATATAGACGTACTTTTTCTTGGTAAAAGTTAAAATACTTTTAGGAGTCCATAAAGGAGCAAATAGTTTCTACGTCTACTTATTCTCCTTTTTATTAAATGAGGGCAAATTTATATTTTTTATAAATTTATTATGTATTCATATAGGAACACCTTTCTAACTAAAAAATTACAAAATATTTGACAGAAACAGTTTTATTCGCTTTTTTTCTAGTTTCTTGGTTCATTTTTAGGCCAACTGTAGATATATATTGTATAAGCTTACTTTCAAAATAAATATAAGAATTTAACAAGGATTATAAAATCTAATAAAAAAATCAGCCAAGAATTGAGTTCTATAAAATAACATCTCAACAGTTAATAAAGCACTTCATTTTATTATATTGTAGGAAAAATAGGAATACAATGAGTTTGAAAATGTATATTTTACCAACGATGTTTAAATATAATTAACATAATCACTGAATAAAAATGTACACGCAATGGTGTCTATCTAGGAAACACAATTAACCTTAGCACACTCAGTCGGGATTCAAACTCGACCTCCTTGTCAATGGGAAAATACAACTATATAAGATAAACGCCTTTATCCGTGTGACTCAACTTTAAATTGGACCAATCCAGAGATTGACCCATATTTTGCGTCATATTTGACAGTAATAAAAAAAATTCCCAAAGTCAAATTCTATTAAAAAGATCCTTTTAAAAAATTAAACTAAAAATTAGATTAGCTAGTATCGACAAAAGACTACTAGATTTATTTTACGGCTGTTAAATGTGGGTAGGAGTAATGGCTACACCTATACATTTCATGGCTTTGTATTGATTAGCTAGTAATATCACATCACCCCCGTCAGTGGCCGAATGGTCTGAGGCGTCACTCTCGTCTTAGATTGGTCTGCTGAAGAAGTGGAGATTGGGGTTCAAATCCTAGTCGGATCTACTTATGGTGCTTTTTCCTTAATTGTTTTCTACTCTTCTTCCACGAAAATATGTGTAGATTACCTCTAAAATGTTTCCTTCCTCGACCCTATCCCATCAGAGTAATTATTATATTGTAGGTGACCTGGTGGTCTTGGGGTAAGGTGTCAGACCTCTGTGCTGGAGGCCGGGGTTCAATCCTCGGTCCCGGCACAGATTTATCTGATTATAAAACCCTTCCTTCACCTCTGACAAGACATCTTGTAAATGTGGGGAATGCCAGTCCTCCACCGTGGTTCGGATTCCACGTTAAACTGTNCTTGTGAATGTGGGGAATGCCAGGCCTCCACCGTGGTTCGGATTCCACGTTAAACTGTAGGTCCTCCATTTCATCTCACAATCACCCTACCATTACACATTAGCGTAAGTGCGTATAACCCGAACGGGTAGTAAGACATGGTATTAAAATTTCGATTAATAACCAGACACACACACATTCATACTAAAGGATCACACTTTAAGTACAATATTTCAACTAACATAAAATATCCTTAACACCGCGCATACGGTCATATATAATTAACTCGCTTTGCTCGTTGTGGGCTTCGCCCCCAAACCCCCCGCTGGGTGTAAACTAATGTAATTCTGGCGTTGTTCTGAATGTTGATCTATTTTTACGATTTTATTAATTTTATTATTCTAGCTGTCTCCTAATTGTGTCAAAAAGTTTTTTAAAAATGTGTGGAAAATGTGAGAAATTTACCTAAAATAAAAAAAATCTAGCTCTGGCGCAATCCGTCTTTTGAAATGTATTACCGTTTATCCACAAGAGGCCTGCAAATAAAGGTCCGCACCGACTTTAAAGTTTCTCCATTAGTTTGAAATTTTTTGGGGAGTTAAAAATTAAAAGTTATAACTTATAGGAATTTTCCCGTCGGTTACAGGCTAGAATTTATAAGTTTTCCAAATATGAAGTTTTTAGTTCACCTGAAAGTGGGTAAACATGAACGTCAGTGAGTGAATGAGTCAACCATGTAGCTTTATAGTATAGTGATGAAGTACTTTTCATAGGAAGAACATTATATGACTGCTAGAAAAGTTACTAGAGCTACTTCCATGTATTCAGGTCATGTTATGCGAAGCTGTTCCTTCCGATAGTATCAATACCTAAATAATAATACTGTAACTGGGGGCACGTAGGCGACCTAACGGTCCGCGAACCATTCACATGTCACCGTGTGACCGCGAGTTAAATTGAAAATGCACACGTCATATTCAAGGTTTTGACTACTAAAAATATAAAAACACATACACTTAAATAATTAAATAAACTACTTCCAAACAAGTCACTGAATTAAATAATAGGAGTAATACCTAAGTCTGTAAAATTAATAATCTAATAAGAAAAAAAAATAATTAAATAATCAAATTATAAATACAAATCACACAACAACTATTCAAATATTAAAATCATCCACAAAACGGTTCATTACTAACATAGTTCACAACAACATTGCCTACGTCATCCACATAGTCCAATTAAGTCGCCACTTATACTTCTCCCCCACCCCACCCCACCGTGCATGGCATACTGTACCAATCCGTGCTACGCAAACGCTGAATTCTCTGATCCTCTACCGAGTACGCCAACCCACTCGCTGGACAAACTAGCCCACTCACTGGACACGCTGGCCCACTCCCTGGACACGCTGGCCCACTTCCTGGACACGCTAACCCACTTCCTGGACACGCTGGCTCATTCCCTGGACACGCTGGCTTAATCTTGTTAAAATATTAACAATATAGTAAAATGTTATCAACGTTAACAGCATTTTTTTTATAAATGACCCTTCATATTAAATTTAGACGGTACACTGATGAGATAATATTTGGTGGCTGTTAATGTTATGCCAAATAGTAAGGTTAAGAATATCGGTGGGGAGATTTTTCTCATCCCCTCTATGATAATATATATACGTCCTCTAAAACTACCATTATAATGATAAAAAGATGTATTTTTTTAGCGCCACGTCTTATTAACCGGTCCGGTTATACGCTTATTTACTAATCAGGCTAATTGTTTTAAAGAAACAACATTATAGAAAGAGTACCTGAACTTGCGAAGAGAAAAAGAGAGAGAAGGAGAAAACATTTTGAAAAATCACCCTCAATACACCTGACCTAGATTCAAACCTCAATTTTCCAGTCATCGGTTGTCTGTCTAGTCCAACACAAGAGTAACGCTTTAGACCATGCGACCATCAAAGCGGGTGATTAAGATATTAAACTAGTTGCATATGTAGCCTTTGTTTTGATGAGCCTTTAATCCCCAATCAATAAAAATAATAACTAGTAGTTATATGAACAGTATACCTCGTTCCAGCCATTAAAAAAATACTAAGTACATTATTATTGGCATATTATTATCTCTACTACAGTTAATATTTATCTTTGGATATCAAGTTGACCTACCTTCCATAAGTTCTCCTGAGATTTGATGTTGATATTTTTTATTGGTGATCATGATATATATAGAACAAATTAACTATATATTCAAGAGTACATTATATACATAAAAAAAGCTCTGCTTCATACGGTTTAAGGCGTTAGTCTTACAACATATGTTAACATTTAAATAAAATGCATTAGGTACTTGATAAATTGCTTAGACTAAATTAATATTACTTGAGATGAGTCACTAAACGAGAAATAATTTTAGTAGTGCCATGTCAAAACGTACAGCTAGATTGAAAAACTAATTAAATAGATTGTTAAGGACTATATTTAAAAAACATCCTTGCCAAATATCGTTAAAATTGGTCAAAGTGTTTTTTCAGTCATTATGTAACAAACAAACACACTGAGAGTTAATGAGTGAACGCCATCTTGAAACGGATAACCAGACCCTCCCCAAAAAAAATTATAATTTGTTTGTTCGGCGTTAAAAGAATGTCACTGCCAAATTTCGTTAAAATTTGTCAACACACTTTTGACAGTTGTTGCGTTACAAGGATCTGTACATACATGCAGGCAGACGAAATACCAGATTATTAGTTTAAAATAGAACCTCCCTTTGCTGAGTCAGTAAATAATTTAAATACCATGAGCGTTAAAACCTATTATATTAAAAACATACCTAAAAATAAACAATATTTATTAAAAAACGGGATTTTTTTGTATATTGCTAAAGTCATTTCCCCTTAATTACTTTTCCTTTCAAGACAATATGTTTTTTAATAAAATACTGAAATTTCTCTTAAGCTACATAATAATAATAATAATGAAAACAAAATACAAGTTTTTTGGTAAAAAACGTAACCGACTCCGTTTTTTGTCAACACAGACAGAAATAGCCATGTATAAATGGTTAATTTTAACTACAACGAAGCGATAGAATGAGTGATTTGTTTGGTCAGTTACGGTTAAATGAACCAGTAGTTAAAAGGTTTCCAGCACGTGAATCGGTTAATAACGGTTAATTTTGAGGTCCGTAAGAAAATATTTCCATTTGTAATTTTGTACTATCACCGCTTCCTACCACCTGTTTAGGTTATACGCATGCGTGATGATTACTCTAATGGGAAAGGTATGAAGAAGAAAGCATTTTAGAGGTAGTTTACCCGTATTTTCGTGGAAGGAGAGTGGGAAACCATGTAGACCCGATCGGGATTAGAACCCTGATCTCCCGATCTTCAGCAGGTCAATTTAAAACACACCCGCCTCGGTGGCGTAGTTGGCTAACGCGTTTGTCATGTTGAGCTCGACTTCTGAGGACGGGGTCAGGTGAACTGGGGGGGGGGG